>JAHRHZ010000249.1:74542824-74576424 GCA_024137785.1 Ginglymostoma cirratum
TGCTTGAGAGAGTGTGTGAGTGTGCGTGTGTGTGTGTGCATGTGTGTGTGTGCTTGAGAGAGTGTGTGAGTGTGCGTGTGCATGTGTGTGTGTGCTTGAGAGAGTGTGCGAGTGTGCATGATTTTGTGTGCATGTGTGTGTGTGCGCTTGAGTGTGTGTGTGTGTATGTGTGCTTGAGAGAGTGTGTGAATGTGTGTGTGTGTGCAATTGAGAGTGTGTGTGTCTGCCTGAGTTGTGTGTGTGTGTGTGTATGTGTGCACTTGAGAGAGTGTCTGTGTCTGTGTAAGTGTGTGTGTGTGTGTCTGTATATGCATGTGTGTGTCTGTGTGTGTGTGTTTGAGAGACAGTGTGAGTGAATGTGAGGGAGTATATGTGCATGAGTGAGACAGTGTGTATGAGAAAGGGTCTGTGTGAATATGTGTGTGTGTGTGTGTGTGTGTGTGTGTGTGTGTGTGTGTGTGAGAGAGAGAGAGAGAGAGAGAGTATACTGTAGTGGGATCACCTGTAGAGCAACAAGATCCCGGTTGAGGCTGTCGTTGTGGGTACGAACTTTGCTATCAGACGGTGCTCGGTGACTTTGTGTTGTTGTGTGTCCTGAAGTCTGCCTTGGAGGACGTTTACCTGAAGATCCAAGGCCGAATGCCCTTGACCGCTGAAGTGCTCTCACACACATGAGCAGGTTCAGATACAGCTTCTTTGTGGCCTTTATCAGACTATTGAATGGACTCTAGCCTCAAACAATGTAACCTGCAATGTAACCTGCATGCCTCTAGGTTTTTTTGATCTGTACATCGTTTGCTTGCTGTGATCTGCCTGTACCACTTGTAAACAAAGCCTTTCACTTGTATTTTGGTATATTTGACAATAAAATCAATCAATCAATCAATCAATCACTGGGAGGGAACACCCCTGTCTGGCAACTGTTGCGTGGTGTCCATTCGTCCATTGTCATTGCATCTGCACGGCCTTGCCAATGTACTATGCCATGGGTCATCGATCATAGAATCATAGAATCATAGAATCCCTACGGTGTGAAAACAGGCCCTTCGGCCCAATACGTCGACACCGACCCTCATTCTTGCCTGCAGCATATACAAGATAACCAATGTTGGCCGGGTCACATGAGTATCTGCCAAGCACGTGGTGGGTGTCTCCACGTGTGCTGGTAGTTTCCATGTCGATGATCTGACATGTCTTGCAGAAGTTGCCGTGGCAGGGTTGTGTGGTGTTATGGTCTATGTTGTCCTGAAGGCTGGGTAGTGTGCTGCGAACAATGGTCTGTTTAAGGTTTGGCGGTTGTTTGAAGGTGAGAAGTGGAGGCATAGGGAAGATCTTGGCAAGGTACTCATCATCATCAATAATGTGTTGAACGCTGTGAAGAACATGGTGTAATTTCTCCATTCCGGGGAAGAACACGACGACAATGGGTGCCCTATTGGTCGTGTCCTGTGTTTGTCCTCTGAGGAGGCCATTATGGTTTCTCGCTGTGGCCATTGGAACTGGCGATTGATGAGTTGAGCATCGTATCTCATTCTTATGAGGGTGTCCTTCAACACCTTCAGGTGTCTGTCGCATTCCTCTTCTCTCTCTGTCCCTCACACACACACGCGCGCACACATGCACACACACGCATGCATGCACACACACACATATAAATCTCTGGGGTGAATTTACATTTGCGCATTTTGTATTTGGAGATACATTCTATTTTGTTCAAAAAGCACACAATTTATAGATACAGTCAGTCAAAAAGGTATTTTCCAAATTCCTACTTTGGAAATAAGAACAGTCTGACTCCAAGTTAAAACACAGACAGATTCTAAACAAGGCCTCACATCTAAAATGCATTGTCTGACCTGAGATGTCACCTCGTGTATACACTGATAAAACCCTTACTTATCTTGGGGCAGTGACTTGAAAGCAATTCTGGGATTTGCATTTTCACCAATCGAAACCTGCATCTCCTTTCTGACTGATTAAAAATTTAACAGAACAGAGTCAGCCAGCCATTTTAGGTTTATCCAGTACATTCGCATAAGTTGTATGATCTTTTGATCTTTTACTCATAAATTCTGTTTCTTGGTGCCTCTCTCACTACACCTGATGAAGGAACAATGCTCTGAAAGCTAGTGCTTTCAAACAAACCTGTTGGACACCTGGTATCGTGTGATTTTTTGACCTTGTCCAACTCAATCCAACACCAGCACCTCCACATCATCTTTATGTGTATGTATGTATGTGTGTGTGTGTGTATGTGTGTGTGTGTGCGCGCAGTGATTTAAGAAGCGCTAAAGTTTAAGTTAGAGAGAAATAAGTTGATAATTCATTTTTTAAATTATCCCCTGTCATTAGACCTGTTTTATTTGTAATAAATACTAGTTTCATGTTAAGTGCAGAAACCTGGTCGGTGTTGTCTGTTAATCTGTGTTCAATAATTTGATTAAATCTTTAACATTTGTGATGACTCCAGGAGAAGTAAGGCTTGAATTTTAGCATGCTTTCCCAAATGGATTGTAACATTTAAGAACAAGATTAACAAGTGAAAGCTCTTACATTTTACCCTTTTTGTTAGTCCCTTACCTTAATTGGGGTACGGTATGAGAAAATAGTTAATAATTGAAATATTTACTTCAACTCCTCCTTTGTACTTCTGCCATTTGGAACTCTCTGCACTTCACAAACCACACTGAACTGGCTTTCAAATTTAATGACAATTTTTTTCCCTTTTCTTAAGTTTGATCTCATACGGTAACAGTGATTAGTTGAATCTTATATAATCTTTGAGTCAAATATTTGTTACTGAAGGCATATTTAAATGACTTAATGTGATGAGTGTTATTCAGCTGCAGTTAGGCTTTTCGAAGCTTAAACATTCAAGGTATAACCTTGTTATAAAACAAAAAATTATTCCAGTTGCCAAAGGCATTACTGTAATTTTTTAATATCTAGTAATTATTATTTTGCCACTATTCTTATTACATACAAATTAGACAATTTCTTCTTAGAACTTGTCAGTGGCAAGGATACATCCTACAATTATTAGCTATAAAGTTGATTTATAATATTACTGGAAACCTTTCTGAAGGGTAATTTTAGCAAGCACCATGTTGTTATTGTAGCAAAATTTGAGAAGTATTGCTGCTTTAAATAGAGTTTTAAAATTTACCGTGTTGGAAAAAAAGAGTGCATTGTATTATCTTAAGTTGATCAAAATTATTGTAAATAAAGAACAATATTACATAATGCAACAAATAAAAACTGACCTTTTAACCAACAGCTCGTACATGACAAGAAGATTATAGCAATACTGATAATGGGCCAAATTTACAAATCTGTTTTAAATTCACTTATGGGATGTGGGTACCACTGGCTGGCCAGCATTTCTTGCCCGTCCCTAGTTGCCATTGAGAAAGTGGTGGTGAGTTGCCTTCTTGAAACACTGTAGTCAATTTAATGTTGGTAGACTCACATTACTGGTAGGAAGGCAGATCGTGATTTTGACCCAGCAACACTCAAGGAATGGTGATATATTTCCAAGTCAGGATGGTGTGTGGTTGGGAGGAGGACTTGCAGGTGGTGGTATTCTCATGTATCTGCTGCCCAACCTTCTAGATGGAAGTGGTTGTGAGTCTGGAGCATTTTGTCTAAGGATCGTTGGTGAATTTCTACTGTGCATTTTGTAGATAGTACACACTGCTACTACTAAGTGTCAATGGTGGAGGGAATGGAAGATTCTGGACATGCCAATCAAGCTGGCTGCTTTGTCCTGGATGGTGTCAAGCTCCTTAAGTGTTGATGTAGCTGCAGCATTCTTAGCCTCTGACCTGCTCTTGTAGCCACTGTGTTTATGTGGTGAGTCCAGTTGAGTTTCTGGTTAATGGCAACCCCCACGATGTTGATAGTGGGGGATTCAGTGATGGGAACACCATTGAATGCCAAGGGGCGGTGGTTGGATTGTCTCTTATGGGAGATGATCATTACCTGGCATTTGTGCAGTGCAAATGTTACTTGCCACTTGTCAGCCCAAGCCTGGATATTGTCCAGATCTTGTTGCATTTGAACATGGACTGATTCAGTATCTGAGGAGTCATGAATGGTGCTGAACATTGTGCAATCATCAGCGAATTTCCCCACTTCTGACCTTATGATGGAGGGAAGGTCATTGATGAGGATGATTGGGCCTAGGACCCTGAGGGATTCCTGTAGAAATGTTCTGGAGCTGAGATGACTGACCTCCAACAACCACGACTGTCTTCTTACATGCAGATATGACTCTAACCAGTGGCAAATTTACCTCGGATTCACATTGTTTTTAGTTTTACTTGGGCTCCTTGATGCCACACTCAGTCAAAAGTGGCCTTGATGTCAAGGCTGTTACTTTCACAGCACCTTAAATATCTGCTATAATTTGTTTTCTTCCAGTTAATGTCTGTGAAATTGTGAAGATTACAAATTATTTGTGTACTTTCACTTTTGGTAGTGGATCATCCCAATTCTGATGTCAATCAGAGTGGCTGTATAATAGCAACCAATCCTCTGGTTTCTTTTTTCCACCTGTATCTGAAGTGAAAATATACTTCTTTGGCATGTAATGTGTAATTCTACTGAAATGTCATTGGTTGAAAAGCTGTTTCTCCAGGACATCATGTGGCAGAAAATGATTTTAGTCATGAGTAGACGAAAATAGCCATCCAATTGCCCTAAAAGATGTAACAACCATTCACTGTGCATATTCCACAATTCACTTCCAAAAATCCTAAGCCTCTTGATATAAATAGCTTTTAAAATGTATCTCCAATGAGAAAAGTGCATCTCTACTGAAGGTTTTGGAACCATTTCTTCTATTCCCACCTCACTTGAGTACCCAGAGTGAAAAACAGTAGACAAAAAATCTGTAAGACTTGGACCTGAACATACCAGTCGTACTGGAGCACTGTTCCAACGTATGCAAAACAAGTCGGATTATTAGAGATAGTAAGAACTGCAGATGCTGGAGTCAGAGATAACACAGTGTGGAGCTGGAGGAACACAGCAGGCCAGGCAACATCAGAGGAGCAGAAAAGTTGACATTTCAGGTCGGGACCCTCCCATTTCTGAAGAAGGGTCCCGATCAGAAACGTCAACTTTCCTGCTCCTCTGATTCAGCCTAGTCTGCTGTGTTCTTCCAGCCCCACACTGTGTTATATCCTAAGTTTGATTTTTAAGCAGCATTCACAAGTTTGACTGTGGTTTTTCCTCTGGCTATTGCCTAAGGCATTTGAACTTTACTCTTAAAAATGTTCATGGAGCTTTGTCACTTCCTTTCAACAGAATCTGCAGACTCACATCCAGGCAAGGGAAATGCCATTAACTACCATCAAGATTGACACTGTCCTAAAACTCTCTGAGCACTTTTCCAAATGGCAGCAGGCATCATTGTGAGCATATCCCAGTTCAACACGCACTGCTGCATCTGGGAGGTATGGAGGTCCTATATAGTGAGGAGTGACACGTTCATCATTTTCTCTTGAAGCAGAGAGAAGAAGGATGAGTGGACATGAGGTTGTGCCATGGTAGTGCTATCCCTGACGTGAGTTCGCCTCAAGTTAGATATTTTACATGATGCAACAAGGCTTATGTCATCGCTTGTAACATGTGAAACTGACGCAGGAGGCCTTTGACTGCACTCATGTGGTTCTGCATATGCCATACATCAATGCAGAGAGATGGATCTGCAAATGGTTCCATTACATTAATGCACAGTCGGTGCCCTCCCATCTCTGTCATGGGACTCAGTGTTGACGGGCACTGCCTGTCTCTCTGTTGCTTCCACTCCAATCCGTGACCGTGTGAAATGTTCTCCCTCGAGAGAAGGATGTCAGTGACTGATTTGCAATATGTTTGGGTGTTGTTCCTGTCACTGCTGAAATCTGTAGGTATGTAAAGAGTGTAAGAAATGAGTGTGAGGTTTGTATCATTGGAAGGTGTGTGTGGCTAAGGTTGAGTATCTGAATGTTAGACCTGAATTCTGAGTGTGATAGTTTGCTGCTGCATGACTGATAAGGATGGGGTGTACTGAGCAGTATGAGAACTTGATCGCTTGGAAATATCCTTTCAAGATACATCCATGGACTTTCTCCACCCACATGAGGTTATTAAACCTCTTCTGTCACTGTTACCAGATGCTTGGAACCAGGATCCAAGGACTGATGCCAATCAGCTCCAGTTCCTCCGGAGAATTTCTGTACCACAGAGGAAATGTGCTGATGAATCAATGCTATGCTTTTGCTCCCAAAGAACTGAGGAGGAAATGAACTTTCAGCCTGTAGTTTGTCGTACCCGCTCATGACCTTGAATGTCAAAGCACCATTGCAGCTAGATAATGCCGCATGGAGTATCTAAAGACAGAACATTTTTCACTTATGTTAGCTGCAATGGCCCTGAGACAGCTGTCATCAAATCTGTTTTTGATTCCATTCTCAGCATTGGCCAGGGCAGAGACTACAAGCAGGGCCCACATCTGGGTCCCAGAGTCCAGGTGGGGACAAATGTAGTGAGGTGGGGAGGGGGAGGGGGCTGCGGAGGACAGGGGAGGCATGGTGAGAGTGGGGCTAGAGTTAAGGTTTTGATGGAGAGGCCAGGAAGTGATGGGGCAGTATGAGACCAGCCAATTGGACAGATCTTGAGGGAGGAACCAGGGAGAGGACAAAATTCTCCACTAGTTAAAGCCATACCCAGTACAAAAGAAGATTTTTGTGGCTATTTGAAGTCAAACGTCTCAGCTCCAGATCAATCTGCAGGAGTTCCTACGGGCAGTGTCCTCAGCATAACCATTTTCAGTGCTTCATCAATGACATTACCTCCATCATAAGGTCAGAAGTGGAATTGTTCACCAGTGATTTTGCAATGTTTAGTACCATTTGTGACTCTGATATTGAATCAGTCTGTGCCCTAGACCTGGACAACATTCAAGATTGTTTACAGTTCTGGTCACCACGCTACCAGAATGATGTAGAAGCTTTGAAAGGGTTACAGAAATCTTTTACCAGGATGTAGCCTTGTAGGGAGGAAATTAGTTACGAGGAGAGATTGGACAAACTTGATTTATTTTCACTTGAACAATGGAGGATGGGGGTGACTTGATGGACGTTTACAAAATTATGAGAGGCATAAATAGAATGAATAGTTGGAGTCTTTTTTCCCAGGGTATAAATGTCAATTACTAGGCAAGTTTTTTTACACAGAGTGTGGTCAGTGCCTGGAATATCCTACCAGAGGAGGTGGTGGAGGCAAAAGCAATAGCAACATTTAAGATGAACTTTGACAGATATATGAATAAGCAGTGAATAGAGAGATATGAACCATGTAAAGGCAAACAGTTTTAAGTATAGAAAGACATCATACATTGGTGTAAATTTGGTGGGCCAAAGGACCAATTCCTGTGCTGCTGTTTAATGTTCTTATGTATTACTGACAAACGGCAAATAACTTTCCCACCACTCAGTGCCAGGCAAAGACTATCTGCAGCAAGAGAGAGCCCCCCAGTGCCCCTTTGAAAATGAACGGCATTGCCATTGTTGACTCCACCGCCATCACCATCCTTAGAATCACCATTGACCAGAAATTGAATTGGACTATCCATAAAAATACTGTGGCCACAACAGCAGGTCAGAGACTGGGAATTCTGTGGCGAGTAACTCACCTCCTCACACCCCAAAGCCTATCCACCATCAACAAATGGAATGGGGAGAAAACAGGAACAGGGTTGAATGATCAGCCACAATGATATTGAATGGTGGAGAAAGCTCAAAAAGCTGAATGGCCTATTGCTGCTCCTCTTTTCTACTTTCTATGTCGACAAGGACAAATCAGGGATGTGATGGAATACTCTTTAAATGTCTGGATGAATGCAACTCTAATAATACTCAGGAAACTTGACACTGTCCAGGACAAAGGAGCCCACTTGGTTACCCTCCTGCATTGACTCCCTCCTCCATTGATGCATGTTGGCTGTAGTGTGTGCCATTGATAGGATCTACTGGAAGAACTCACCAAAATCCTCAGAAATACCTTCCAGACCCATAACTTCCACACCTGATCTTACAGAATGGCAGAGCAGGCTTGTATAGCCAAATGGCAGACTTCTGTTCTTACTTTGTATGTTAGCATTTATATTCATACGGACAAGGGCAGCAGATATATCGGAATGCCACCACCTGCAAAGTCCCCTCCAAACCATTCACCATCCTGCCTTCGAAATATGTCACCATTCCTCCAGTGTCGCTGAGTCAATATCTCAGAAATTTCTCTGCAACTGAATTGTGCTTACACCAAATGGACTACAGTGGTCCAAAAGGCAGCTCATTGTCACCTTCTCAATGGCAACAAGGGAGGGACAGTAAATGCCAGAGCAGCAGCGATGCTCATCCCCTGTGAATGTTCTCTTTTAAAACGTGGAAAGGGAGAGTCCTTGAGAGATTTGAGGGAGGCGTTCCCCTCTTACCTGCCTGACGACTGAACAGGGCGACCTGCTAAGCTTCCCCTCTGACTCAATATTGTTGCCAACATTTAACCACTTAAGGGCCTCAGTTATGGCAAGGGCAGGTGGGTTGCTGTAGGTCTGGCTCATCCCACATAACATTACGGATTGGTCAGGGATGGGTGGGAAATCATATGTCCCATTTTGAGAAACCCATCAGGTTAAATATACCCAAATGTTAAATTGATCATATTTTTAACTATGCAACTCTTTATTTTCTGACTGCAGGTTAGTGATGGGGCTGAGTGTGTTTTCATCGCAAAAAGACTATTCCTGGATGAGGCACCATCCATCTCTAGGCATGCTGCAGTGGAATTAGTGAACACTTACCCAACTGAACAAATTGTTAGACAAAACTTTGCCAGGCAACAGGAATGGATCTTGTATAAAACTAGACTTGTCAAACAACTTGTAAGTGATAGTGTAAAGTGGAGGTCTGGTTCGGTAAAGCCAAAGAAGAAAACATTCTAATTTTGTTTTCGATATAACTTCAATTACAACATGTTAACTATGTTATTACTAAAATAACAGGTAATTCAAGTTCTAATGAATGCTTTGTCTACTTAACGAGATAGACCCAAAATGTGGGAAATATGGTGCCTGTTTATCAAACGGTGGACAGCAGCATGTGTACTCATTGAGAAAAGAACAAATAAGAGGCGACTTGTTAATTACACCAATATGGACATAAGGTCCTTTGACTTTCTGGAACAAAGTGTTGTATTAATCACAATAATTTATTTTCCATCATATTTGCATCATCTTACATTGCTTTATAATTGTGAATAAAACAGAAAATAAAAATTATTTCGAAAATTATTTTGCTGTTTTTGATTTAAATGTTTCTTACAGCTTTGATGTTTTACTCCCATTTTCCACCAGTTTCATATGTAATGGACCACTGGGATCACTGGCTCGTATTGAAAACATTAACTGTGCACTGCCCAACATGAGTGCAGCCTAATTTCATGTAAGTGTAAATCACGGGGTAAGACAGCAAGGCTTAATGAAACAGGCTGTACATAAGAGAAAAAAGAAATTGATCCGCATTAAAAGTTGGCCAGTAATATGTTGCTGAAGGTGTGGGTGTTTACATCTCCTTGCAGAAGGAATGACTGAGGGAAGCACAATCTTCATATCCCCAGAAGACTAAATAAGAATTCAAATTTATTACAATTTCCACTTCCAAATAAAAGCAAAATACTGTAAAATTTGAAAATAAAGCAGAGAATGCTGGAGAAACTCAGCAGGTCTGGCAGGTCTGTGGCGAGTGAAACAGAGTTAATGTTTCAGGTCTGACTTGAATCTTCTTTTGTAAAGTGCGTTCCCACTTCATTCATGATTTTTCTGTCAATTCCAAAATTTTTAGTTTCCTGGCCCTAGCCACCACTTCTTCACCAGGGATGTGCAATCCCTTGACTCATCCATTCCCCATCAAGGTGGGCTGAAGGGCCACAGCTTCTTCCTTGAAAAGAGGCCTGAATATTCCCTGCCCACCACCACCCTCCTTCACCTGGCTGAGCTCGTTCTCAGTTTGAACTACTCCTTTTATTTGTCTCACTTTCACCAAGTCCAGAGTATGGCTAGGGGTACTCACAATTGTCCCAGTTATGCCTACCTCTTTGTGGGGTATGTGGATCATTTCTTGTTCCAGTCCTACCTGGGCCTCCACCCACAATTCTTTCTCAGATATATTGGTTATATCATCAGTGCTGCTCTTGTCCAGAATTGGAAAAATTAACAAGTTTTACTTCCAATTTCCATACATCTCTCACCTTCATCTGGTCCATCTCTGACTGTTCCTTTCCCTTATTTGACCTCACTGTTTCCATTTCTGGGGATAGGCTGTCCACCGATATCCATTACAAACCCACCAACTCCCACAGTTACCTCGACTGTGCTCCCTTCCTTCGAGGAATCCATTCTATTCTCCCAGTTTCTTCAACTCCAAGTCATCTATTTTGATGATACCAGCTCCCAGCGGACTGCCTCCAATATGACCTCCTTTTCCTCATTCGAAGCTCGTCCACCTCCACATCATGATTGACAGGGCCCTCAGCTGTGTATGACCCACTTTCTGCACTTCTGCCCTCACCCCTTCCCTTCCAGAACACAAGGGCTCCCCTGTCCTTACATACTACCAAACCGGACCCCCAATTCAAAAGGATCATCCTATGCTATTCTGCCATCATCAGCAAGAGACCAGCACCAAACACATCTTCTCCTCCCTCCACTGTCAGTATTCTGCAAGGACCATTGCTTTTGTGACATCCCGAATCACTCCTCCAGCACTCCTAACTCTTCCTCACCTCCAACAAACCTCCACCCCATGACATCTTCCATAGAAACACTTAGCCATTCACCTTCTCCTTCCACACTGCCCAAAGCCTCAAATGTACCTCACACGTGAAGCAGCATTTCACTTGTACTTCTTCAAGTCTATTGTATTCACTGTGCATAATGCGGTGTCCTTCACATTCCAGTTGTTTGCCATTACAATAAACCACCTTGCTCACTTTTGTCCTCTGCCCACTATAGTGTTCTGATGAAATTCAATGCTAAATGGAGGAACAACACCTCATTCTCCAAAAATGCACATTACAACCTTCAGGGCCCAACATTGAGTTCAATAATTTCAGAGCATGAACAATGTCCTCCATTTTGATTACAACAGCTCTGCTCCATCCCTATTCTCCCCTGCTGTGACTTGTTGCCTTTGGCCTCAGCAAATTGGACCTATTGTCTCCTTTTCACATCAACTTGTTACGCTGATTTTATATTTCCAGAACCCCTTTACCATGTGAAGCATTCCGTTTGTGTTTTTGCTCTGTGTACCCTCATCATCTATTCCATTCACTCCTCCTCCTGCTCTGCCAGCACTATAAAATATACCATTTTTCAGTCCCCATCAGTTCTGCAGAAAGTGTTTTACTGGACTCAGAACTTTAACTCTGTTTCTCTCTCTCCACAGATGGCGTCATAACTGCTGAATTTCTGCAGCATTTTTTGTTTCTATTTCCACTTTCAACTTATATGGGTCAGGCCAAGTCAGTACTTAACCAGAAAAGTGTAAGAGAGTATGATGGGTTACTGAGGCTTTTGTGTTGGCTAGGGGCAATTTGTACAGAGTGCAGAAGAATAGTACTCTGTAACACTATTAATCTAGCACATACTCTTCTCATTGGTGCATGTAGTGACATTTCACTGGAGGAATGAGGAACTCAAAAGAATTACCTGGGTCTTAAAAGGTAGTTATAATTGTGAGAATAATATCATGTCTGAAAAGATAATTGCACAGTAGATACTATGTATTTTATAAAGAAAATGATGGAATAATTATGTTGTACCATCACAAAATGGATTCAAGAAAGGCATGTGACTTCTGTTGATGATTTCTGGGTAGATAGAGACAATAGCTGAATCTCACATTTTTATGGTCAAGTCCAAGTTGGCTTTTCACTGCGAGGCCTAATGGGTTTCCTTACTGAATCTTACCAAACTCATCTCATTACCTACTCACCATGTTTCCCACATCCTCTCCCACTGGGGAGAGCCACCATATTAAACTTCACTGAAAACTCTCCTTACTGTCCCCGAAACCCAGCTTCACATCATTATGATAAGCACTCTGTTCCTCTATGCTCCCCCTCTGGAAGCCACAATAGAGGTCACTGCCACTAAACTCTCCATCCTGTAACCTACCATACCCCTAATGCTGTTCCACATACACTTCATACACCTTGCATTTGCCTTCATCATTGTCCTTGTCCCCATCTCTGCAAATGTCTTTGCTCTATCTGCACAGCTTTGACACCCCTATCCTCATTGCTCCTACAGGCCCCTCCCCTGAAACTTCCTGAGTGATCTTCAGATGGACCCCCAGAACAGAAACTGCCTAAGACTTCAGGCTGCCTTTGATCACCAGCCCCTGGACATGACTGAATTGACCTCTGACCACGGTGTTTGCAATTCCCAATTGAAGATATATGATTCCCCGGTCTGCTGTTGCTGGCCCTACAGGTCTGACCGTTACCTTCTGTAACTAACCCAGAATGTAGCTGTGAACGCCCCAGTTGGACAACAGACCGTGGCCAGTCCCATGGACTGTGTAGGCAGACTGTGGCCATGACTGATGATACTGGGACTCCCTGATTGGCAGTGCCATCTCCCAACCTTGACTGGATTGAAGACTAGCACCAACCATTGGTTTGAATGGTCAAGCAATGTGATTTTGGTGTAGGCAATGACAAATTTCTCAGGTATTAGATTAGCATCTTCGTGTGTTGGAAGGTAAAATGCGGGTCCTGTATACCAGACAGAGAAACGGCGAGCTGAATCCACCGTGTACCCACTCTGGTTTCCATGCTGATTTTTCTTCATCTCCGTTTTTCTTCATCTCTAGCTTGTCTGGGGAGTTTGGAAAGATAGAAAGCTGACTATTAATGAGATAAAAGGTACTGCAGATGCTGGAGAATCCGAGATAACAAGTTGTGGGGCTGGATGAACACAGCAGGCCAAGCAGCATCATAGGAGTAGGAAAGCTTGACGTTTCGGGCCTAGACCCTTCATCAGAAATCTGAGTTGTGCTGTCAACAAGGTGTTCAACAAACATTAACCTCTGTTAATTGGCAATTCCACACTGTCCAGTAAGAAACTTGCCACACAGCAAGTGAAAAGTATAACTGATGCTCATGTTGTCATGATCAAGCTCGCTGGACTTCTCATCTGATTCTGCCACATAGCTTGCCCTAGCCCATGTAGCTCAGAACCCCGTTAGATTCTGTCACATGTATCTGCTGTTTTTATTGGGAAAGGAATAAACAGCCTTAGATTGGTTATATAAATGTCTGTCTTCTACCCAGGGCTTGAACTCTGAAAATAAACGCAGCCAAATCTCAGCACAAACATCCATCAGGAATGTAACTTTTCTCAAAAAGACAAATATGCCGTCAACTCAATTGTTTATAGTTTAATGAACAACCCTCCAATTATGTCAGATTTTTCTTTTTTTTAGAAAAGATTGACATAATTCCATGTTAATAAGGTCACTGCTGTCTCTGAGAAGCTGTAAGAATTTAATTGACTGAAGTTGACTTTTTAAAATGAAGTTAATGTACCTATCTTCAGCTACAATAACTAACTAAAAGGAAAGAAACAAAACACTGGGAAATATTTTCATTCTCAAATGTTTTGCAATTGATTCCATTGTCAGCAACGGGAAATAAGGGACATCAAAGAGACATTAGTGTATGACAGTCAACTGGGGCAAATCAGACGGACAACCATGTAGAAAATATATGAAGATCTCATTGACTGTTTTTACGACAGAATTCAAATGAACATTATCTGACACAACACGGACGTACAAAATAGCACCATTTGTTTGTGTTTCGAATCCCACTATCCAATCTAACCTTTGATGCCTCTGCCTAAAAAAGAATCTATCTACCCCGTCTTAAAAAAAATTCATGGGCCTAGCTTCCACAAGAAATCCAAAATTGCATAACCCCCTGAAAGAAAACATTTCTCTTCATCTCTGCCCTAAAAGGGCTAATTTTTAAACAGTGCTTTCCAGTTCTGGACTCACCTACATGAGGAAACATCCCTTCCACATACACCTTATAAAGAATATTTATAATCCTATATTCCACAATCAAGTCACCCCACACTTTTCTAAATGCCAGTGGAAACAAGCATAACCAGTCCAATCTAGCCTCACAAAACAACTCAATCAGGGATAGTAGGAACCACCGATGCTGGAGAATCTGAGATATCAAGATGTAGAGCTGGATGAACATAGCAGGCCAAGCAGCATCAGAGGAGCAGGAAAGCTGACGTTTCAGAAGGGTCCAGACCAAAACGTCAGCTTTCCTGCTCCTCTGATGCTGCTTGGCCTGCTATGTTCATCCAGCTCTACGCCTTATTATCCCAATCATTCCAGGTATCAGTGTAGTAAGCCTCCTCTGAATCGCCTCCAAAGCATTTACCTCTTCCACAAATTAGGAGACCAATAATGCACATGGCATTCAAGCTGTGGTCTCAGCAATGTCCACTACAATTGAAGCATGACATCTTTATTTATATGCACCTGGGAATGGGCAAGAAATGCTGGCCAGCCAGCGACGGCCAAATCCCACAAGTGAATAGAATGTTCAATTCCTCTCATAATTATGCCATCTCTACCTTGGAAACTAACTTTTATGACTCATAGATTCATAGTGTCATTATTGAACAGAAGGGGGAGACCATTTGGCCTATCAAGTATATAAAGACTCTGCATGGAACAATTGCATTGGTCCTATTCCCTACTCCATACATGTGGCCCCCAAGATTATTTCCTCTATTTGCCCATCCTTTTGAAATGATTGATTTTCTCTGCTTCTGCCACCCCTTATGTTGTGAATTCCAAGTTCTAACCACTCTGTGTAAAAAGTATTTTCCTCACGATCTATCTGTGTCACGTGGTCAAACTTTTAAAACTCTGTCCTTTGTACTTGGACCATCATCTAATGGGAACCACTTTTCTTTGTCCACCTTGTACAAACCTGTCAATATTTTGTACTGGTCTATCAAATTTTCCCCTTAATCTTATTTATTTTAAGGTGCACAATCTCATCCTCTCCAAGCTAACATTAATATTAAGATTCAAATTTCTCTGAATCATTCTGGTAAATCACAATTGATCCCATTAAAGAATACTCACATCCTTAAGTGCAATGACTAGAATTGGACACAATGTTCTAATTGTGGTCTAACTGAAGCTTTAAAGTGGTTCAACAAAACTATTGTGTTGTACAAACCCCAAGATCTTATTTAAGATAACAAGGTGTGGGGCTGGATGAACACAGCAGGCCAAGCAGCTTCATAGGAGCAGGAAAGCTTGACGTTTCGGGCCTAGACCCTTCATCAGAAATGGGGGAGGGGAAGAGGGTTCTGAAATAAATAGGGAGAGAGGGGGAGGCGGATAGAAGATGGATAGAGGAGAGGATAGGTGGATAGGAGGCAGACAAGTCGAAGGGGCAGGGATGGAGCCAGTAAAGGTGAGTGTAGGTGGGGGGGGTAGGGAGGAGATAGGTCCGTCCAGGGAGGACGGACAGGTCAAGGGGGCAGGATGAGGTTAGTAGATAGGAGATGGGGGTGGGGCTTGAGGTGGGAGGAGGGGATAGGTGAGAGAAAGGACAGGTTAGGGAGGCGGAGATGAGCTGGGCTGGTTTTGGGATGCGGTTGGGGGAGGGGAGACTTTGAAGCTTGTGAAATCCACATTGATACCATTGGGCTGCAGGGTTCCCAGGCTGAATATGATTTGCTGTTCCTGCAGCTTTCGGGTGGCATCACTGAGGCATTGCAGGAGGCCCAGGATGGACATGTCGTCTGAGGAATGGGAGGGGGAGTTGAAATGGTTTGCGACTGGGAGGTGCAGTTGTTTGTTGCGAACTGAGCGCAGGTGTTCTGCAAAGCGGTCCCCAAGCCTCCGCTTGGTTTCCCCGATGTAGAGGAAGCCATAACGGGTACAGCGGATGCAGTATACCACATTGGCAGATGTGCAGGTGAACATCTGCCTGATGTGGAAAGTCTTCTTGGGGCCTGGGATTGGGGTGAGGGAGGAGGTGTGGGGACAGGTGTAGCACTTCCTGCGGTTGCAGGGAAAAGTGCCGGGTGTGGTGGGGCTGGAGGGGAGTGTGGAGCGGACACGGGAGTCGTGGAGGGAGTGGTCCCTCCGGAAAGCAGATAAGGGTGGGGAGGGAAAAATGTCTTTGGTGGTGGGGTCTGACTGCAAATGGCGGAAGTGTCGGAGGATGATGCATTGGATCCAGAGGTTGGTGGGGTGGTATGTGAGGACGAGGGGGATTTTTTTTGGTTATTATTGTGGGGACGGGGTGTGAGGGATGAGTTACCAAAGATCTTATTTGCTTTGCTAACTATTCCCTCAACTGTCACCTTCAAGTATCATTAAATTTACATTGCTTCCCTGTCTTGTTTATTCTATATTGTTGATTGGTCTCAAAGCAGAGATGACCCTATTTTCTAAATGTGCAATAACCTTATTTACAAGAGTTTCATACAATGCTTAAAATTTCTATCCCTGCTTCTTGTTTCAACATATGAAGTCACTGATGTAGACTATTTTGACAATTTACCCACACCAATCCTTGAAATATACATTTAACTCTAATCTTTTTTGCTCTATAATAATTTTCCTGTTGGTCAGGTAATAATTCAGAAATTACCTAAAAGGTTATGCTTCTTAATTTAGCTTTAGCAGCTCTTACTGCCTAAGCAGAACTTCTATCCTAGTCCTATCACTGGCACTTATGTGAACCACGATAACTGGATCGTATCTCTCCAACTACAAGCTAGCATGCTAAAATCTTGACATTACTTCACTTGCTATTATACTTTGACTGAAATTTGAAATTTCCTATCACTTAGTTTAAACAAAAGCCTTGCTGTCCTGTAATGTCACTCCTTGGTTGTTTTTGGAGGACACTATAGCAGGTCTGCACTCTCCCCACAATTCTTGCTCTCTCTCTTTCTCTGTTCATCATCCATGCTGATAGAGAGATTCATTGACCAACATGTACTGATGACAGACAATTTCACACAGTTTTACAATAAACAGTGCTGCACAAACTTTCTATTTTCTGTCCTATTTATTGCTTATTCTGCATAGTCCATTTCCAAGAACATATATAGTTTACTTACATACGACCAATATTTGTACCAGGCAATGTGGGAGGCAGTTTCAATCACAATAGAAGCTGAGCCGATGCTACATGCTCCCAAACATATAAATTGCTGCTAAGTGTTACTGTAAGGAAAGGGCTGAGATTATTGATGCTCATACTTCATTGTATATCCTTTAGTGCAGTTTTTATTATGTACTCTACCTTTCCAACAAGTGAAGTACCAAACTCATGAGTCATGAACATGGTTAATTGCTCTTGACGGTTCAAGAAATGCTCATTAACTGGTTAAGTGCTTTAGATGTTTTAGAAATATTAATTAACCGTTTAGTACCACAGAACTACTTTTAGCAGTGTACCTTAAGAAAATATATCAAGCAGCTTTCAAAATAATTCATTTTTTTCTGCATGGAATAAATGGAATTCACATACAGCCTTCTTGGTAATAAAAGAAAATCATATTGGAATTGAAGCATTAGCCCTGTTTTTATTCCACAGATGCTGCCAGACCTGTTCAGTTACTCCAGCATTTTTTATTTACATTTCCGATCTCGAGCATTCAAGTTCTTCCTTTTGTTTCAATGCAATAACAGCCAAATAAATTTATGTATGGATATCTCTAGTTTACTTGTGTAATGGTAAAAAAGTTCCTTAATATCAATGTTTTAGTCTGCATGAAACTACGATTTTTGCAAAGTGATTTTTAGTATTTCTAAACTAAGTTTGAAGAGTTATGCTTGCAGAGCTCCACAGATGCAGTGTGCCTTTGAATGAAGTAATCAAAAAATCCAATCTGTTCAAAAACTGTTCGATTTGATGGCTGATGTTCAATTTAGAGTCTAGCTTTTCATTCCCAGTAAAGATGGAGAATACACATCTTAGCTCTCTTTAATATACTGCAACAACAATGTGAATACAATTTCACCAGTACAAAAACCGTGTGTTATCCAGTATTGTTAGTGCAAAAAGATGACCTAGGAGACACCAAATAGCTGACTTGGAAGCAGAAATATTTAACATATATCCAAGATTCAAATTCTACCCAAGTAATAGAAAGATATGCCAAGATCATTGAACATTTTACAATGTTGAATATAAACTCTTTGTATGGGAAATATTGTTTGCAGGGTGTACTTTCCAACCCCATGGGTGAACTACATTCTCCTCCTTCAATCCGCTACCGTGCACCTTTAAAAGTCCTTTGTGAAAATTGGAAAGTCTGGGAATGGGGTCATGAATCATGGAATTGGGATCCAAAAGCTATTTTTCAAGGGTCCAAAGTTATCCCCACTCAGTGAAAATTCAGGCCTAAAAGTGCTATAAAAATTGGCGTTGCCTTTTCTTTTGGACCTGGAAATAGTTAATAAATGGGGCTGAAGTTAAGTAGGCAGTATTACCTCAAAATAAATAAAAATTAAAAAAAACTTTTTAAATATTAAATGCCTCAAGTTGGCAGCACTTGTGTAGAGAGAAACAAAGTTAATGTTTCAGGTCGATGACATTTCATCAGAGCAGGTAACAGGCAGAGATGTTTCAAGTACTAAGTGTGTACAAAGAAAAGCAAAGGGTTATGTAGAGGAACAGGAATGAAAGGAAAAGTCTGTGAGAGGCTGGAAGTCAGATAAAATTTAAACGACGAAAGGAATCATGGTGCAAAGCCAACGGAGCCAAGGTTCAACAAAAAGATCAAAATGATGAGTGAAAGGCAATAATGGGAACAGAGATTATGGCCTGCATTTTCCCAAACCCTGAATGATGACCATAGATTCATAGTCATAGAGCAGTACAGAATGGAAACAGAACCTTCAGTCCAACTCGTCCATGTTGACCAAATATCCTAATTTAACCTAGTCCCATTTGCCAGTATTTGGCCCATATCCTTCTAAACCCTTCCTCTTCGTAAACCGATTCAGAAGCCTTTAAAATGTTGTAATTGCACCAGCCTCCACCACTTCCTCTGGCAGCTCCTTCCATACACGCAGCACCTTCTGTGTGAAAAAGTTGCCCCTCGGGTTCCTTCTAAATCTTTTCCCTCTCACCCTAAACCTATGCCGTCTCATTTTGGACTCTGCTACCCTGGAGAAAAGACTTGTCTATTTACCCTATCCAAGCCGCTCATGATTTTATAAAATTCTCTAAGGTCACTCCTCAGCCTCTAATGCTCCAGGGAAAATAGCCCCGGCTTATTCAGCCTCTCCCTATGTTGCAAACCCTCCAACCCCGGCAACATCCTTGTTAAGCTTTTCTGAATCCTTTCAAGTTTCACAATATTCTTCCTATAGCAGGGAGACCAGAACTGTAAGCAATACTCCAAAAGTGGCTTAATCAATGTGTTGTACAGTGCAATATAACGTTCCAACTTCTCTTCTCAAAGCACTGACCAAAAAAAGACAAGCACACCAAACGCCTTCTTCACTATCCCGTCTAACTGTGACTCAGCTTTCTAGGAACTATGAACCTGCACTCCAAGGTCTCTTTGCTCAGCAACACTCCCCAGGACCTTATCATTAAGTGTATGAGTCCTACCCTGATTTGTCTTTCTGAAATGCAGCACCTCACATTTATCTAAATTGAACGCCATCTGCCACTTCTCAGCCCACCAACCCAACTGATAAAAATCTGAGCAATGGTGAGTCAATTGAGAAAAAACAGATTAGAAAAACAAGATTTCTCAGCGTTGAGGAAAACATTCTGATTATTCACCCAAGTTTTGAATAGTAAGATGAGAACCTTGCTAGCGAAACATGAGAGGCCCATTTGCACGTATTTACATCTCATTAGTATCTAATCTTGCTACATTTATTGCGATTTCTTATTATCCCACAAGGCAGAGAGAAACCAGTCAATCACAAGTCCTCACAAGAAAGCCAGAGCAGGTTCCTAACAGTTGCAGCCAGCAACTTGCTCCTCCAGGCTTGCATCTTGGACAGCAGTCACCAGTATCTCAGTATGTTCCATGAAAACAGACCGCCTGCACTTCCCTGTCCACGGATGTTGGCATCGGACATGCACTAATTTTGCCACATCGTCATGGCACATCTCTAACCCACTTAGACTATCCACTTCAACGCTGCCCTTTGGAGTGCACTGTCAGCTTGCTTTGTAATCGAGATAAAAGGTACTGCAGATGCTGGAGAATCCGAGATAACAAGGCGTGGAGCTGGATGAACACAGCAGGTCAAGCAGCATCATAGGAGCAGGAAAACTTGACGTTTCGGGCCTAAACCCTTCATCAGAAATGGGGGAGGGGAAGAGGGTTCTGAAATAAACAGGGAGAGAGGGGGAGGCGGATAGAGGATGGATAGAGGAGAGGATAGGTGGAGAGGAGGCAGACAAGTCAAAGAGGCGGGGATGGAGGCAGTAAAGGTGAGTGTAGGTGGGGGGGGTGGGGAGGAGATAGGTCAGTCCAGGGAGGACGGACAGGTCAAGGGGGCGGGATGATGTTAGTAGATAGGAGATGGGGGTGTGGCTTGAGGTGGGAGGAGGGGATAGATGAGAGGAAAAACAGGTTAGGGAGGTGGAGATGAGCTGGGCTGGTTTTGGGATGCGGTTGGGGGAGGGGAGATTTTGAAGCTTGTGAAATCCACATTGATGCCATTGGGCTGCAGGGTTCCCAGGCTGAATATGATTTGCTGTTCCTGCAGCCTTCGGGTGGCATCACTGTGGCATTGCAGGAGGCCCAGGATGGACATGTCATCTGAGGAATGGGAGGGGGAGTTGAAATGGTTCGCGACTGGGAGGTGCAGTTGTTTGTTGCGAACTGAGCGCAGGTGTTCTGCAAAGCGGTCCCCAAGCCTCCGCTTGGTTTCCCCGATGTAGAGGAAGCCACAACGGGTACAGCAGATGCAGTATACCACATTGGCAGATGTGCAGGTGAACATCTGCCTGATGTGAAAAGTCTTCTTGGGGCCTGGGATTGGGGTGAGGGAGGATGTGTGGGGGCAGGTTTAGCACTTCCTGCGGTTGCAGGGAAAAGTGCTGGGTGTGGTGGGGCTGGAGGGGAGTGTGGAGCGGACAAGGGAGTCGCAGAGGGAGTGGTCCCTCCGGAAGGCAGATAAGGATGGGGAGGGGAAAATGTCTTTGGTGGTGGGGTCTGATTGCAGATGGCGGAAGTGTCGGAGGATGATGCGTTGGATCCGGAGGTTGGTGGGGTGGTATGTAATGTTGCTGCCAGGCCACATTGCAGCAGGCACAGGCTTCCATCACATACATTGGAGCAGGGTGTACCTCAGGGCTCTCTTACATTGTGTCGAATTGCATATGTGCAGCACCTTTGCTTTGCCTTTCCTTGACTTTTTAGCACATTGCCACCTCATTCAGAATTTAAAAACTCACAGTTACAAATTCTGTCTGTCTTGTTGACGCAAAACCAAACAGCTAGTCATGGTTGTCACCATTGATCATTCAAGCAAACGGACATGTAGCTGTATGGTATAGTATTACTTTAATCTTATACCCACTGCATGTACAAAAAGCTTACATTGTAGGTACTTCAGGCAATTGACCATGTCTCAAAGTCTGAGTGATAGTCCTCAGTCAATTGAAGAGGGACTACTGTCACAAACAAAACCAGAAGTTGCTGGAGAAACTCAGCAATTCTGACGGCATCTCTTCACAGATGTTGCCAGGCCCGTTGAAGTTTTCCAGCAATTTCGGTTGTTGTTTGTTTCAGATCTCCAGCATCCACAGTTCTTTGTTTTAGTTTAGGCACTGACATCAGTTAGGGTGATCTGCCGTTGTTCGCAAGGGCAGTGTCCAATTTCAAACCAAGGACTTGGACATAGTCAGTGAGGTCATATCCCAGTGAGGAAGAAAGATTCTGAAAGGGGATAATCCAATCATGGTTTACCAGGGAAGTTAAGGATAGTATCAAATAGAAAGAAAGAAACATAAAGAGCAGCAAAGATTAATAGTAATCTAGAGGATTGGGAAAGTTTCAAAAACCAATAAAAGATAATCAAGAAAGGGATAAAGTAATGGTTGAAGTCAAATTAGTATGTAACGTAAAAATGTAAGAGCTTCGTTAAATATATAGAAAAGAGAGAGGCAGAAGTGAACATAAACCCCTCTTGTAGAATGAGGCCAAGAAAATAATAATGGGGAACCAGAATTGACAGAGGAGCTGACTAAATACTTTTTGTCAGTCTTGACAGTAGAAGGTACCAAAAGCATTCCAAAAATATGAAATAATCAAGGGGCAAAAGTGGGGGAAGAAATAAATACAAAAACTTTGCTTGACAAAAAGGTACTAAGGAAACCATTGGGACTAAAAGCTAATAGGTCACCTGGACTGAATAAGTTTCAGAGGACATTCATGGAATTAGCTGCAGTGGTAATGGATGCACTGGTTGCATTTTCCCAAGAATCCTTAAATTCTTGAGAAGTCCCAGAGAATTGAAGGCTGCCAATGTAAGACAGTTATTCAAAAAAGGCAGAGAAATAAAAAAGAATCAGGTAACTATAAGCCAGTAAGCACAATATCTATTTTTTGAAAAAATGTTAGAATCTGAAGGATGTAATAGCAGAACATTTAGAAATATATAATAGAATCAAACAGAGTCAGCATGGGTCCATGAAGGACAAATCATGCCTGACAAATTTATCATAATTCTTTGAATAGGTAACAATTGGGATAGATAAAGGGGAATCCATAGAAATGTAATATATTTGGATTTCCAAACGGTATTAGTTAAGTTAATATGCATAAGACTACTTGATAAGATAAGACTCATGGTGTTGTAGTGGCATATTAGCATGGAGAGAGTATTGGCTAACCAATAGAAGACTGAGCATTTATAGGATAGCAACCTGCACACAGGGTGCACCGGGGCTACATTTATTTACCATGTATATTCATGACTTGAGTGAGAAAGTGAACGTACTATCACTAAGTTTGTGGATAACACAAAAATAGTTATGAATGCAAGTGATGAGAACGACACAAAGACAATGCAGAGCGATATGGATAGGTTAAGTAAGTGGGCAAAATCTTGACGGATATAATGCAATGTGGGAAAATGTTATACACTATGGCAGGAGGAATATGGGAACTGAATATTATTTAAATGGAGAAAGACTGTAGAAAGCTGCAGCACAGAGAGATTTACAGGATCTTGTGCACAAATGACAAAAAAAATACAAGTTCAGGTAATAGAAAAGGTAACTAGAAAGTGAAAGCAGGGAAATCTTGTTAAACTGTACAAGGCACTACTTAGACCACACCTAGAATACTATGAACAGTGTTGGCCCTTTATCCAGGGAAACGTACACTGCCATTGGAGGTACTCTATAGAATTCAATAGATTGGTTCCTGGCATGGATGGATTTTCTTATCAGGAGAGGTTGAGTACATCCGGTATGTACTTACCGGAGATTAGAAAAATGAGACACAACGTTATTGAAGCATACAAGATTCTTAGGGGGCTTGGTAAGTTAGGTTGCCCCTTGTGGCACAGTCTAGGACAAGAGGGCATGAACTCAGAATAAGGGTTTTCCCATTTAATACAAAGAATAGGAGCAATTTCTTCTCTGCCAGGGTAGTAAATCTGTAGAAGGCTGTGGATGTTGGGTCTTTAGGTGTATTTAATGCTTGGATAGGCATTTTTTTAAATCAGAAAGAGAATCAAAGTTTATAGGAAATGGAAGAAAAGTGAAGTTGCGGATTATCAGATCAGACTCAATAGGCCAACTATCTCTCTTCTGCTCCTACATTTTTGGTGTTTGCTTTTGCTGTTGTTCAATAAAAGTTATGTTTTCAACTTTTTGAAAGCTTTCCAGCACGTGATGCTCCAACATTGGACAATGACAAGGTGTTATACTCTGAGACAGGGCCCTAAAGAGGTATAGTGTTAAGGACAGGTAGCCTGTGTACCTTGATTCTATGGCTGAATTTACAATTAGACTCAATCAGACAGGTGATGATGTAAAGAGGACATATATTTACAAATATGAACTTGTATTTCTAATAAAGTGCCACCCATGCCACCTAAGTGCCCTTGGAAGCTTTACATTTTTGTTTCCCTCCCCCTATGTGTAACATGAAGGGGTATTGCTGGTTGGCAACGTTTGATATGGTGCACAGTAAAACTTTAAACATGGCACAAGCACCAGAAATCCTGAAAGGTCCCAGCAGCAGTGAGTACTCCCTCAGTTGGTGAATGCACAAGCGCTATTGAGATGTGGCACATACATAATGAAGTGAGCAGCGCGACATCGTGTGAAAACATGAAGGGAAATACTCTTTGAAACTTCCCATAATTGACACTTAGCTGAATTCTGGTAAAATTCACTCCTGTGGATGAAATTGTTGAACTAAATGTTGGCTTTGAAAGTCTGCAAAATAGCTTTTCATTGAACTTCTGTTCAACTGTTATATAACAATGTTTAAAATAAAGAAAGGGAACTCAGAGTGGGATTGGGGTGGATAATTAGAAATAACAAGCAGCCAGATGCTCAAGATTGTGCCAATGGATTGTGTGGAGATGGTTCCAAAGGGATCACATGATCTGCAAGTGGTTGACCCAGGTAGGGGACACATGAGAGACTTCAGCACAGCAAGTGCATATAGAGAAATGAAAACAAAATTGCTGGAAAATCTCAGCAGGTCTGGCAGCATCTGTGAAGGAAAAAACAGAGTTAATGTTTCGGGTCCGGTGACCTTTCCTCAGAACTAATGGTGGCTGGGAAAACGTCAGTTTATATGCAGAAAATAGGGAGGTTGGCGGGGTAGGGAGTAAACGATAGGATAGAGCCGAAAGAGAGAGAAAGACAGTTGGGCAGACAAAGGAGTTGCTAACAATCAGGATGGGAGGGTGAATAGTTGTTTATCGGGACTGTTAGTGATTAACAACAGGGGGTGTGTAATGGCAGGCTGTGTGATAACAAGTGGGGTGTGTGGGGTGGGGTCCTGAGACATGGGAGAGTTTAAGCCCTAAAAATAATGAACTCAGTGTTGAGGCCGGAGGGTCAAACACCAGGCGTGACAGTGCAATTAAAGTCGGTGGGCAAGAAGAAAAATTGGAGCAGAAATCCCGTTGGAGAGAGAAGCAGAACTTCTTCAAGGCGGCCATGCCTGGAAGAGATGTGGCAGTGAGTTAAATATTAAGTAAAAACCGAAAGAACTGCAGATGTGTAAATCAGGAACAAAACCAAAGTTGCTGGAAAAGCTCAGCAGGTCTGGCAGCATCTGTGATGTCAAAAATAGAGTTAACGTTTCAGGTCCGGTGACCCTTCCTCGGAGCTGGTAGTGGCTGGGGAAACGTCAGTTTATATGCAGAAAATAGGGAGGTGGGAGTAAGTGATAGGATAGAGCCCAAAGAGAGAGAAAGACATGCTCCACCGTAGAGGGCTGTGCTATCCATCATCTAAGCCCTAAACTCTAAAATTTATATGCTAATCATTTCAGTCTCTCTCTCTTTACCTCGATCTCTTTCTTTCCTCCTCTACAATGCTCTTTAAAACCTACTTCTTTTACCAAGTTTCTAGACACTTGTCCCAAAACCTTCCGTTTGTTTGCTTCCTAAAAGTGTTGGGAACCATATAGAACTGTTTTGATATGTTAATGGTGCCATATAAGCATGAGTTGTTTTGTTGTTTTTAAGGTATATTGGGTTAAGAGCATCAACTAGCTTTTTCTTTTAATGGTACATTAAAACGTTGCCAATCAAACTCATTTTTATGTGGAAGAGTTCAGTCCAGAAAGAAGATGTGAGTTTTATTCTCACCGATATTAAAAACTTTGGAGGCTTTAAGGAAACATTAATAATTCTCATCAATATAATATCTATTACCAAAGTGAATATCATAGACCTAATTATTTTGCTGTTCACTCATTAAGTCAGCCCTGCAAAGGAAGATACTCATGCAGTTCTTGACTAAATTTACTTTTCTCCCAAGGGAACCGTCAGTGTAATACACTGTAATCCGGGATGTCTCATTTGTAGATAATTGTTAATCATTTACAACTAATCAGAATTTCATTCTAATGTTACTGTGAAATCATTTTTAAGTGGATCAGCACAAACTGACTGCACAAACACATCAAAGAATTATAAAATTCGGACACGCATTCCTGTAAGATGATTATTACTGAATCTGAAGTCAAATTATGATACACTGATGGAAATTAAATGTTTATATCACTAGCCTTGCTTAAAGGTAACTTCTTTCAAGAGATTGATTGGATTTGGTAGGTAAGGAAAAGGTCCAGTTTCTGGAAAAGAGGCCTGAACCGTCCCATCTACCACCTCTCTCTTCCGCCCAGCTGAGTTCTCGCCCATTTTGAACAACATCTTCTTTAACTCCTACCTTCTTCAGATCAAAGGGTTGGCCATGGGTACCTGCATGGGCCCCCGTTATGCCAATCTCTTTTTGGGTATGTGGAACATTCGTTGTTCCAGTCCAATTCTGGCTCCCATCCACAACTCTTTTTCTGGTACTTTGATAACATCATCAGTGCTGCTTCCTGTTCTCATCCGGAATTGGAAAAGTTTATCAATTTCGATCCTAGTTTCTACCCTGCTCTCACCTTCACTTGATCCATCTTTGATGCCTCCCTTCTTTGACATCTCTGTTCACTGGCCGCTGATATCCATCACAAACCTGCTGGCACCCCCAGTTATCTTGACTATACATCATCACACTTTACTTCCTGGAAAGACTCCATTCTATTCTCCTAGTTCCTCCATCGCCGTCACTTCTGTTCCAATGATGCCAAATTCAACAAGGGAGCCTACAAAATGTCCACCTTCTTCCACACTGAGGGTTCTCTGTCACCATGGCTGACAGGGTCCTCCACTGTATCTAACCCAACTCCTTCACTTTGGCCCTCACCCCTGCTCTTCCCTCCTGCAACACTGATAGAGTCTCCCTGGTCTTCGCTTATAATCCCGTCAGCATCCACATCCAAAGGATCATTAGCCACCACTTCTGCCATCTCCACCGGGATGACACTATCAGACTCATACTTCCACTCCTTGTCAGCCTTCTGCACGCACCATTCCCTCCAAGACACCCTGATGCACTCCTCCCTTACTCCCAACACCTTCCCACACCCCGTTGGCACCTTCCCATGCAACCACAGAAAGTATAACATCTTCCTGTTCACTTCCTCCCTCCTCACTGTCTAAAGGCCCAAAGACACCTTCCAGGTGAAACAGTGCTTCAACTGCACTTCGCTCAATCTAGTCTACTCTATTTGCCACTTACAATGTGGTCTCCTCTGCATTGGAAAGCCGAAAAGCAGACTGGGTGACCACTTTGCAGAACTCCTATGTTTTGCCCGCAAAAATGACCCTGAATTTCCAGTTGCCTGCCGCTTCAACAGGCCACCCTGTTCCCTGGCCGACATCTCTTCCTCAGGCTTGCTACAGTGTACCAGTGAAGCTCAACGCAAGCTTGAATAACAGCACCTCATTTTCCACTTGGGAATCCTGCACCTTCCGGGCTCAATATAGCGTTCTACAGTTATAGAGCTTGGTCACCTTCTCCCATTCCCTTAACCCAACCTCTACACAGCAGGCCTTGTCATCACATGGGCTGCTACGATAAACAACCCATTGTCAGCTACTAATGGCCCCCATTAGCAGCTATTCATTCCCCCAGGCTTACCTCTACCCATTCCAACTGTTTTTCTCACTCTGGGCTTCAGTTCCATTTAGCTTGTCATAGCCACAATCAGTTCTGAAGAAGGGTCACTGGATCTGAAATGTTAACTTTGCTTTCTCTCCACAGATGCTGCTGGACCTGCTGAGTCTTTCTAGCAATTTCTGTTTGCTTCTTACTTCAAGCATCTGCAGTTCTTTGTTTTTTGTTTGTTTGGAAGATAATAGTCGATTGCTCATAAGGTGTGGAATAATCAGCGTTAATTCATTTCTTTTTCATTCTCAGTTGGTTTATTTATATATTTCAGTTTTCCTCAGGATCCAAAAGCAACTTTGCCAACCCTGGTTTATAAGGCTCAACCAAATTGAGCACCTAGCATGAACGTTGCAATGGCAAAACTATTGGTAGGTGCCGTCACCATATTTTCAGGCTGCTAGACATTCCACTCTGAGGGTGGAAAAATGCAAGGTATTCAGCACATTCCTCCATCTGTACCTCCAACAATTCACTGCCTCATGCCCATCCCTATTGTAAGATACAAATAGCCCATTCAGTATGTCGGACCAGCCAGCTACAGTTGTGTTGCAGTCATGGTAGAAGAAAGAACTCCAGCAATAACCTCAGGCAATTTCAATTAACCATTTTACTTTAAGACCCTCAGAGAAATTTTCAGCACAAAGTGATTCTCAACAGGACACTTAGTTATTAGTCAGTTCTCTGTTGAATGGTTCTGGTATGGTCATTGATCTGAAATGTTGACTGTAACTCTCTCTCTACTAATGCTGCCAAAATTGTTGAAAATTTCCCCAATTTCCTGCTTTTATTAGCCGGCCTTTTGCTTTGCTGCTGTACATCCTCCCTAGGATCCACTTAATAAAAAGAAGGAACATAGAAAGTACATGTGTTTCTATGCCTTGTTCAGAGATGCACTACTGTCCAGTTAAACACCTGTGGTTCACCTAAGATAAAAATCCAAAAAGTATTATAAAATACATGATTACATGATGACTACAAGCTCATATAACGAATAACCGGAGAAAAAAATTAAGTTACAGCTTCATACCCACATGGATTTTAAGTTCACACATATCACAGAGGGGCCAAAGATTACTTCGGGAGCTATAAAGTCCTACCACTGGGATCAAAAGCAGGGCAGGACCTCATTCCTGGCCAGTGGGAAGCATGTTATTGGCAGCAGCTAATTAACATACAGCCGCTTGGATCACTGCCCAAGTGATGGTTTCCCCGCTCAGCAGCCTGGCACTGCCACATTAACAGGTGAGGCTGCAAGATGAAGGAGAGGATGCCTCTAAATTCAGGCCCCTTGAGGGCATTTTAAGTTTATTTTAAGAAGCTGGGGTCAGGAAGACAGGCCCCAGCAATCATGGCAGAAGGGGACAGGGGCGGGTGCGTGGGTTGGGGTGGTGGTGGGATTTGGATGGTGTCATTTTAAGCACAGCATCATAGCACATGGGGATGGCCATTGCTGTTAAGGGCCTCGCTGTTAACTCTCATGGCTATACTGCATTCCCCATTCCCTCCAGGAACCCAATGAAAGGTTGACAGTGACTATTTGGCAATCTACCCAAATGATGACCCTCCAGCAAAATGTTGGTGGAAGCTCTTAGTTGGATATGTCATTGTCTCATTTAGTCATCCAGTGGGCAGCCTTGTCACGGAGCTTCTGATCACTGGTAATTGCCGTGCTGTTGGGAAGGCATTGGGCTGCCCTCCTGACCCCTTTATGATCCACATTACCAGCAATAGTATCAGAAACAGAAATAGTTCAGCCATAGAAATACTGTGGCTACAAGAGCAGGTCACAGCCTCTGAATTCTGCATTTATGAACTCATTCTTATCTCCCTAATTTCTGTTTGCTGTCCACAAGGCATCGTTTCGAAGTATGACAAACTGTTCTCCGCTTGTTTGGATGAGTGCAGCTCCAACAACCATCAAAAAGCTCAACACAAGCCAGGACAAAGCAGACTACTTGATTGGCACCACAACCACCACCAAAACACAGGGAAAGTGGTGTGCACCATCTACAAGATGCATGACAACAATTCACCAAAGTTTCTTCAACAGCATCTTCCTAACCTGTGACCTTACTATCTGGAAGGTTGAAGGGCAGCAAAAGCATGGGAACACCATGACCTGCAATTTCCCCTCCAAACCACACGCTATCCTGACTTGGAAATATATTACAATTTCTCCACTGTCTCAGCATCAAAATCCTGGAACTACCTTCCTAGCAGCATTGTGGCAGTGCCTACAGACCAATAATTGCATTAAATCCAGAAAACAGCTCACCACCATCTTTTCAAGGCATTTAGTGATGAACAATAAATGTTGGCTAAGTCATTAATGCCCACACTCCATCCTTTGAATGAATTAAAGAAATGCTACTTCTCACAGCAATGGGCTGTTAAAATTAAGCCCTAAGGTTTTATCCTTATTGCATGCATGGGATTTTGAAAGTGCATGCATGACAAGCAAAACTTGGGTTTATCAAAGTAATTTAAGATAATGTCACATCTTTTCTGAAAAACCAGTAATTTAAAAGCAGAATCAATATTAGAATTATGCATAGATTATATTGTGAAGACATGTAATACTGCAAGTAAAAACAGAAAATGTTGTTGGAACACAGCATGTCTGGCAGCATCTGTAAAGAGGGAGACTGGGTTAATGTTTCAAGTCTGATATGACTCTTCTCCAGAACCGAGTTCCTCTGTTTCTACAGCACATTCTGTTTTTATTTGGATTTCCAGTAACTGTAGTGTTTTGCTTTTATTAAAATCATATTGCTGTTCTTTTTGCAGATGATGTATTCTTGGCAGACAATACTTGGCATTTGGTGTGATATTTTCACTATCAAGATCAATGGGATAAGCAAATGGGATGTGGTGGTGGATTTGACAAAGTGCAGTGTTATCATTCTGACACATTCATAAGGGGATCCTAAAGGTATTACATGCAAAGCAGAAAGCACGTTCATCCTGTTATTCATTTACAGAAGTGCCTTGATTTTAACTTAGGCATATAGCCATACAAAAGAATCGAGCAAACTCTTTTCGATGACAGTGAGGTCCCAATATTTGAGATTTACGAAAAACGTAATAAAATGGTTCTCCTCTATTAATATGGACATAGTAAACAAAAGCAGAATGAGCAGACCAGCCCACACTCCTGCGCTCTCCCCATATCCCTTGACACCTAGAACTTCTAGAAATCCATTACTTTCTTTAAATATATTCAGTGACTTTGTCTCCACAGCCTTCTGTTAGTCAGAATTTTAAAAGTTCACCACCCTTTGAATGAAAAGTGTTTCTTCACCTCAGTATGAAATAGCCCATCCTGTAGCCTAAGGCTATGTTGCCTTGTTTGGAACGCCCTGAATGGGAGAACCATCATCCCTGCACCCAATCTATCCAGATACTACTTCCTCTGGGATCTCATTCCATATATGCACTACCCACTGAGTGAAAAAGTTACTCCCTCTTTTAAATCTTTCCTCTCTCACCTAAAAGCTATGCCCTCTAGTTTTGGGTTCCCCTATCCTTCTCCAACAAAATGTTGTGCATTTTAAAGAGATCCCCTCTCACTCTTCTAAACTCCAATGAATACGAGTCCATTCATCCCAATTTCTTCTCATAAGATTAACCTGATATCACTGGAATTAGTCTGGTGAACTTTTACTGCATACCTTCATTGGCAAGTACACATTTTCTTAGATTAGGAGACAAAAACTCTAAACAATATTCCAGGAGATAACTTACCAAGACCCTATACAGTTGGAGTAAGAATTCCTTGCCCCTGTACTTCGTGCAATGAAAGCCAATATACCTTTTGACTTCCTGACTGTTTGCTGTATCTGAATGCTTACTTTCAGTGTACAAGACTATTCAGTCCCCTTTCTACATCAATAGTTCCCAATCCATCATCGTTTAAGTAACTTCACATCCATTCACATTATATTGCATGTGCCATGGGTTGGCACACTCACTCAACATGTCCAAACACCCCAAAGTTTCTTTTCATCTTTCCCGCCATTCATACTCTAACTTTGTTTTGTGTCAACATGCGGAAATATTACGTTTGATTTCCTCATCCAAATCATTGATTTGGCCCAAGTACTGATCCCTACTGTACTCCACTTGTACCACATCTAGAATAGAGTAGCAATTTATTGTCAACTTGTATTTATGAAAGTACAGTGAGATGTGCATAAGTTGCCACAATTGATGCCATTTTAATTACTGAAATTATAAAAAGAAATAATTAAGACAAATTTACGACAAAGTTAATCTTTTGTTCCCTCTACAGCAATCTGGGTGTATGGAGTGGCTACAGGATGCTGCTGCCAAAGCTGGCCTTGAGGATGCCAAAGTGAGGATTTCTGGACCAGACCTAATACAATGCCATTGCTGAAGCCAGCACTGAAGCCACTGCATCACCGCCATACCAAGTTGGGACAGACTGAACCCACCAGGTCACCGACGCTGAAGCCATCGCCACTTCAGTCGCTGCCCGAAGCCGCCACATTGCCACAAGGAATGAACTGGAACCACCATGAAACTGCTGCCAGGAGGAACGGACCAGGCCCACCGACGGTATGTCTTTGATAAAGCTGCATCCACGATGGCCATGAGGAATGGGAATCTGGATCCATCACATTACAATCACCACAGCAGGCCCTTGTCACTGCCTTCCACCACAGCAGACGCTGAAAAGAAGAAAAGCTGAACTTTGATACAAAAGAGAAATGAAAATATGAAGAAAAGAGACAAAACAAAAATAAGAACAAAGAAGAACGTGGCTGGCCAGGTGAGTGGGAGCATTAGCGTGCAGGCATAGAGCCTGAATACTTCCTACTTTGCTGCCGCTGCCACCATCTTGAAAGCTTTGTCGTCTATGACACTTGAAATTAGCTTTTTATTCAAATTCTGTTTTCTGACTGCTAAACAATTCTCCAAAAATGCCAGTATATTACATCCAATCCCATTTGCTTTGATTGTGCACAATAATTTCCTACATAAGACATTATCAAAAGCTTTCTGAAAATCCAAATAAACCACATTCACCAGTCCTCCTTTATCTGTTCCAGTAGTTACATCTTTAAAAATTGCCATTAAATTTTGGCTTTGTGTAATATTGTTAGTATGTTTTAATTTCCTTGTTATCTAGACCATAAGACCATAAGATATAGGGGGTGAATCAGGGCATTTGGCCCGTTGGTCTACCATTTTATCACAGCTGATATGTTTCGCAGCTCCATTCTCTTGCCTTCTCCCTGTAACTCTTGATCCCCTTACCAATTAAGAACCTATCGATCTCTATCTTAAATACACTCAATGACTTGACTTCCGCAGCCCTCTGTGACAATGAGTTTCAGAGTTTCACCAAATTCTAGCTGAAGAAAATCCTCCTCATCTCTGTTCTGAACGGTTATCCTTTCACTGAGGCCGTGTCCTTGGGTCCTAGTCTCTCCACATCCACTCTATCCAGGCATCTCAGTATTCTGCAAGATCCAATCAGCACTCATCCTCATCCTTCTAAACTCCATCAAGTACAGACCCAGAGTCCTTAACTGCTCCTCATATAACAAGCCTTTCATCCTGGGCTCATTCTTGTAAACCTCCTCTGGACCCACTCCAATGTCAGCACAGAGATAACAAGCATGGGGCTGGATGAGCACAGCAGGTCAAGCAGCATCATAGGAGCAGGAAAACTTGACGTTTCGGGCCTAAACCCTTCATCAGAAATGCATTTCTGATGAAGGGTTTAGGCCCGAA
>JAHRHZ010000249.1:74576824-74589769 GCA_024137785.1 Ginglymostoma cirratum
ATCTCGGATTCTCCAGCATCTGCAGTACCTTTTATCTCCAATGTCAGCACATCCTTCTTTAGATATGGGGACCAAACTGTTCAGAATATTTCAAATGCAGTCTGACCAGATGCCTATACTGTGATCAGCAATACATCTCTGCTCTTGCATTCCAGCCCTTTGGAAATGAATGCCAACATTGCATTTGTCCTCTTAATCATCAACTAAGCCTTCATGTTAAACTTAAGAGAGATCTGAACTGGGACACCCAAGTCCCTGTGTGCTTCAGATTTCTGGAGCCTTTCCCCATTTAGAAAATAGTCTATGCCTTTATCCTTCCGATCATAGTGCATGACCTCACATTTGCCCACATTGTATTCCGTCTGCTACTTCTTTGCTCACTCACTTAGTACGTCCAAATCCTTCTGCAATGTTGTCCATTACCTGTCCCTCCACTTATCTTTGTGTCATCTGCAAACATACCAACAATGTCCTCAGTTCCTTCTTCCAGATCATTCAGATATAATGTGAATATTTGTGGTCCTAACACTAACCCCTGCAGAACTCCAATAGTCACCAGCTCCTACTCTGGTAAAAAACCCTTTTATCCCCATCTCTGCCTTCTGCCCGTCAACAATTCCTTTATCCATGGCAGTACCTTGCCCCTAAAAACCATGGGTCTTTTTCTTATTCAGCAGCCTCCTGTGTGGCACCCTCTCAAAGGCTTTGTGGAAAGCCAAATAGATCAGTCCATTGGCTCTCCTTTGTCTAACTTGGTCATTAGCTTCTCAAAGGATTCTAACAGATTTGTCTGAAATGATGTCCCCTTGACAAAGCTGTGCTGACTCTGCTCTATTTTATCACGTACTTCCAAGTACTCCGCAATCTCATCCTTTACAATGTACTCTAAAATCTTAGCAATGATTGCAGTCAGACTAACTGGCCTATGGTTAACTGTCTTTTGTTTCCCTCCCTTCTTAAGTTACATAAATCATTTCCTGTCCACTGGGACCCTGCATGACTCCGATGATTCCTGAGAGACCTTCACCAATGTCTTCACAATCTCTTCAGCTACGCCCTTCAAAACCTGGGTGTAGTCCAACTGGCCTGGGTGATTTATCCACCTTTAGACCATTCAACTTCCTTAGCATCTTCTGTTTAGTGATGGCGACTACATTCACCTCTGCTTCCTGACTGTCTGGGAGTTCTGTTCTGCTGCTGGTGTCATTCACTGTGAAAACTAATGCAAAGTACATAGAGATAACAAGGTGTAGAGCTGGATGAACACAGCAGGCCAAGCAGCATCACAGGAGCAGGAAAGCTTGACGTTTCGGGCCTAGACCCTTCATCAGAAATGGGGGAGGGGAAGAGGGTTCTGAAATAAATAGGGAGAGAGGGGGAGGTGGATAGAAGATGGATAGAGGAGAGGATAGGTGGAGAGGAGGCAGATAGGTCAAAGAGGTGGGGATGGAGCCAGTAAAAGTGAATGTAGGTGGGGGGATAGAGAGGAGATAGGTCAGTCCAGGGAGGACGGACAGGTCAAGGGGGCAGGATGAGGTTAGTAGATAGGAGATGGGGGTGGGGCTTGAGGTGGGAGGAGGGGATAGGTGAGAGGAAGAACAGGTTAGGGAGGTGGGGACAAGCTGGGCTAGTTTTGGGATGCGATTGGGGGAGGGGAGATTTTGAAGCTTGTGAGATCCACATTGATACCATTGGGCTGCAGGGTTCCCAGGCTGAATATGATTTGCTGTTCCTGCAGCCTTCGGGTGGCATCATTGTGGCATTGCAGGAGGCCCAGGATGGACATGTCGTCTGAGGAATGGGGTTTGAGTTGAAATGGTTCGAGACTGGGAGGTGCAGTTGTTTGTTGCAAACTGAGCGCAGGTGTTCTGCAAAGCGGTCCCCCAAGCGTCCGCTTGGTTTCCCCGATGTAGAGGAAGCCACAACGGGTACAGCGGATGCAGTATACCACATTGGCAGATGTGGAGGTGAACACTGCTTGATGTGGAAAGTCTTCTTGGGGCCTGGGATTGGGGTGAGGGAGGAAGTGTGGGGGCAGGTGTAGCACTTCCTGCAGTTGCAGGGAAAAGTGCCGGGTGTGGTGGGGCTGGAGGGGAGTGTGGAGCGGACAAGGGAGTCACGGATGGAGTGGTCCCTCCGGAAAGCAGACAAGGGTGGGGAGGGAAAAATATCTTTGGTGGTGGGGTCTGATTGCAGATGGCGGAAGTGTCGGAGGATGATGCGTTGGATCCGGAGGTTGGTGGTGTGGCACGTGAGGACAAGGGGGATTCTTTTTTGGTTGTTATTGCGGGGACGGGGTGTGAGGGATGAGTTGCGGGAAATGCGGTGACATGGTCGAGGGAGTTCTCGACCACTGCGGGGAGGAAGTTGCGGTCCTTGAAGAATGAGGACATCTGAGATGTACGGGAGTGGAATGCCTCATCCTGGGAGCAGATGCGGCGGAGGCAAAGGAATTGGGAATAGGGGATGTCATTTTTGCAGGAAGGTGGGTGGGAGGAGGTGTATTCCAAGTAGCTGTGGGAGTCAGTGGGCTTGAAATGGACATCGGTTTCTAGGTGGTTACCTGAGATGGAGACAGAGAGTTCCAGGAAGGAGACAGAAGTGTTAGAGATGGTCCAGATGATCTTCAGGTTGGGGTGGAAGGTGTTGGTGAAGTGGATGAACTGTTCGAGCTCCTCGTGGGAGCACGAGGCGGCGCCAATACAGTCATCAATGTAACGGAGGAAGAGGTGGGGTTTAGGGCCAGTGTAGGTACGGAAGAGGGATTGTTCCACGTAACCTACGAAGAGGCAGGCATAACTTGGGCCCATGCGGGTACCCATGGCCACCCCCTTTGTCTGTAGGAAGTGGGAGGAATTGAAAGGGAAGTTGTTGAGGGTGAGGACGAGTTCGGCTAAGCAGATGAGGGTGTCAGTGGAGGGGGATTGATTCTGCAGGACAGGAAGAAGCGGAGGGCCTTTAGGCCATCTGCATGGGGAATACAGGGGACCGGGGAATTGGAAGTTCTGGAGGAGGTGGAGGGCATGGGCGGTGTCATGGATGTAGGTAGGGAGTTCCTGGACCAAGGGGGTGAAAATGGAGTCTAGCTAGGTGGAGATGAGTTCGGTGGGGCAGGAGCAGGTGGAGACAATGGGTCGAACAGGGCATTCAGGTTTGTGGATTTTGGGAAGAAGATAGAAGTGGACGATGTGGGGTTGGGGAATGATGAGGTTGGAGGCGGGGGGCGGGAGGTCACCTGAGGTGATGAGGTTGTGGATGGTTTGGGAGATGATGGTTTGGTGCTTGGGGGTGGGGTCATGATCCAGGGGGCGGTAGGAGGAGGTGTTGGAGAGTTGGCACCTGGCCTCAGCAATGTAGAGGTCAGTGTGCCATACTACAACTGCGCCTCCCTTGTCCGCCCGTTTTTATGGTGAGGTTGGGATTGGAGCAGAGGGAGCGGAGGGCTGCACGTTCTGCGGGGGAGATGTTGGAGTGTTTGAGAGGGGTAGAGAGGTTGAGGCGATTGATGTCTCGACGGCAGTTGGAGATGAAGAGGTCGAGGGAGGGTAGGAGGCCTTGGGGTGGTGTCCAGGAGGAGGGCTTGTGTTGGAGGCAGGAGAAGGGGTCATTAGAGGGAGGGTTAGATTCACGGTTGATTTGCCTGGTGATGAAGTTCCTCAGCCATTTCTTTGTTCCCAATTACTAATCTTGCAGCCTCATTTTCCAGCAGTCGAATGTGCACTCTTGACTTTCTCTTACCTTTTAAAAATCTGAAAATTTCTTGCAATCTTCTTATACTAGCTCACGCTCATATTTAATCTCCTTCCACCTTATTGCTTTTTTAGTTATTCTCTGCTGGATTTTAAAGGGCTTCCCAATCCTCTAATCTTCACCACATTGTATCCTGTTTCTTTTGCTTCTGCACTGTCCCTGACTTCCCTTGTCAGCCATTGTTCTTCCCTTAGGATGTTTCTTCTTCCTTGGAATGAATTTCTGCTGTGCCTCCTGAATTAATCCTAAAAACTCCTGCTATTGCTGCTGCACTGTCTTCCCTGCTCGGCTCTAGTTCCAATTAAGTCTGACCAGCTCCTCCCTCATGTCTTTGTAGTTAGCTTTACTCAACTGTAATACCATTGTATTAGAGATAAAAGGTACTGCAGATGCTGGAGAATCCGAGATAACAAGGCGTGGGGCTAGATGAACACAGCAGGCCAAGCAGCATCATAGGAGCAGGAAAACTTGACGTTTCGGGCCTAGACCCTTCATCAGAAATGGGGGAGGGGAAGAGGGTTCTGAAATAAATAGGGAGAGAGGGGGAGGTGGATAGAGGATGGATAGAGGAGAGGATAGGTGGAGAGGAGGCAGACAAGTCAAAGAGGTGGGGATGGAGCCAGTAAAGGTGAGTGTAGGTGGGGGGATAGAGAGGAGATAGGTCCGTCCAGGGAGGACGGACAGGTCAAGGGGGCGGGATGAGGTTAGTAGGTAGGAGATGGGGGTGGGGCTTGAGGTGGGAGGAGGGGATAAGTGAGAGGAAGAACAGGTTAGGGAGGTGGGGACGAGCTGGGCTGGTTTTGGGATGCGATTGAGGGAGGGGAGATTTTGAAGCTTGTGAAATCCACATTGATACCATTGGGCTGCAGGGTTCCCAGGCTGAATATAATTTGCTGTTCCTGCAGCCTTCGGGTGGCATCACTGTGGCATTGCAGGAGGCCCAGGATGGACATGTCGTCTGAGGAATGGGGGGGTGAGTTGAAATGGTTCGAGACTGGGAGGTGCAGTCGTTTGTTGCGAACTGAGCGCAGGTGTTCTGCAAAGCGGTCCCCAAGCCTCCGCTTGGTTTCCCCGATGTAGAGGAAGCCACAATGGGTACAGCGGATGCAGTATACCACATTGGCAGATGTGCAGGTGAACATCTGCCTGATGTGGAAAGTCTTCTTGGGGCCTGGGATTGGGGTGAGGGAGGAGGTGTGGGGGCAGGTGTAGCACTTCCTGTGGTTGCAGGGAAAAGTGCCGGGTGTGGTGGGGCTGGAGGGGAGTGTGGAGCGGACAAGGGAATCGCGGAGGGAGTGGTCCCTCCGGAAGGCAGATAAGGGTGGGGAGGGAAAAATGTCTTTGGTGGTGGGGTCTGATTGCAGATGGCGGAAGTGTCGTAGGATGATGTGTTGGATCCGGAGGTTGGTGGGATGGTACGTGAGGATGAGGGGGATTCTTTTTTGGTTGTTATTGCGGGGACGGGGTGTGAGGGATGTGTTACGGGAAATGCGGGAGACACGGTCGAGGGCGTTCTGCTCCTATGATGCTGCTTGGCCTGCTGTGTTCATCCAGCCCCACGCCTTGTAATACCATTGTATCTGATTCCGTCTTGTCTTTCTTAGACTTCAGGGCGAATTTCCTCTCAAACTGCATATTATGATTTCTGAATTTCTGAAGAAGGGTCGAGGCCCGAAACATCAGCCTTCCTGCTCCTCTGATGCTGCTTGGCCTGCTGTGTTCATCCAGATCTACACCTTGTTATCTCAGATTCTCCAGCATCTGCAGTTCGTACTATCCCTGCATATTACGCTCACTGCCCCCCCGAGGAGATTCCTTGACCTTAAGCTCCCTAATTGTCTGCCTCATAGTACATCACCAAATGCAGAATTTCCTGTTCCCTAGTGGGCTGTACCATAAGCTACTCCAAAAAAAATCTCATTGACATTCCGCGAATTACTTTTCTTGAGATCCGATCCAAACTAATTTTCCCAGTCCATCCCCATAGTGGAGTTCTCTATGATTATTGTAATAGTGCATTTCTTACATGCCTTTTCTATATCCTGATTTATTTTCTGCCCACATCCTGACCACTGCTAGGAGTCCTGTACACAACTCCCATCAGAGCCTTTTTCCTTTGAGGTTTCTAAACTCCACCCTCGCAGATTTTCCACCTCCTGACTCTATATTACTTCTTGCTATTGATTTGATTTAATTTCTACTAAAAAGGCGTCATTGGATATTTAGTTCCCATCCCTAATACTCTTGCAGCCACATATGTGTCTGCGATACCCATGACAAAATACCTACCAATTGCAATCTATGCTACTTTCTGCTCCCTTTCTCGTAGTTGTCCCCTTATCTGCTGTGCCTGAAGTTAGATTCTTTTCTGTATTCTGTCCTATTATTTGTTGTGAAAATTTTAACCTCTACTGAGCCTTCCCCCTCTAACTTTTTCCATAATTTTCCATGCAAATGATCCACCCCAACACTAGCTCCCCTCCCGACCGCAGCCCGCCCCAGCCCTCTGCCCTCCCTCCACGCCCCTAGCTTAGAGCCACATAGACATCCTTAGTTATGTGACTCATCAGCACTCTGGTCCCATCATGATTCATGTCGAGCCCGACCCATCCAAACAACAATACTCAGTACTGGTGCCAATGCCCCATGAATTCAAACCCAATTCGCCCACAACAAACCTTGAGCCATACGTTTACCACTTCAATTTTGTTGACCCTGTACCAATTTGCTCGTGGCTCAGATAGTAATCCAGACATTATTAGCTTTTTGGTTCTGCTTTCTAATTTAGCCCATAGCTGTTCATATTCCCTCAGCAGAACCTCTTTCCTTTTGCTACATATATTGCTCGTACTGACATAGACCACAACAACTGGATCTTTCCCCTCCCACTCCAAGTTCTCCTGCAGCCCAGACGAGATATCCTGACCCCAGGCACCAGGCAGGCAACACAGCCTTAGGGACTGTCAATCCTGGCCACAGAGAACAGCGTCTATTCCCCTGACAACACTATCCCCGATTGCAACTGTATTTTTCTTTTCTCCTCCCTTGTGTATAGCTACCTGTACAATGGTGTTATGGTTAGTTTGCTCATCCTCCCTACAGCCCACACTGTTATCTACAAAGGAGCAACAGTCTCAAACCTGTTAGACTCAAGGGCTGAGGCTACCTTCTGGATCCCTCCACCTGCCTCCCTATTAGTCACACCCCGCTGTCCCTGGCCACTGACCAAACTTGAAGTAGTTAATCTAAGGGGCTTGACTGCCTCCTGAAACACAGTGTCTAGGTAGCGCTCCTCCTCACTGATGTGTCACAGTGTTTGAAGCTCAGACTCCAGCTAATTAACTCTGAGCCAGAGTTCCTCAAGCAACCAACACTAGTTCCAGATGTGGTCACTATGAACCACAATGGGGTCCATCAGCTCCCACATTATATAGTCACAACCCATTGCTTAGCCCAACATCTTTGTTTTAATTACTTAGTTCTTAATTTGATTCTTTTAAAAATTGTACCCTTCTTTTAGCTTGTAGCCTGAAAAAATTCCTCGACCTTCAATCTGAAAGTAACCTATAACAGGTAGTTAAATTAGTAGCTATCACCAGTCAATGATGGCACTCTCTTGTGCTGGGCCCCAGATCCTGGGCTTCAATTTATCCTGTTAAAAACAACTTAGAAACTGTGAGCCAAACAACAAACACAAAGTACCTTGTCCCCTTCTGCAACAACTCCCCACACTGCCTCCAAAATTCCCCAAACAATATATTCACTTGGGCTGAGCTACTCTCTGGGTGTGACTCTTCTTCCTGACTGTGCAAAGCTTACTGATTCATTTTTAATCGACTCCACCATTTTACCTATTAGTTTTACCTACTAACCAGTATGTAATTCCCATTTATCTCACTCCCTCTTTTTTTAAACAGTGGGTTTACATTTGCCATTCTCTAATCTGTGTGCAACAGTCCCAGAAGTGGCCTGGTGGCTCAGTGGGTAGCACTGCTGCTTCACAGTACCAGGAACCCAGGTCCAATTCCACCCTTAGGCTCTGTGTGGAGTTTGCATGTTCTCCTCATGTCTGTGTGGGGTTCCTTCAGGCGCTTTGGTTTCCTCCTACAGTCCAAAGATATGCAGGCTAGGTGGATTGGCCATGCTAAATTGCCCATAGTGTTTAGATTAGGGGGTGGGATGCTCTAAGGGTTGGTGTGGACTTGTTGGGCCAAAGGGCCTGTTTCCACACTGTAGAGATTCTATGATCTTTAGAAGATAACAACTAGCGCATCTATTATTTCCAGGGTCACCTCTGAATACCTGGAATGTAGATGATCAGGCTCTGGGAATTTATTAGCTTCCACTCCCATTAATTTCTCCAGCACTATTTTTATTACTAATTTCCTTTTATTACTAATTGCTTTCCACAAGTCCCTTGTTTCCTGAGCAATTCTGGGAAGTTTTTTTTTGTATTCTTCTGGGAAGACAAACCTTAGATTTAAGGTAAGGGACAGAAAGTTTGGAGAAGATGTGAGGAAAAACTTTTTCATCCAGAGGGTCATGGGAATCTGGAACTCACTGCCTGAAAGGTAGAGGTGGAACCCCTCATAACATTTCAGAAGCATTTAAATGTGTACTACCGATGCCAAGGCATACAAGCTTAAGGGCTAAGTGCTGGAAAATGGGATTAGAATTATTAGGTTCTGAAGAAGGGTCTTGACCCGAAATGTCAGCTTTCCTGCTCCTCTGGTGCTACTTGGTCTGCTGTGTTCATCCAGCTCTACACCATGTTATCTTAGAATTATTAGGTGATTGTTTTTGACTGGAACAGACACAATGAGCCAAAGGGCCCTTTTTCTGTTGTTTGCCCAGTCTATGTTTAGATTACTATCACCCATGATTACTTCGCAACCTTGTTGCATGCATTCTTGATTTCCTGTTCAATGTCATCCTGTACCTCAGGCTACTTTGTTGCCAAGTAAGACCAGCCGCTGCTCCACATCTGAAACATGGATTTCCAGTAGATGCATCTGAATACACTTCCTGCCAGATGGTCAGCCTGGACACCCTGGAAGTGTTTTTGATTCCCACATTGCATGGGAGGAGCATTCCACCAGGCCAAATGCCTTGCCATGACTAACCCTTAAATTATTTTCTTTCTATTTACTTCTTTTCATTTAAAGAAAGTTAAATATATACTATGACCTTCCGTTATGTCTAAACTAAAGACCAATTTTTAGTTGAAAGACTGGGCAGTTAGAAATTCTCATTGGCCACACTTACCAAATTCATTCCTCAGCCAGCCTGCATTGGCTCCCATTCCCACTCGATGAGGCTATGTTTTCTCATTGATATCACTCTCGAAGATTTTCAAAGCTTGTGCAGCATTTCACCTCCTGGTCTCCTTGAGGCTGCTTCCTGGTGATGTCACATTTCTGACTTTTTAAGTCTCCCAAACCTGAAAGTCTCCATCGTTCCGTCGCCCTGTTTTATGCCTCTTTGATATCAAACACATTCTTAATAAATTAGTCACTTACTTATGTTTGCCCTTTATGTATTTTATTAACATTATCACCAACGTGTAAGCTGTTAAAATCCAAGAATACAAGATATCTTAACTACTTACCAGAGACTTCATCAAATAGTAATCTTCTTTTTCTGTAGTAGAGCAAGAACTAAATCCAATCTGTTCCAGTCAATCTGGGTCTCTCCATGACCACCTGCTTTAGGTTTCTCATCTAGCCCACTCCTCTTGGTGATGCTAACTGCCTGCCATGGTGTCCTCACCTAGCCTGCACATCCTGATGTGACTGACTGCCTGTCTCAGGTCCTTTACCTAACTTACCCCTCTAACTTACTGAGTAAGGAGATGCTGGACCCCTGACAGACATTTGTTCAATGTCAGCTGGAGTGTTGTGTACACTGAGGTTGTTGACTTGATCGCCGAGCTGGCTTGTTTTTGTTCAGACGTTTCGTCACTATGCTAGGTGACATCATCAGTGGACCCTCCGATGAAGCAATGTTATTCTACTCCATTTGGAATTTATACTGTAAGGTCTGTTATGGTGGGTAGTGCCATTTCCAGTTTTGACCTGTATGGTTTTGTATGTGGGGTCCAATGGGAGGCTCCACTGATGATGTCACCTAACATGGTGATAAAATGTCTGAACGAGAACAAGCCGGCTCAGCGAGCAAGTCAACAACCTCACCCACAACCTGAGCTACAGATCTTTGCCAAAACTTGTTGCGTACACTTCTGGGCACCACACAAGATGAAGGATGGGAACGAGTTGGAGAGAATGCAGATGACATTTAAAAGAATGATTTGAGGAATGAGAATCTTCAGCAATGAAGATAAATTGCAGAAGTTGTGACCAATTACCTTGAAGAGAAGAAAGCTAAGAGGAGATCTGTTAGCTGTTTTTAAAATCACAAGGGGATTGGACAGAGTAGATTGGGCGAATCTTTCTGTTTGTAAAAGATGAAGAACAACAGGGCACAAAAATGATGCAAAAGATAAACGTTCTCACACAATGAGTGAATTTGGGTTTGGAATGCACTGACTGAAGTATTCAAGAGAACATTAGATGATTATTTGATTTGAAACAATGCACAGGAGTATGGGAAAAAAGCAGGAGAATGTATTGAGTCATGACGCTCACTTGGAAGGCTGACACAGACGTGGTGGGATGAAAGGTTTCCATCTGCAATGTAACAATTCTCTGATTCTGTGATGTAATTCAAAGGTCCTGGGCATGGAAGACCCTTCACATTGCAGCATCAATTCCCTTAAGAAAAAGGAACAGCAGCAAATGCATTCAATGAGGGGGAAGACTCTTGGTGTTATACTTATTTTTATAATCAAACTGGTCAGATATGTTATTACGCACTTCTGGGGCAGATAAGACTTGAAACTGTGCCTCCCAGTCCAGTGGTAGGACACTACTGCACTAGTTGTTACATCGTGTATGGAAATGGGATCAGTCGGATGATTAGACAGAAACCTCTTGAATAAAATTTGTGATTGCCTGTATATCATTATTTAGCCAGTTGTTCAAGAAGGTAAGCCTTTTGCTTGAAGACCTGGGACTGGTGATGAATAAATCTAACGCATGATTGCATTAGAATATCAAGGTGGTTTGTTAGACACTGCCGTATGTGTAGTCCAATCAAGTTTGCACATCACCAATTCTTATGTTTGTTGCAATATCCTCTTTAAGTATATGTATCTACAGGTCGACCACGGTGGAGAAGATTCTCTTACAGATCGAATTAGAAGAGGCTCTTGAGTTGAACAGGTAGTAGCTTCATGCATTTTAGCAACTAGTTACATTGATATGATAGATATTGTTACAAAGATTGTGGTTGGAATTCTCCCAATTCTGTAGATAACAGGAAGGGGAAATAATTGGGTGAGTTGAGCCTGGAAAGATACTTGCCCTATCTTGCCACCTCTGCAATTTAGGTTAACCGAGAAAGTGTACTTATGACCTCCTCTAACTGCCAGCAATAAAGACCTTTAAGTGGTCAATTAATGGCCATGTAAGGGCCTCGATTCTATGTCACCTCAATGATTACATGCCCCCCCAGTGGGAAAGTTGGCTGGTTTCATAACTGGGAAACCCAAGACTGCTGCCTGCCAGATTTGAGGTGTACGGGTGTGCAACCAATTGCCCTGCCGTCGGGGCAATCAGAGGCGTGGGTGCAGATAAATGGGTGGTCTCTGAAAGCCCTTGGCTCTGACATCCAAATGCCCCTCTTCCAGTAACATTCCCCCTACAAGATGAAGAAATGAAGGACTTACTTTCTTGCCACTGGATCCCCTCCAGAGGAGCCTGTGTTTGTTTTCTTTAAGACTCCGAAACTGCTGGCCTCTGGTTAACTAGCAGCTTCTGGTGACCTATCAAGCCAGTGTTGAGTTGCCTGGTTGATTTGATTTAATTTGGTTTGATTTATTGTTGTCACATGTACCTAGGTACATCGGTGAGACCAAGTGGCGGCTCGGAGACCGCTCTGTACAGCATCTGCACTGTTCGCGACACACAACATCTTCTAGTCATGAACCATTTTAACTCCCCCTCCCACTCCCTGGGTGACATGTCCATCCTGGCCCTCCTCCAGTGTCACAATGACACCACCTGGAAACTGGAGGAGCAGCACCTCATATTCTACTTCGGGAGCCTACAGCCCAATGGCCTAAATGTGGATTTTACCAGTTTCAAAATCTCCCCACCCCCTGGCTTCAGCCCATGACCAACCCCTCCTCTCATCCCCACCTCCTTGACCTGACACAACTTGTCCATCTTCCCTCCCACCTATCCACTCCTTCCACCTCACTGACTAATCCCCACCACTGCCTACGTGCTCTCATCCATCACCATCCCACCTACCTTCCCCAGCCCCACCCCTCCTCTCTATTTATTTCTGAGCTCTTCCTCTTCCCTCCAATTTTTGAAGATGGGTCCTGATCCAAAATTTCAACTTTCCTGCTCCTCTGATGCTGCCTGGCCAGCTCCATGCTGTGTTAACAGTGAAAAGTTTTGTTTTGCGTGCAGTACAGGCAGATACGACATACAAAGATCATAGCGTGATTGAACAGAGTGAGGAATACAAAGTTATGGTTGCAAAGAAGGTGCACACAAAGCAAGACCAGCATTAGATTTGACATTTGAGAGGTCCATTCATAAGTCTAATAACAGCAGGGAAGAAGCTGTTCTTGAACCTGCTGGTACATGTGTTTAAGTTTTTGCATTTTCTGCCTGATGGAAGAGGTTGGAAGAGATTATAACTGGGGTCCCAGGGGTCTTCGTTGGTTGGCCAGAAAACTCATCGATACGCTGCCAATTGACAAAGTTGTGATAATGTAAGTTATGTTCCTGCTGGGGACAGAGTATTCATCACCACCTAACAAACACATCCCAGATAGTTAACAAGTGAGAAAATCCCAGCCTGTGCAGATGATTCAGGAGTTCAGTTTAACTCCTTCAAGATCCAAAATTATTCCGACCACATGTCCATATGACATCATCACATGGGGTAGGGCTTAAGGCAGTCATCAGTATTAACCCTCTCCAATCCTTACACCCTTGTACAATAGTGTGGAGCTGGAGGAACACAGCAGGCCAGGCAGCGTCAGAGGAGCAGGAAAGTTGACGTTTTGAGTCAGGACCCTTTTTCCTTTCTGAAGAAGAGTCCCGACCCAAATCGTCAACT
>JAHRHZ010000249.1:74590169-74646729 GCA_024137785.1 Ginglymostoma cirratum
CGTCAACTTTCCTGCTCCTCTGATGCTGCCTGGCCTGCTGTGTTCCTCCAGCTCCACACTGTGTTATCTCTGACTCCACCATCTGCAGCTCTTGCTATCTCTGCTAACCCTCATACATGATTCCACTGTGCTAAAGACAGAAGTGAGCGATATAGTGAAAAATTACAAGGCTGGGGGGTGAAATAGTGGGATTCAAAATTAATTTAAAATGCAGTAAACTGAGTTCATACTCATAACAACAGAGAGAAAAAGGATCACTTAAGGTAACCTATAAAAGTAACCACTGATAAGGTATTCGACTTAATGAAGAACTTGCACCAATTATGTATAAACTGAGATAAGGGCTCAGGATCAATCATGAGAACACGGCATTGTCCAGCTGCCCACCCTGAAGAAATGGGTAAGGATGATATTACAAAAATATCCTCTTATCTTAGCAAATAGCCTAGAAACAACATAAGACCATAATGATGAGTATGTCCACAGATAAATGACATCTTAAGAAATCTCATTACAGCACAGACTTATCACACACCTCTTGAACTAATTAGAAATGAGCCTTGTTTCATCTCAGCCAACCAAAACTTGATAACCTCATTAAACATGTTGTGCATTGTGCCCTGGACAAAGTTAATCAACACCTTATTTCAGTGACCAAAGTACACTCAACAAGTTAGTGATGTTAGCGTAGCCTGCTGACCAGTTAGAAGCGCAAGGCTCCAGAAGTATTGAGGAAAAGAAATACACTTACTTAAACAGTACTCTCTAAACTCTCCTAATTACAAACTGGATCAGAATTCAGTACAAAATTTACACATTTTCTGATGAAGGGTCTAGGCCCGAAACATCAAGTTTTCCTGCTCCAATGATGCTGCTTGGCCTGCTGTGTTCATCCAGCCCCACCCCTTGTTATCTCGGATTCTCCAGCATCAGCAGTACCTTTTATCTCTTATCAATGGTGCATTAGTGTCTGATGGTGGAGCGACTTTTCCAAACATGCAGCAATTAGATAGTGGGGAGCATCCCTCATTTGCAAGGCCTGTCTATCTGGAAACCTCCAATGGTTCTCCTGATCTTCCTCCTCCTTTTCCTCTTTCGCTTCTGACTCTTGAACATTGCCTTCAACTCAATTAGTTCTGATTATGCCTGGTCTCTTGTGACCGACAGATCATTAAGCATGTAGGAAATCGCTGTTATTGTGGATAACCTTCTAACCAATCAAAGCATCTAAACCACTGCTCAAGGCCTCCAGAGATATGTCCAGCAATGTGCATGGAGATTGAGTGCCTCTCATTGTACAATAGCTCAGTTGGCAGTTTGAACCACGGCACTTGGAGGTATTTCTCATTATCTTGGATCACTGCTCAAAGGTTATTGCAATAAATGGCTGTCTTATCTAAATGACATGGTCTCTCCCTGTAAACCGGCTTCATTCGCATGTCGCATTGCTGATGTCACAGGCAGGCTGAACATTGCTAGAACGGAACCTCTTCCTGTCCCTGAACATTTCTAAGCCTAAATGAGGGCTTTGAATGCTCGCATCAGTACACCAAATGGCTACTATGAAGATCAGAATCCTTTTGATTTGATGGTTTAAGCATCAGGTCTTTTTTCACATTAGGAAATGATTTATTGTCATTTCCCAGAGCCAGGGAAAGCCAAAATAGACATCCCCAGTGCTGGAGCGCACACAGGATTTTGCAATATGAGATGGTAGGAACTGCAGATGTTGGAGAATCTGAGGTAACAAGGTATAGGGCTGGATGAACACAGCAGGCCAAGTAGCACCAGAGGAGCAGGAAAGCTGACGTTTCGAGTCTAGACCCTTCTTCAGAAAAAGAAGGGTCTAGACCCGAAACATCAGCTTTCCTGCTCCTCTGATGCTGTATGGCCTGCTGTGCTCATCCAGCCCTACACCTTGTTATCTCTTATTTGAGATATGATCTGTGGCTGCTTGGGTGGTTCTGTTGGAAAAGGTGAGCTGATAATTTACTTTGCCCTACAATGACTGATTTCTTGTTCCAAGCTCAGTCTGCTTACACACTGTTCAGGTCCATGTGAATGGGTGGGTAATGCTTTAATAGAATCATAGAACCCCTACAGTGTGGAAAGAGGCCATTCAGCCCATCAAGTCTGCACTGACCCTCCAAAAAAAGTCCCACCCCAGACCTACCCCATCCCTGTATTTCCCACAGCTATTCCACCTAGCCTGCATATCCCTGGACACTACAGGTCAGTTTAGCATGGCCAATCCACCTAACCTGCATATCTTTGGACTGTGGGAGGAAACCGGAGCATCCAATGGAAACGCATGCAGACATGGGAAGAATGTGCAAGCTCCACACAGACAGTCACCCAATGTTGGAATTGAACCTGGGTTCCTGGCACTGTGAAGCAGTAATGTTAACTACTGAGCTACTGAGCCACTCCAAATACTCTGAATACCCTCTCAGTGGCTCATGCCTCCTGCTCTGTCTTGAAGCAGCCTCAGCTCATCTCTTCCTCTAGGACATAAGGGGCCCTTGACAAGTTGCCATGCCAAGTACCCGCCTGTTCCTGGAGGTTCCTGTGAGGTGGCAGTAAGATACAATAGCACAACATGGTACTGATTGTCCTAACAGCCACATATAAATGTAATATTTCTAAAATATCTTTCAAGGTGGGGAAGGGTGAAGGAAAAATACTGGGAACTTGCGCTGGTTTCATCCTTTTCTTCCTCATTTTCATAGCAAAAATGGAGGATTATCTTTCCAGCTCCTTCTCCTCTAACTCATTTTCATCTCTCAACAGGTTTTCTTGCAGTAACGTCCATGACCCTGTGAGCTCCGGCTTCAATCTCTTAGAAAAGGGTGAAGGCACAGCAGGAGGCATCTCATCCCAGATCTGTACAGTTTTGTGTTCTCAATATTGTCCTCTCCATGCAGAGTGGCATTGTGTTTGGAGGGTCATTATGTGGTTAAAGAATAATAAAATTATTACAAACACATTAAGTGAAGTTATTGGAGAGTGAGATGAAAGGACTGAGTACCGTTGATCACTACCTGGTTATAATTCTGCTTAAAAGAACACACTAGTTATCTTTTAAAAGTTGCACAGGAGATTCAACATAATTCAGTTGTTCTCGACCACTTTACATGAGTTTTACTTCAGTGACTCCTACAGTAAGAACATCTGTGCCACTTAGTTCACAGGTCATGGATTGAATGCAGGTTTCATTCTGAAAAAGTGAAACAAAAGCTTAACTCAACTCAGAGAGACTCAGCATCCTCTCCCACCCTATATTTCCATCAACACTCAGAGCCAGTGTTTTAGTTCTCTCGATCAAAATCAATTTGACTCGGCTGTTTGATATTTTTCTGAAGTAATACATCTTTACATATGGTAATTGGACAAGATTCAGGCAGCTAGGAGTCACAATGTAAAATGAACAAATACTTCCCCATGATAGTAGGAACTGCAGATGCTGGAGAATCTGAGCTAACAAGGTGTAGAGCTGGATGAACACAGCAGGCCAAGCAACATCAGAGGATCAGGAAGGCTGACGTTTCGGGCCTAGACCCTTCTTCACCCTTTTTCTGAAGAAAGGCCTAGACCCGAAACGTCAGCCTTCCTGCTCCCCCGATGCTGCTTTGCCTGCTGTGTTCATCCAGCTCTACACCTTGTTATCTCAAATACTTCCCCGTATTGTCTTGAAACTAAAATATATTTTATTCACGTTTATTTCACTTTCTCAAAATTCAGTGGAAATGGAGTCCCTGTTGTAAGCCTGTAAGTCATATAGCCTACTTCGAAATTTTTATTGAGAGCCATATTTTGACACAGAAGCATCACAAAAACTCATTTCTACTTAAGTTTAGATCAGGTATATTCTGGGATGAATAAGCAGTCACTCACAATTTCTCTATTTTAGATAAAGTTGATTCTAGTGCCATGGCTGTGTCACTTTCTCAGCAAACAGAATATGGATTCAAGCACTTGGGTTAAATGACGAACAAGCAAGCCATTCAATATCTGTGCCTTGAAGGTACACATCCAGTCATATTATTGTTTTATATTATTTTCCTGATTGCTTTCTCCCAAACAGAATTTAGAAGAATCAGCTGCAAACTGTTTTCTGAGCCTGACTCAGTTTGGATTGGACAGGATTTGAATTTATTCTGAGACAGCCAGGCTGTACCTAATCAGAATTTTGGGATGCTTGCTTTCAAAAATGATAGCGCACCACTTATACGGTGAGACAATGCACTCTGTTTTGGTAATTCGACACATACCTAATACCATTTAATTGGTAGCACATCAAACAATTCTCCAAAGTAACAAAAAAAAAGTTGCTGGAGAAGCTCAGCAGGTCTGGCAGCATCTGTGGAGGATAAAACAGAGTTAACGTTTTGGGTCCAGTGACCCTTCCTCAGAACTCCAAAGTAACAGTTTGTTATGTGCGAAGGGTAACTGTCAAATTTGTCATTAATTTTCATGCTGATGATAGCCCTAGAAGCAATGGATAAGACCAAAGAGGAATGCTATTCTGATGAGCTGTCATTATCTCATGTCACAAAGAGGGACAGGCTGATGCTCGTCAGTGACTTCAATGGCAAAGGTGGGAAGGACACAAACTCTCAAAAGCCGTGATAGGAAAGGAAGCATTGGGAAGGTAAACACTAATGGTGATTGCCTCCTGACAAAGTGTCAGAGCATGGCTTAGTCATAACAAACAGCCTCTTTCACCCGATACAAATACACAACCTTCCCTTCAGACACTGGAACGTGTTTGGCCACATTATCATCTAAGCGGGAGGCCATAAAGATGTTCACATCACTCATGCCATGACAGCAGCCGACAACTGCTGGATGACCCATTGTTTAGTCTGGCCTGCCATCTCCAACAGCCTGGCCCAAAAACAGCGCCAGGAGCAGAAACCCTGCCACAGGACTTTCAGAATTGATGGAGTCAACAAACAGAATATGGATTCAAGCACCTGGGTTAAATGATGAACAAGCAAGCCATTCAATATCTGTGCCTTGAAGGCACACATCCAGTCATATTATTGCTTTATATTATTTTCCTGATTGCTTTCTCCCAAACAGAATTTTGAAGAAAGAACTCAATCAGCATCTCACAGTCAACCTGAGGATGATCAACAAACAGGAAACACAGTATATCCACACCATCTTATTTGTTCTTAAATCCAACATAAGCAGCGCATGGAGGACACTTTGAGTTTCGGTACCAGGAAGCGCAAGATTGGTTTGATAAGAATGATGCATCCATGAGCTAGAAGTCATCAGCATAAGTCATTCATGACTGGAAAAACTGCAATAGTTGAGGAAAAGAAAGGTGGTCTACAGACAAATGAAGGCCAAAGTGCAACAAAAGAAAACGGGGTCTAGAGAACAGGTAGTGGTGGAAAGAGAGCAACTCACCAACAGCCATGATGTGTGTGGATTCCTAGCACAGTCAAGATTCCTTAGCACAGTCTATTCTTCAGCACAGTCAAGATCATCGATAATCCAAGGACTCATCCCACTCAGAACTAAGAACGGAGAGGTCTACCATCACCAACAGCCTGACCCAAAAACAGCAATGGGAGCAGGAAGTTCAATATAGAGACAGTGAATGCTCACTGGAAAGAGCACTTCGTGGATTTCCTCAACCAAGATCCAGGATCCTACGTATGAGTGCCCTTGACCATATCACACAGCAGGTTATATGTAGCATCACCACATCATAATTCCAGCCAAACTCCAGAAATGGATTTGCAAAAGCTGTCTGAAAGTTGAGAAGCAACAAAGTTATTGTATCAAATGGAATCCCTACTTAAATACTAGAGCACATCAGAGAAGCACCACTGGCTGTGTACGTAACACCATCTCCTTTATCTAGATGCAAGAATGCATGCCAGGGATCTTTGAGATGCCATGAATATGATAATTTCAAGAAAGGAGAAGGATCTCCCTGCTGTCTGCCACAGGAAAAGTTATTGTAAAAATTCTCCTCAATAACCTCCTCCCAGTGGCTGAAGACCTCTCACTGGAGTCACAGTACATATTTAATCCATTGGGAGGCACAGTGTAGATGGTCTTCGCAGCAAGACCAGCAGCAACCTCCTTACATGACCTTTTTTGACCTCACAAAGCCCTTCAATTCTATCAAACTGGAAGGGAGTATGGAATGGCCACCTGAAATTTGTTTACGTACCAAAATCAATCACCATTGTCTGCCTGTTGCACTCCGGTATGCAAGCCATGACCATAACCAATGGATCCAGCACAGACCCAACACATTCTGTACACCTCAGAAGAAAGGGTCACTGGACCCGAGAAGTCTACTCTGATTTTTCTTCACAGATGCTGCTAGACCTGCTGAGCTTTTCCAGCAACTTTGGTTTTTGTTCTAGCAGTAGTCCAAGCTGGCATGCCAGCAAGCTGATCCTGCATGACAACAAACAGCTCATTCTGAGTTTGCAGCTCTAAATACTTTGTGCCATATCTTCTAGCTTGTCCTTCAGATGAGTACCTGATGCCCTCCACTGGTAAATGTCTGCTCCCTCCAGTTGTGGGTGACATTGTCCCTCAAACTGTGAAATAGAAGGATTGAATGTGATTGCAGTGGGTGCAGGATCACAAAAGAGCATGTGTGCCCATGCCAACACCTGAGCCCTCCCCAGTCAGTGTACTGCCCCTGGAACTATTACAACTTTGACAGCATGAAGTGGCTGCCAGTCCTTCAGAGCACATTATTCATGTGATGCTGAATTTACACATGATGTCCCATGTGACAAACCTCTGTACTGGCACAGTTAGGCTACCTGATTAGTATCAGTTATTTACACTGGGAAGATGGCCCCACTTACCCTAGCGGAGTGCAGGAGATTGCAGACGCACTTTCCGCACTGAATCCTGTTCTGTGACATGCTGCAGGCTATCTGGGTCTGATAGGGAGGCTTCCTGTTGCCTCCTCTGGGGGAGAGGATCTCCCTTCTCTTATGGATGGCCTTTAGTGTGGCATCAGCAGACCATGCAACCGGTTTCTGCTTGGTGTGAGGGGAGAGGGGGCATCCACCATAGCAATGTTGCAGGCTGTCGAGGTATTGTTTAAGTTTGCATGCTAACTCTGCCACAAGAAGTCATGGTAGTGGCAAGGATTTCCTGGTCACCTACTCTCCCTGGGAAAAATAGCTCTGACCTGGAGATCAAGGGACAACATCTAACCTGCTGATAGTGTTCTTGGATTCCAAAATGGCAGATTCTACCTGAAAGTCAGATTGAGTGGCGAAGATACATCTTCATCAGACCTTGCTTACACTGTTCAGGGTGAGGCTGCAATGTCTGAGCAGAAGACTGTCCCTGTAACTAAAAGTAAATGCGCAGAAGGCGAGGTTAAAATGAGGGAAGGTGGTTTGCTAGGAAGTTAAGGGTTCGTGGTCACACCATCTGATGCCATCAGCAATGTTAGTTGCAGTATCCAAGGCTACTGCTGAGCCAAGAATTCACAGTGCCATCTTTTCTCCAAGGGGATTTGGGAGATGCAGACAATGCCTGCCTCCTGTCAGGTCTCTGTTTCTGACCCGGTTGTGTGTCTTTGTCTTGCAGAGGAGAGGGACAGCGTCAGAGAGTGTGCAACGCTGTGTCTGGGTGATGCCTGTGTCATAGCAGAATAGTTGCAAGTATGTGGGAAGAGTGAAGCTGGCAGCATTAGTAAGTGGATGAGGGTCATTTGGAGTATATGATTATTAGACATAAATTTTGATTCGAAGGATTGAGCAAAAACCCCCAACATCTGAAATGCTGGACAAAACCCTGGACTTTTCAAAACTTTTAAAAGGTCATTGGAAGTTGGAGTGAGGTCTGTGGAGAATATTCAAACATAACTCACAGAACTGAGATGGCTATCTGGAACTGTTGTTCAGCCTGGAATTTCAATTTATACCTCCTCTCTAAGAGGATAACCAACCAAAACTAACTTTTACACTTTGGGCTACTCAGCACAGACAGTATGGGGCCTACAGAGACACTGGACAGTCAACTTCAATCAAAATCCATTCACACACACTCTTTACGATCAGGAGATCAATTGACCCCAGAAGGGAACAATACAAACACAATGGGCAACACAGATTTGAGGGCAGATAATGGGGCACGCAGTCTGTATAACTGCTAGCCTTAATCTGACCTGGGAGGAGAGCCTTTTAATCAACAACAAGCTTCTGCTCAAACAGCTTCCCTACAGGTCTCTAGGCCCATCAAGCAGCTTTGGAACCAAGAACCACAGAGGCTGAACAGAGAAGCTGAATTGGGAAGCCAAACCAAGAGCATCATTGCAACAAAGGACATTGAGAGGGGGGGAAGCTAACCAAGCACTAACTGAGCAAAACCTTCCAGACATGGGTCTGTTCTGAACCAAGAGCATCAATGGCTAGAGCCTCAGCAACCAAGCTCTTTCCTCAGTGGTGAGCCGAAAACTCCCAAGACCCCAAAGTTCCAACCTAGCTAGCAGAGAGGAGAAGGTAGATGGTGACAGTGCATGGGAGCCCAAGGGTACAAAGCCTGATTAAAGTATCTGTGATTAAAACTGTTGTCTTTAGGTTCTAATATTTAATCTAACTAATAGTGTATTTAATAGTATTATTGTCCTCGATATAGTTGATTGTGTCAATTTCCCTTTTTTTTGCATTTCCCCATATTTCTTGTTTTATATGTACCTTTCTGTATTGTAAATAAATGCAAAGATTCTTTTGCCCTGAAACTCCTGTCTACTGCCTTCTTCATTTCACATTCCCTAAATAAGTCCAGTGTCAGAACCAGGGGTGTGGGGGTGTTTCAAACCACTGAAAAATCAGAAAATAACTGAGTACAAACCAGAACCCAACAGACTGATTGATGGGGCTGTGGTGCACAGAACAGTCTGAAGAAGGGTCCAGACCTGAAACATCAGCTTTCCTGCTCCTTTGATGCTGCTTGGCCTGATGTGTTCATCCAACTCTACACCTTGTTACCTTGGGAGATTGGTGTTGTTTTTCAGATATGGTGTTTGAAGATGCATGTATTGACATAGACTTCAATTTTGTTATTTTATTCTGATCTGGATAGGAAGAAGTAACTTTTTGTATTAAGTCAACAAAATTTGAAATCCAAATCATTTGCTAAAAGGGTAAAGCCACAAGATTTCATGTTTTACCAAAAAAAAATTTAGAATGCAAGAGTCCACAAACCAAATACTGCATAGTGATGTTTAAGGAAACATCACCGAATATTTTGCAGCATTGCTGGGAGTCTCCATGGCCAGTCTCCTTTAAAACGACCTGGTCCCACTGTCTGTGCCTGGAGTGCTGCATGTCCCCACATGGGAGAACTGGCTCTCTCCTTCTTTCCACCTCCGAGAATAAGGCATTTAGCATGTGTCAGAGAACTTGAACCTCCCTCTGGCTCACTGCTTCATTAAACCGTCTCATGCTTTCTCTTAAACACTGTCACAAACTGTCCCACAAACTTAATTCCAAATGGTGAATGCATCTTAACTTAGCTGTGCAGGCTGCCTATAAGGAGTGTAGACTTGATATATCTCACATTAGTCATGCACACCCCTGGGTTCCTGCTGAATATGCAGCCAGTCAACAGCATGTTTAGTGCTGGACTACACACCCTAATCATGCTGATAAGCAGCAGCACAAAGCTTATGCGTCATCTTAACCTGATGCAGAATAATCAGATTATCATCCCCGTGCAATGAAATGGGTTTTATTGAATTTTTAGCTCCCTGTTTCTTTTTGAACAGTAACACTGAATCACTAACATCCTCTGATGTAAACAAACAGTCTCTGAGTCTATTATCTAAGCTGAAGTAAGAGAAGCCTGAATAAATTCATTCTCATTGCAAGGTTTTTCAAACGTTAGACGCCTAAAGTAGTAAGATCACATTTTTCAAAGCTTCATGGTCAATGAAGTTACTTTGTTAGTATCAAAATGTTTTGTCTGTGCTTGCCCGTTACTGCATGAAGTGCATCCCTGCCAAGTGCTTGCGTTCCTTGTATCTGCAAAAGATAATAGGGACAAAAGTCTGAGAAGTGGCTGAGGCCACATGAGTTCAACTGTTGCACCTCTTTTGATGTTTGAATAAGTTAATTCTAGAAAGATAAAGACTGTCGTAAGAGCCCGTTGTCCTTTGCTGCTGGTTCAGGATGATCTCTGTTGGTGTCTTGTTTACAGGACTAACATTTGTTTTGGAGCTTTTGAAACAACAAAGCATCATTGTGGTAAACTACTGCCCAAAGTCATCATATGTTATGGGAAGGTAATGGCCTAGAGATATTATCACTGGACTGTTAATCCAGAGACCCAGAAAATGTTCAAGTGAACAAAAACAGAAGTTGCTGAAAAAGCTCAGCAGGTCTGGCTGAGAACTGAAGGGTCCCGTTCTGAAGAAGAGTCACCAAACCCAAAACATTAACTCTGATTTTTTTCTTCACAGATGCTGCCAGACCTGCTGAGCTTTTCCAGCAACTTCTGTTTTTGCCCCTGATTTACGACATCCGCAACTCTTTCGATTTTTAAATGTTCAGGTGACCCGGGTTCAAATCCTAACATGATAGATGATGGAATTTGAATTCAACTTGAATTAAGAATCTAATGATTGCTATGAATTGTTTGTTGATTGTTGGGGAAAAGACCCATCTGGTTCACTAATGCCCTTTAGGGAAGGAAACTGCCACTCTTACCTGGGTTGGCCTACATGTGACTCCAGACCCACAGCAATGTGGTTGACTCTTAACTGCCCTCTGGGCAATTAGAGATGGGCAAGCGATGCCCTCATCCGTGTTTGAATAAAAGGTTTGGAGGGTTGGTGGTGATCTCTGTCCTACATTTGACTCTAGACCCACAGCAATGTGGTTGAGTCTCCATTGCCTTCTGAAATGGTCTAGCAAGCTCTTCAGTTGTACAAATTGCTACAAAGTCTCAAAGAAATGAAACCAATCACCTTGCACCAAACTAGGCACCGGAAAAGACAACAGCAGAAACAGCAAAGTCCTCCTCACTGACATCTGGGGTTCAGTGCCAAAATCAGGAGAGCTGTCTCACAGACTAGTTAAGCAACAGTCTGACAGTCATACTCACAGAATCAAACCTTACAGCCAATGTCCCAGATACCACCATCACCATCCCTGGATATATCCTGTCCCATCTGGCAGTGGTGGCACAGTGGTATACAGTGGGGAGGGAGTTGCCCAGATAGTCCTCAAAATTGACTCCATGATGTCTTATGGCTTCAGATTAAACATGGGCAAGGAAACCTCCAGCTGATTACGACATACCGTCCTCCCTCAGCTGATGAATCAATACTCCTCAATGTTGAACAACACTTACAGGGAGCACTGATGATGGCAAGGGCACAAAATGTACTCTGGGTGGGGGATTTCAATGTCCACCACCAAGAGTGGCTCGGCAGCAGCACTACTGATCGAGCCGGTCGGGACCTAAAGGACATAGCTGCTAGACTGGGTCTGCGGCAGGTGGTGAGGGAACCAACAAGAGGGAAAAAACATTCTTGACCTCATCCTTACTAATCTGCCAGGTGCAGATGCATCTGTCCATGACAGAATCGATAAGAGTGACCATCGCACAGTACTTGGGGAGACAAAGTCGAGCCTTCACATTGAGAACCAGCTCCATCGTGTTGTGTGGCACCATCACTGTGCTAAACGGGACAGACTTTGATCAGAACTAGCAACTCAAGACTGGGCCTACATGAGGCGCTGTGGGCCATCAACAACAGCAGAGTTGAATTCCAGCATAATCTGCAACCTCATGGCCCGGCATATCCCCCACTCAACCATTACCATCAAGCCAGGGGATCTACCCTGGTTCAATGGAGAGTACAGCAAGAGCAAGAGCCAGGCACCAGGAATATCTGAAGATGAGGTGTCAACCTGGTAAAGCCACCAAACAGGACTATTTGCTTGCCAAACAGCATAAGCAGAAAGTGATAGACAGAGCTAGGCAATCCCATAACCAACAGATCAGACCTAAGCACTTCAGTCCTGCCACATCCAGTCATGAATGGTGGTGGACAATTAGACAACTCACTGGAGAAGGAGGGTCCACAAATATCCCCATCCTCAAATGGTGGAATAGCCCAGCACATCAGTGCGAAGGATAAGGCTGAAGCACTTGCAGCAATCTTCAGCCAGAAGTGCCGAGGGAATGATCCAAACCAACCTCCTTCAGTGGCTCCCAAGCATTACAGATACCAATTTTCAGCCAATTTGATTCACTCCAGTGATATTAAGAAATTGTTGGATGCACTGGATACTGCAAAAGCTACAACAGTCCAGCAATCGTACTGAAGACTTGTGCTCCAGAACATGCCACTCCTCTGGCCAAACTGTTTGAGTACAGTTACAATACTGACATATTACCAACAACGTGGAAAATTGCCCAAGTATGTCCTGCACATAAAAAGCAGGACAAATCCAACCTGGCCAATTACTGCCCCATCGGTCTCCTCTCAATCATCAGTAAAGTGATGGAAGTTGTCACCAACAGTGTTATCAAGCAGCACCTGCTTAGCAATAACCTGCAAAGTGACGCCCAGTTTGGGTTCCGCCAGGGCCACTCAGCTCCTGATCTCATAACTGCCTTGGTTCAAACATGGACAAAAGAGCTGAATTCCAGAAGTGAGGTGAGAGTGACAGCCCTTGACATCAAGGCTGCATTTGATTATATGTGGCACCAAGGAGCCTGAGCAAAATTGAAATCAATGGGTATCAGGGGCAAACTGTCCACTGGTTGGAGTCATACCTGACATTTAGGAAGGTGGTTGTGGTTGCTGAAGTCAGTCATCTCAGCTCCAGGACATAGACAATAGACAATAGGTGCAGGAGTAGGCCATTCAGCCCTTCGAGCCAGCACTACCGTTCATTATGTTCATGACTGATCATCCACAGTCAGTATCCTGTTCCTGCCTTATCCCCATAGCCATTGATTCCATTATCTATAAGAGCTCTATCCATCTCTTTCTTGAAAGTATCTATCTCTGGATAGAAGACATCTCTGCAGGAGTTCCTCAGGGTAGTTTCCTAGGCCCAACCATCTTCAGCTGCTTCATCAATGACCTTCCCTCCATCATAAGGTTAGAATTGTGAATGTTTGCCAATGATTGCACAATGTTTAGCAGCATTCATGACCCTCCTCAGTTAGTGAAGCTGTCCATGTTCAAATATAACAAGATCTGAATAATATCCAGGCTTTGGCTGACAGATGGCAAGTAATATTTGTGCCAAACAAATGCCAGGCTATGACCATCACCAACAAGAGACAATCTAACCATTGCCCCTTGACATTGAATGTTGTTACCATCACTGAATTCCCCACTATCAACATCCTGGGATTATAATTGACCAGAAACTCAATTGGGGTCACTACGTGAACACAATGGCTACAAGAACAGGTCAGAGGCTAGGAATACTGTGGCAAGTAACACACCTCCTGACCCCCCAAAGCCTGTCCACCATTTACAAGTCACAAGTCAGGAATGTGATGGAATATTCCCCACTTGCCTGGACAAATGCAGCCCCAACGACACTCAAGAAGTTTGACACCATCCACGACAAAGCAGCTGGCTTGATTGGAACTATACCCACAAGCGTCCATTCCCTTCACAACTGAAGCTCAGTAGCAGCTGCGCGTACTATCTACAAAGTGCACTGCAGAAATTCACCAAAGATCCTCAGGCAGCTCCTTCCAAACCCACAACATTTCCACTTAGAAGGACAAGGTCAGCAGATTCCTGGGAATACCACCACCTTCAAATTCCCCTACTAGCTACTCACTATCCTGACTTGGAGATATACCATGATTCCTTCACCGTCGCTGGGTCAAAATCCTGGAGTTGCCTCCCTAATGGCATTGTGGTCAATCCACCGCAGGTGGACTGCAGTTCAGGAAGGCAGCTCAGCATCACCTTCTCAAGGGCAACTAGGGACAGGCAATAAACAGCCAGCGATACCCTCATCCTGAGAATGACTAAAAAAAAAATTTGCAGTATCAATCACTGATGACTCGTGGTGCGGTAGAGAGATGCCACTAATCCTCCTTTCTCCTATTTTAGAATAAACAAACAAACATAATTTTGTAAATAGCCCATAAAGAGCACTGTAACAAAAATCAAAATGTCATAGGAAACTTCTGAAATTTATCTCGGAATCAGCCATTCAGCACACTGAGCCCGCCTTGTCATTCAATTTCATCATGGCTGATTGAACATTTTAATGACTTTTACTCATCCCATCCCCATAACCCTTTATGCCATTGGTAATCAGAAATCCATTCATCTCTACCTTAGAACATACTCAAAGACAGAGTTTCCACATGCCTCAAGCAGAGACTTCCAATTGTTCAAAGCTCTGAGTAATATAATTAGTCCTTTGTTCAGATTTTGTGGCATCTCCCTTGTAGTTAAATTGTACACCCTGGTTCTAGTCTCCCATCCAGGAGAAACATCTTACCTTTTTCTACCCTGTGTCTCTTTTTAAGTATTTTAAAAGTTTCAATTAGATCATCTCTCATTCTTTGAAACTTTTGAGAATACAGTCCCAGTTTGCCCAATCTCACTTCATAGGATCATTCGTTCGTCCTAGGAACAAGCTCCCTAATAACAATCACTACTCCTGATGTGGGCAAGGGGGAAGCCCTGGCCTGAGGTGACCATTTCCTAAATATGGATCAGGTCCTGACAATAGACAGGCTACTTCAATAAAGAATTATGAAAAGTGGATCAGGGGCTATGTCATCATTGAAACCTGCAGCTACCAGGCTCGATGTAAAGGCATTTCTGCAGACTTTCTGAAGACAGAAAGTTGCCATTTGGGAAATGGCCTGACCACCCTCTCTAAGCCAGAAACTCAGAACTTGAGCAGTGACCCAGTTCTGCTTTTGGTCCCAGAAGAAGTTTGTATGCATCTTCTGTATCTTTGTGACAATGTCTTTGGGAAGGATCAAAATGACTAACAAGTGCAATCACATGTTTATGGCCAACACTCTACCCCTGTAGGTCAGCTCTTGGAGCTGCCCTGTCCAGCGGACTAGACAAGTGGTAATTTTGCCTACCAGCTCTTGTCAGTTTGTCATCCAGGATTCCTCAGCAGAGTTAAGTTAGACACCCAAATAGAGGAGATGATTCATGCTTCAGGCATTAGCCCTGAGCTCCTCTGGCAGGGAGTCCATCTGCCACTGACTGACCAGGAGTCACGAACATTTTCTCCAACTGATCCTTGCAGAATATATGTCTTCACACTGGCACCTGCTCCATAAGTCAGCAGTGTCTGTGAGCCTGATGACTGCGTCATCAAGGTAAGGCTGAAAGTCTACATCCATTCCTGGGCCACACAGAGCCAAATCCAACAGCTTCCTCTACAAAAAGCACACGAATGGCTCCGTATAAATTGAATAAAGCAGGCCAGGCAAGGGCAGCCCTGACACAATCCTCACCAAAACAATAGAGTATCATTAAGGATATGTTAACCTTCATTAGATGTTCTGTGGCAATGTACACAAACTTGATCCAGGCAACAAACTGCACCACACACCCATACACTTGCAGACTATTAGAAAAAATATTCATGAGCCACCCTGTTGAAGCTTTTTTCCTGATTAAGGGACAGAAAGGTGAGTATGGAGCAGTTCTCTGGGAAAGGTAGGTCAAGTCCCAGGCAAGATGGGTGATATCAATTAAGGTTTGGCCTGGGTCTGATTAGGACTGATGGGATGGACCATGTGGTCCATCACCATGTCAAGGCAAGGAGACATTGGCCTGGCCAACATTTTGTAGTCTGTACTGAGGAAGGGGACCTGGCATCTGTGTTTAAGAAGGCAGAGATCACCCTACTTTAGCAGCAGAGCTAAAATGACCTGGAGGCATAAGAGGGCCTTAAACACATCTCTAGTACCCATGCAAAGTCATTCCTCAGAAAGTTTCAGAACATCCCATGGAACTCCACGGTCAGCCTCTACAGTCCTAGGAATTGTCCCTCGAGAATTGGTTGAGGGCACCAATGGGCTATTTTAGACTGAATGGTGATCTAGGTGCAACAGGACCTTCCACAGAACTCTGTGAGCATGCTCACTGGGCAGAGCCCGAGAGAACAGAGCAATTGTTATAATGAGACCCGGGGACACATTTCCCAATTTGTTACAGTTCCAGGGTAGGATAGCTCAAACTGTTAAGCTCCTGGGTGAGGAGGGGTGAACTAGTTCCTGTTCCTTATTCATCCACCCATCAATTGGCCACAATTGTTACTTTTAAATGGATCCCTTACCTTGAGGATATATTTCTCTCAGATCTAAATTAACAGTTTCAAAAGAAACTATTTTAACCAGGCTTTCATGAATGTACAAAAAGAGTTAATTTATTATTTGCCAAACACAAGAACAGACAGTAACATAGCACACATAAACACAGAGGTAAATCCTAAACTAAAAACAAATAAATAGGCTAGTTTAGAATTGTTCATGTCGAAAAGATAGTTGAATATGCCTTCACTGCCTCACCGCAAAATACAGATGAAACTAAACTTGTACCTCGGCCCTGTGGGTTAGTTTGTTGCTTCCATACTCGTTTTGCTATTGAGTCAAAGTTGGTGCATGCCTTTCTCGATTCATATTCTGAGCTTATCATGAAATGGCAGATTGGCTGCTCTGACAGATCCGAGCTCGCAGACTTTGTTAATTGCTTGCAATGATGTGCTGTTGTTTGATCACAGGCGGAGACACATGACACAGTCTGATAACTAGAGTTGTCCTGACACTGCTGGTGAGACAGAACATGACATCAACATGGGATGGACAATCCACGAGCCTTTGGAACTGACCTTTTGTTGGGACAACGAATGCAACATCATCAGCTTACAGAAATTCCCTCATCAGGACATGCTGCACCTATGTCTTGCCTTAGTCTTTGGTTGAGCATGCGTGAAGGTATTTTCCTTTCATTTAGTTGGGATGCACAAGTCAGTAGGACAGGGATAAAGTTATCAAACACAGTAGGGGCTAAGATGCAGCCCCATTTTATGCCATTTTTGATTTTCAAATGGTCAGGGATGTTTGGATAGTGATGGGCATGTTCTCTTGGAAGGATCTTCTGGACTGTGAAGCTTCAGGAAGACAGTTAATTTTCCTTAATGTCCGCTGGAAGTCCATCCTGCTCGTGATGTCACATACTTTGTGAGATCTGCACAGCAAGGTACTGTGGTGTATACTGCTCTCTGCAGTTCCCGTAAAGCTGATGTGAGGAGAGATTAATATCAACCTTTCATCTGCCTGATAGTCAATGGAGCCTCATTAGAATAATTCTGTCAAAGGCCTTCCCACTGATGTAATGGTACAATCTCTTTGATCGCTAAATTCTTATATCACATGAGCATGTTTGTGTTACCTGTATCTTATGGGTCGCAACTATTTCAACAGAAGACGAAGGCATGCCAATGGAGGTATGGTAGCAGTTTGGACTTTCCACACGTGAATAGCTCAGATGGTGTTGTATCCTTACTGGGTGTTTTCGTTGCTGTTAGAGAGTCAATGACCTTCCCATGTTCAAGTAATGAGGGCTTTGTATCAAGCTCCTACATGATAAAAATCTGTAGAAGATCATCAGGTACAGGCAAAAAGAGATATCCATCTCATGTGAATATATCTCAGAGTAGTGCCCTACCTGACTGTTTGTTTGTGTTTTCGAATTCCAAAGGAGCAACTTTAGTGACGCTCTTTTGAACCACCATAGATAAAACAAAGGTTACTATAGTCACTGATTAGAGATAAAAGGTACTGCAGATGCTGGAGAATCCGAGATAACAAGCATGGGGCTGGATGAACACAGCAGGTCAAGCAGCATCATAGGAGCCCAAAACGTCAAATTTTCCTGCTCCTATGATGCTGCTTGACCTGCTGTGTTCATCCAGCCCCATGCTTACTATAGTCACTAGCAGTTTGTATTTTTCACATAAATTGATTGGGTATATGCTGGCATGATACTTTGTTGTCTCCTGCATAACTGCCTGATAGCATGAGGTGGTTATGTTCTTAAGGGTTAGATAATAGGTGAGCTGTGCACTTTGCTTTAATGACAGGAGCTATTTCTGCAAAATAGATCTTGAACCAATTTTTGTTGTCATTTCTTCTGTTGCCGAATGTAATTGTTGCAGTTTCATACATAATTGACCGAGGAGATTTCCGTGCTTTCTCAGGAGGAAGGGATTGTCTGAGAGCTTCGGACATTTGTCATCTTGCTTTGTTTTTGAAATATTGATGCACGGAATAACAGAGGTTTTGCACGTGTATGTTTTTCATATTTGTAACTCCACCCTGTTACTGACAAATGAGTGGTTATATTTGCAGTCTGCACTGTGAACACTGCAGGTGTGAACAACACTAGACAGATCACAACTTCTCGTGACTAGAGGTCAAGTTGGTGCCAGTGCCTTGATCTTGGTTGGCACCATGGTACCTTCTGCCAATGTCTGCCCTGGAAGAAGCTGGTATTAACTCAAAACCCAAGATGTGTCCCTCCACCCCCCGCCACTTCCACTCATACCCCAAACATACTTGCCAAGTATTTATCCTAAAAAAATTGAAATAGCTCCACTAAGTGCACAGCTTAAGATATGACTGAAACATAATGTCAATCACCATTCCATATCAACACATCCACAAAAACTTACTTAAATCAAAATTCTTTAAGCCTCTCTGAACTTTGTTATTTGCACTTTCAATGGCCTGTGCAGACATCAAACCAAAGGTGCAGTTGGAAACATGAAAATGTCAGCGTTGATCAAAAGAACACCACCTGACAATTGCCTAGTTGAGCTCTTTCATTCAAATATTTTGATGAGCGGATAGTGACATGAGGAAACTTTTCTTGCTTAAAGTTAATGCAGTCATACATAGCCAATTTCGCAACAATAAACAGAACATTTTAAAAATAATATAAATGCAGCAGTCAAAGACATATAGGAGAAATTGATCATCAGTTACACTCATAATAGATTTTCCATTAGCCTCCAAAATACAGGAAAAATTAATTCAATATCTGGACTGATTTCTAACTCTCTTCAACAAAATAGCGGTATTTACCTTTTGAAACTCATCTTCAATGTGTTAAATGTAAGCACCTTATGTGATGAGTCTCTGAAAGGTGAATAGGTTTTTTAATGTTTCTTTCTGGTTCCAATTTTTATTGGAGTGTCTCATAACTTGCATCTTTTCCATTTCAGCATTCAGATGACATGAGGAAGTTCCACACATGGCAATAGTCATTCACTGAACCTCTTTAGCTGTCTTGCTGCAGGTGAAAATGACTCACAGCAGAAAGGACAGGAGCACAAGCTGAGAGGATTATTGAATGTCAGGCTGATAATGAGATGTAACATGGTTCCTGGGCAATTGGGGCCTATCAAGATTGAAAGCATCAGAGTTTGTCAGGTTGGAGGCGACATACTGATCAAGGCACCTGCCTGTTTCTTGCACTATGATCAAGCAACCACACATTCAGGCAATAAAACAACTTTCTGCTGCACTGTTAAGCCAGTAATTTATCATAATTCATCGCTCAGTGTCATGCAAATTGTTCTCTTTCACTTTGCTCATCCTGGTAACCCATGCTGACAATAACACATATCTTTAGGCATACTGGGGCTGCATAGGGCTGTCATTAATAATGTCTGGTGGTCAGAGACTTGTTTTCCGACCACTATCCTTTCATGTTTCTTCATGGGTGGATTAGCTTTGGAAATAAGCGGCTGGTGATTAAAAACTTCCTTCATCCGATACTAATTCAATTTCTTTAAGTTCATCACATTTCAAAATTAAATGGAATGAAATAATAGTAAATAACAAGTTCATCAAATTCTTATTAGAGTTAGAATTAAATTTGTTGTCATGTGTGCTCAAATACTGGGATACAGGAGAGCAGTGAAAAGTGTACAAAGTTGCCTTTCCCTATACAAATGTACCCAGGTATAAAACCTTAGGTATAAAGTAGAAAAGTAAAAAGTGAAACATTATAGTCCTTTTATGCTTGAAGTTATCAAAGCAAAATTTTGAGAAAAGTGAGTCCAAATAATCACACGTCCTAAAGGCCTTTTATGGAGTTTTACACCACAGAGCATTTTGTTAAACCAAACCAAACTTCAGGCAGGATAAAATCTTGGATAGATTTCTACCAGATTTGTCACCTGTAATGCACCCAATTATCATGGGAATGACTTGGGAATCATCAAGAAATCACTATCAGCTGAATTGCTGAATGGGATGTTCTTTGGAGAGGCTGGCCTGGACTCAATGGGCCAAGTGGCCTGCTTCCACAGTGCAAGGAATCTATGATTCTATAAGAACCTATCAGTGGCAATGGACGGGAATTTCCTCTAACCTTCTCTTCTCAGCCAATGATAACTCCTGTGATCCCATCTGGCCCTCACTGATCTGTGGCCTGGTTCTCTCGCTGATTTGGGGCCTCTGTGGGGTGCAATGCTGGCAGATACCGCCACTCCCATTGCCAATGACTGTAATGATCAGCAGCTCTCAATGCAGTGGGAATTCCACCTTTGGGCTTCTTGATCTTGGGTCATATAAATGCTGGACTGAGACACAATACGACATGTCTTCCCTGAAGGAGACAACTTGAGGCTCTCATCAGCCCTCCAGCTGGTCAACAAGATCCCTGTTCCCTGGTCATAAAAGAAGGTCCAATGTTTCACAGCAAGAAATACAAGTCCAACAAATTGAATTACAAAGTTAAGCAAAGACAAACAACTTGGCTTCAGTTCAGGTGACAATGTTTACATTTGTTCAGATTTATCAAGATTAACTCAGAATAAGATTAACAATCTGTTTACTCAATGAGGTGACCTCATAAAGCTTCCAAAAGCAGAGGAGTAGTATTAAACAGTGATTAGGTTAATGAGGTGAACTATAAATGTCACGTTAATATCGTCCAGAAGAGATAAGTTAATTATTCACTTTTGATACTCACTTGTTTTCATCTCTTTGCTGAAAAAGGGCATGACATTTTAAGCCCTCAGTCTCATGTTCTAGAGGTCTCTGTAGCAATGATTTGCTGTTAAAATATCAAAATGCACTTGGCAAGTACAGTTAATTAAAAAATAGCTCTTAAGATAGATTAGAGGCAATATAAGTCTGCCTTCAATTGTTCCTTTCACAAATGTAATAGATACTTTTTAAAAAGAAAAAACTATATATTCTTTTTGTGAGTAATGCAAATTTTGCATTTACACAATCTTATCATTCAGCATTCCTCACTGTCCGACAATGGTAATCAGTAACACCACTGAACTAAATACCTAGCTCAAACAAATGCAAATTGTCGTGGTGAAAAATTAGCCAAAAATGTACAAGATCAGCTTGATTCACAGACTACTAAAATTTGACCAATCTTTACATTTCTTAAAGGAGGACAGAGTGGTGAAGAGATGGAGAAGAGACGATTGCAGGCTTTGGAGGAGACAGTTAGAGGGAGATAACACAGTGTGGAGTTGGAGGAACACAGCAGGCCAGGCAGCATCAGAGGAGCAGGAAAGCTGACGTTTTGGGTCGGGACCCTTCTTCAGAAATGGGGAGGGGGAAGGGAGCACCAAAATAAATAAAGAGAGGAGGGGTGGGTCTGGGGAAGGTAGGTGGGATGGTGATAGGTGAGTGCAGGTAGGGAGTAGTGGGGATTGATCAATGAAATGGGAGGAGCGGATAGGTGGGAGAGAAGACGGACAGGTTGTGGCAGGTCAAGGAGGCGGGGATGAGACGGAGGGTTGGTCATGGGATGAGGCCGAGCGTGGGGAGATTTTGAAACTAGTAAAGTCCTGGTGGCATCATTATGACATTGGTGGAGGCCCAGGATAGACATGTCATCCAGGGAGTGGGAGGGCGAGTTGAAACGGTTTGCGACTGGAAGTTATTGTCGTGTGTCGCGAACCGAGCACAGGTGCTCTACAAAGCAGTGTCCGAGCCTTCTCTTGGCCCCACCAATGTAGAGGAGGGCACATCGGGAACAGCGGATGCGATAGACCACATTGACAGATGTGCAGGTGAACCTCTGCCTGATGTGAAATGTTTGTTTGGTGCCTTGGATAGATGTGAGAGGGGAGGTGTAGGGGCAGGTGTAGCACTTCCTGCGGTTGCAGGGAAAGGTGCTGGGGGTGGTTGGGTTAGTGGGGAGTGTGAAGCGGATGAGGGAGTCGTGGAGTGAGCAGTCCATATAGAAGGCAGATAGGGGTGGGAGGGAAATATATCTTTGGTTGTGGGGTCAGATTACAGGTGGTGGAAGTGGCGGAGAATGATATGTTGAATATAGAGGTTAGTGGGGTGATACGTGAGGACGTGGGGGATTCTGTCTTTGTTTTTGATGTGGGGAGGGGATGCGAGGGCAGAGGTGCGGGAAATGCAAGAGGTGTGATGGAGAGCATTTTTGACCACCAAAGAGGGGTAGTTGCGGTCCTTGAAATATGAGGACACCTGGAATGCTTAGAAGTGGAACGCTCCATCTTGGGAGCAGACGCGGCGGACCCGGCAGAATTGGGAGCAGGGGATCACATTCTAGCATGAAGATGGGTGAGAGGAGGTTTAGTATAGCTGTGCCGCAGCTCCTTCCTACTGTTTGGAGGCCTGTACATAATTTCAACTATGATTTTTTTTTTCTCTGCAGCTCCTCAACTCTACCCACACAGATTCTATACCATCTGACCCTACTTTGTTTCTTACTATAGAGTTAATTTCATTTTTACTAAGAAGGCAACCCTAACCCCTCTGCCCACCTGCCTGTCTTTTCCATAAGATGTTATCTGTGGATATTCAGCTCCCAATCCTGATCCCCTTGCAGCCATGTCTCCGTGATGCCTACCGCATCATATCTGCCAACTTTGATCTGCGCCACAAACTCATTTACTGTCTTGAAATAGGTGTGGGTTTCGAGGCAGTCACCAGAGATGGAGACAGAGAGGTACAAGAAGGAGAGGGAGGTATCAGAGATGGTCTAGGTGAACTTGAGGTTGGAGTGAAAGGTGTTAGTAAAGTTGATGAACTGTTTAAGCTCCTCATGGGAGCCCAAGGCAGCACCGATACAGTCATCGATATAGCGGAGGAAGACGTGGGGAATGGGGCCAGTGTAGCTGCGGAATAGGGACTGTTCACGTATCCTATGAAGAGCCAGGCATAGCTTGGGCCCATGCGGGTTCCCATGGCCACAATGACGCAACCCAGAAACTGGAGGAGTGGCACCTCATATTCTGCCTTGGGAGCCTACAACCCAATAGTCTCAACGTGGACTTTACCAGTTTCAAAATCTCCCCAAACCCAGCTTTATCCCATGATCAACCCTCCGTCTCATCCCCGCCTCCTTGACCTGACAACTTGTCCATCTTCTCTCTCACCTATCCTCTTCTCCCACCTCACTGACCAATCCCCACCATTGCCGACCTGCACTCACCTATCACCATCCCACCTACCTTCCCCAGCCTCACTCCTCCTCTCTCTATTTACTTCGGCACTCCCTTTCCCCTCCCCATTTCTGAAGAAGGGCCCAGACCCGAAACATCAGCTTTCCTGCTCCTCTGATGCTGCTTGGCCTACTGTGTTCATCCAGCTCTACACCTTGTTATTTCAGGCCCTATATCATACTTCTCACACAAACAAAAACATAAAATAAATGATCAAGAGAGAACGGTTTGACCCTTTGAGCATACTCCATTATTCAATACAATTGTGGCTGATCATCTAACTCAGTCACTCCAGCTCCAACAGGACTTTAAACTAGAAAGTATGGGTGAAGGGGAGAGGAAAATATCCTCCAGTGGGGAACAAAGCAGCAGGTTGACATCTGCAGGGGTAGATTCAACTGCGGGGAAAAATATGAAATAAATGACAAGAAAGGAGAACTCAGGAGAGGTTATTAAAGTCTCCAGCACAGTCACAAATAGGACAGAGTGTTTGAAAAAGGTTAGGAATCAAACTTCAAGCACACTGGATAAACAAGTGACACTGAGTAGAGGTTAATACAGGACTGAAGGTGTTATATCTGAATGCACATAGCATAAGAAAGACAGTAAATGAGTTTGTGGCGCAGATCAAAATTGGCAGATATGATGCCGTAGGCATCACGGAGACATGGCTACAAGGGGATCAGGATTAGGAGCTGAATTATGGAAAAGACAGGCAGGTGGGCAGAGGGGTTAGGGTTGCCTTCTTAGTAAAAATGAAATTAACTCTATAGTAAGAAACAAAGTCGGGTCAGATGGCATAGAATCTGTGTGGGTAGAGTTGAGGAGCTGCAGAGAAAAAAAAAATCATAGTTGGAATTATGTACAGGCCTCCAAACAATAGGAAGGAGCTGGGGCACAAGATACACCAGGAGGTGGAAAGGGTGTGCAAGAAAGGCAAAGTTACAGGGATCATGAGGGATTTCAATGTGCAGGTGGGCTGAGTAAATCAGGTTGGTAGGGGATTGCAAGAAAAGGAATTTGTGGAATGTCTATGAGATGGCTTTTTGGAGCAGCATGTGGTGGAGACCACTAGGAACAGATAGTACTGGATTTAGTAATGTGCAATGAGGCAGACTTGATAAGGGAGCTTAAGATGAAGCAATCCTTAGGAGGCAGTGATCATACTATGATTGAATTTACTCTGCAATTCAAGAAGGAGAAGATAGGACCAGAGGTAATGGTATTACAGCTGAATAAAGGCAATTACAGAGATGTGAGGCAGGACCTGGGCAGAATTGACTGAGAGAGGAGCTGAGCAGGAAAGACAATGGAACAGCAATGGCAGGAGTTTCTAGGAGTAATTCAAGAGACACCGGAAAAATTCATCCCTAGGGAAAGGAAGCCTGGCACAGGGACGATGAGGCAACCATGGCAGACCAGGGAAGTCAGGAATAGCATAAAAGCAAAAGGAGAAAGCATATAATGTGGTGAAGGGCAGTGGGAAACCAGAGGACTGGGAAGCTTACAAAGACCAACGGAGGGGAACAAAAAAAAAGAAATAAGGAGGGAGAGTATTAAATATTAGGGTAAGCTGGCCAACAATATAAAGGAGGACTGTAAGAGTTTCTTTAGATATATAAAGGGCAAAAGAGAGGTAAAAGTGGACATTGTACCACTGGAAAATGATTCTGGAGAGATAGTAGTGGGGAACAAGGAAATGGCTGAGGAATTGATTAATTACTTTGCGTCAGTCTTCACGGTGGAAGACATGAGTAATCTCCCAAAAATTCAAGAGAGTCAGGGGACAGAGCTGAGTATGGTGGCCATCACCAAGGAGAAGGTGCTAGAAAAACTGAATGGCCTGAAGGTGGAGAAATCACCTGGACCAGATGGACTACATCACAGAGTCCTTAAGGAGATAGCTGTAGAGATAGTGGAGACGTTAATGATGATCCTTCAGGAATCGCTAGAGTCAGAGAGGGTCCCAAAGGACTGGAAAATCGTTAACTTGACACCCCTGCTCAAAAAGGGAGTAAGGCAAAAGACTGAAAATGACAGGCCGAATGGCCTAACTTTGGTCGTGGGTAAGATTTTAGGGTCTATGGCGAAGGATGAGATTTCTGAATGCTTAGAAGTGCTCGATAAAACAGTGCAAAGTCAGCATGGCTTCATCAAGGGGACGTCATGCCTGACAAATCTGTTAGAATTCTTTGGGGAGGTAATGAGCAGTTAGACCAAGGAGAGCCAATGGATGTCATCTACCTGGACTTCAAGAAGGCCTTTGGCAAGGTGCCGCACAGAAGGCTACTGAGTAAGATAACAGCCCATGGTGTTAGAGGCAAGGTGCTAGCATGGATAGAGGATTGGCTGTCTGGCAGAAAGCAGGGAGTGGGGATAAAAGGGTCTTTCTCAAGATTGCAGGCGGTGTGTGTTCCGTAAGGGTCAGTGCTGGGACCACAACTTTTCACTTTATACATTAATGATCTTGATGAAGGAACTGAGGGCATTCTGGCTAAGTTTGCAGATGATACAAAGATAGGTAGAGGCACAAGTAGTATTGAGGATGTGGGGAGGCTGCAGGAGGATTAGGACAGTGGGCAAAGAAGTGGCAGATGGAATACAACGTAGGAAAGTGTGAGGTCATGCAGTTTGGTAAGAAGGATAGAAGCATGGACTATTTTCTAAATGGGGAGAAAATTCAGAAGTCTGAAGTACAAAGAGACTTGGGAGTTCTATCCAGGATTCTCTCAAGGTAAACTTGCAGGTTGAGTCAGTAGTCAGGAATGTAAATGCAATGTTGACATTTATTTTGAGAGGAGTTGAATATAAAAGCAGGGGTGTACTGCTGAGGCTTTATAAGGCTCTGGTCAGGCCACATTTGGTGTAATTGTGTGCAGTTTTGGGCCCCATATCTCAGGAAGGATGTACTGGCCCTGGAGTGGGTTCAGAGGAGGTTCACAAGAATGGTCCCAGGAACAAAAAGCTTAACATATGAGGAATGTTTGAGGACTTTGGGACTATACTCATTGGAGTTTAGATGGATGAGGAGGGACCTAATTGAAACTTACGGAATACTGAATGGCCTGGACAGGGTGAGTGTTGGGAAGATGTTTCCATTGGTAGGAGAGATAGGCCCCGAGGGTACAGTCTTAGAGTAAAGGGAAGATCTTTTAGTTTGGAGATAAGGAGAAACTTCTTCAGCCAGAGAGTAGTGAATCTATGGAATTCATTGCCACAGAAGGCTGTGGAGGCCAGGTCATTGAGTATATTTGTGGCAGAGATGTCTTTGTTCTTGATTGTCAAGAGGATCAAGCGTTACAGGGAGAAAGCGGGAGAATGGGGCTGAGAACCTTGTCAGCCATGGGAGCAGACTCAATGGGCTGAATGGCCTAATTTCAGTTCCTATGACTTATGGTCTTATGGTCTAACACAGGAAACCTGCTGATTACCTTGGACCATCCTCCCTCAGCTGAAGAATCAGTACGCCTCCATGTTGAACAACACTTAGAGGAAGCACTGAGGATGGTAAGGGCACAAAATATACTCTGGGTGGGGGATTTCAATGTCCACAGGCAAGAATTGCTTGGCAGCAGGACTACTGATCGAGCTGGTCTGGTCTTAAAGGACATAGCACTGTGTCTGCTGCAGGTGGTGAGGCAACCAACAAGATGGAAAAACATACTTGACCTCATCTCTATCGACCTGCCACTTGTGGATGCATCTGTCCATGACAGTATTGGTAAAAGTGACCTCTGCACAGTCCCTGTGGAGATGAAGTCCTGCCTTCACATTGAGAATAACATCTACCGTGCTATTTGGCACTATCACCGTGCTAAATGGGACAGACTCTAACCAGCAGAGAGTTTGGCCCCTGACAGCCATTCATTCCAGTTTTGCTAAGGATCCTTAATGCCACAATCAGTCAAATGCACCCTCGATTTTAACGTCTGTCACTCTAACCTCATCCTCTGGAATTCTGCTCCTTTGTCCATGATTGAACCGAGGCTGTAATGAGGTCAGGAGCTGCGTGACCCTGGTGGAACCCAAACTGGGTGTCACTGAACAGGTTATTGCTGATCATGTGCTGAAATCAAGGTTGATGACACCTTCCATGACTTTACTGATGATCGAGAGGAGAATGATGGTGTGGTAATTGTCTGGGTTGGATTTGTCCTGCTTTTTGTGGACAGGGCATACTTGGGCAGTTTTCTACATTGTTGGGTAGATATCAGTATTGTAACTGCACTGGAACACTTGGTTAGGGGAGCAGCCAATTCTGGAGTACAAGTCTTCAATACTATTGCTGGAGTGTTGTCAGGGCCTGTAGGCTTTGCAGTATCCGGTACCTCCAACCTGATATCACATGGAGTGAATCGAGTTGGCTGAAGACTGGTACCTGTGAGACTGGGGACCAGTGGTGGAGGCACTTCTTGGCATTTCTAACTGAAGATTGCTGTGAATGCTTTAGCCTTATCTTTTGTATTTGTGTGTTAGGCTCTTCAGTCATTGAGGATAGGGATATTTGTGGAGACGTCTCTTCCAATGAGTTGTTTAATTGTCCACAACTAATCATGACTGGATGTGGCAGGACTTCAGAGCATAGCATGTGAAATTCCTATGGAATGCCATATAGGAATATGGAAACACAGGTATCAAAAAAAACAGGCATTTTATATGACTCAGATTTCACAAACATGTAGTGCACCTCTGTAAAACATGTCATAGATGTCAAGTGATAGGAAAACATCAATATGTCATTAAACCAACACCTTTGATACCCATATCAGTTTTTGAAGAACTGCTGAGTTGAGTGATAATAGATTATGTGGGATCACATGGAAAATGGAGGCAGGTATGGGGTTGTTTTCCTATGAGTAGAGGAACTAAAGAGGCACATTTGAGCTAAGGGATACAGATAAGGTAGACAAGATGCAACATTTTGCCTTGATGTATGGACTGATGACCAGGAGAGACAGATTTAAGGTCTAGAGGGTATGTGAGGAAACGTTTTTTCTGCTCAGATGGTGGCAGGAATCTGAAACTCACTGCCTATAAGACTGGTGGAGACAGAAACCCTGATGACATTTAAGAAGTATTTAGATATTCGCTTGAGATGTCAAAGCTTACAAAGCTATGGGCCAGGTGCTGGAAAATGGGATTATGGTGGTTGCTTCTCTCTGGGGCAAACTCAATGGACTGTAGGGCCTTTTTCTGTGCTGCAGATCTTGTGATTCGATGACAACCTGATTCCCAGAAACTACTCCTTTAGGGCCATTATAATAAGAGCAGCAGTAGAAAAGTTAACACATTTTTAAAATTTTTATAGACGACCAACTGAAATACAATCTGATCAGGGTTCTTACTTCATGTCTGAAGTTTTCCAGGACATCATTAGTGTTTAGGAATAAAAGAGTTGAACTCAATTGTGTATTTTTAACAGACACAGGGAGCTTTGGAGAAATACAATCAGGCTCTCAAAACTGTAAATACACACAGGATGGGAACAAAGGATTCGATTTCTTAGTATTTACTACCAGAGGTTTCCTAATTTAATCTAATGGTTTTAGTCCATTTGAATTGATTTATGGTCATGAGATTAGAAGTCTACTAAAATTGAGTAGGGAGATATTCTTGAACCAAATAGACAAATCCTAAATGTTATTTTATGTGTCCGTGTTTTAAAAAAAAACTCAAAGGAGCATGTAAAGTAGCATTACAGCATTTGAATGTTTCAGAAGCACGTCAGAGAGAGAGCGTGACAGTCTACTCCAGGGGATGAATTTTGGTGCTTGAAAGCACCAGGAATCTTCGGACTGGTGACCGGAAACTACAAACCGGTGAGTCTCACATCAGTGGTTGAAAAGCTGTCAGACGAAATTCTTTGGGATAGGATTTATGCACATTTGAAAAAGCATGGCCTAATTAGGGACAGTCAGTTGGCTTTGTGCTGGGCAGGTCATGTCTTACGAACTTGATTGAATTTTTCGAGCAGGCGATGAAGATGATCAATGAGGGCAAAGAAGTGGATGTTGTTCACATGGATTCTAGTAAGGCTTTTGACAAGATCTCTCATGGTAGGCTCATCCAGAAATTGAGATGCATAAGATCCATGGTGACTCGGCCACATGGATTCAGAATTGGCTTGCCGATAGACAGGGGTCATTGTGGAAGAGTATTTTTCAGGCCAGAGGTACGTGATTAGTGGTGTTCTGCAGGTATCCAAACTGGGACCCCTGCTGTTTGTGATATATATAAATGACCTGAATGAAAATGACACAAGAAAAAGACAATGTTGTTCACACATGAAAAAGACAATGTTGTTCACACATGAAAAAGACAATGTTGTCGAGGAGAATACTGAGATACTGGCTATTAGACTAGACGGGATTAAGGTTCATAAGGAGGAGGTGTTAGCAATCCTGGAAAGTCTGAGAATAGATAAGTCCCCTGGGCTGGATGGGATCTATCCTAGGATTCTCTGGGAAGCTAGGGAGGAGATTGCAGAGCCTTTGGCTTTGATCTTTTTGTCGTCATTGTCTACAGGAATAGTGCCAGAAGACTGGAGGACAGCAAATGTTGTCCCCTTGTTCAAGAAGGGGAGTAGAAACAACCCTGGCAATTATAGACCAGTGAGCCTTACTTTGGTTGTGGGTAAAGTGTTGGAAAGGATTATAAAAGAGAGGATTTATAATCATCTAGAAAGGAATAATTTGATTAGGGATAGTCAACACGGTTTTGTGAAGGGTAGGTCGTGCCTCACAAACCTTATTGAGTTCTTTGAGAAGGTGACTAAACAGGTGGATGAGGGTAAAACGGTTGATGTGGTGTATATGGATTTCAGTAAAGCGTTTGATAAGGTTCCCCATGGTAGGCTATTGCAGAAAATTTGGAGGCATGGGACTGAGGGTGATTTAGCGGTTTGGATCAGAAATTGGCTAGCTGTAAGAAGACAGAGGGTGATGGTTGATGGGAAATGTTCATCCTGGAGTTCAGTTACTAGTGGTGTACCGCAAGGATCTGTTTTGGGGCCACTGCTGTTTGTCATTTTTATAAATGACCTGGATGAGGGCGTAGCAGGATGGGTTAGTAAATTTGTGGATGACACTAAAGTTGGTGGAGTTATGGATAGTGCGGAAGGATTTTGCAGGTTACAGAGGGACATAGATAAGCTGCAGAGCTGGACCGAGAGGTGGCAAATGGAGTTTAATGCGGAAAAGTGTGAGGTGATTCACTTTGGAAGGAGTAACAGGAATACAGAGTATTGGGCTAATGGTAAGATTCTTGGTAGTGTGGACGAGCAGAGAGATCTTGGTGTCCATGTGCATAGATCCCTGAAAGTTGCCACCCAGGTTGATAGGGTTGTTAAGAAGGCGTACGGTGTGCTAGGTTTTATTGGTAGAGGGATTGAGTTTCGGAGCCGTGAGGTCATGTTACAGCTGTACAAAACTCTGGTGCGGCCGCACTTGGAGTATTGTGTGCAGTTCTGGTCACCGCGTTATAAGAAGGATGTGGAAGCATTGGAAAGGGTGCAGAGGAGATTTACCAGGATGTTGCCTGGTATGGAGGGAAGGTCTTATGAGGAAAGGCTGAGGGACTTGAGGCCATTTTCATTAGAGAAAAGAAGGTTAAGAGGTGACTTAATAGAGACATACAAGATGATCACAGGATTAGATAGGGTGGACAGTGAGAGCCCTTTTCCTCGGATGGTGATGGCTAGCACGAGGGGACATAGCTTTAAATTGAGGAGTGGTAGATATAGGACAGATGTCAGAGGTAGATTCTTTACTCAAAGAGTAGTCAGGGCATGGAATGCCTTGCTTGCAGCAGTAGTAGACTCGCCAACTTTAAGGGCATTTAAATGGTTGTTGGATAAACATATGGATGATAATGGAATAGTGTAGGTTAGATGGGCTTCAGATTGGTTTCACAGGTCGGCGCCACATCAAGGGCCGATGGGCCTGTACTGCGCTGTAATGTTCTGTGTTCTATGTTCTATGAAAATGTAGATGGGTAGGTTAGTAAGTTTGCAGATGATACAAAGATTGGTGGAGTTGTGGGTAGTGTAGGAAGTTGTCAAAGGATACAGGAGGATATAGATCAGTTGCAGATATGGGCAGAGAAATGGCAGATGGAGTTTAATTCGGGTAAGTGTGAGGTGCTGCAGTTTGAGAGATCAAATGTTAAGGAAAACTTTACAATCAATGGCAGGCTCTAAACAGCATTGTTGTACAGAAGGATCTTGAGGATCAAGTCCATAGCTCCCTAAAATTAGCCACTCAAGTAGCGAAGGTGGTAAAGAAGGCATTTGGCACGTTTGCTTTTATTGGTCAGGGAATTGAATACAAGAGTCAGGATGTCATGATGCAGCTTTATAAGACTTTGATTAGGCCACACTTAGAGTCCAAAGATGTGGAGCTGAAAAAGCACAGCATGTCAGACAGCATCTGAGGAGCAGGAAAGTCAACGTTTCGGGCTGAAATTCTTCGTCAGGACATGCAGGGAACACTTAGAGTATTGTTTTCAATCTGGTCACCACATTACAGGAAGAATGTGGAGGCTTTGGAGAGGGTGCAGAAGAGATTTACCAAAATACTGCCTAGATTAGAGCGTATGAGCTATAAGGAGAGGCTAGCAAAACTTGTGTTGCTTTTTTCTTGAGCGGTGGAGGCTGAGGGGAGACTTGATAGAAGTCTATAAAATTACGAGATGCATAGATAGGGTTAATGTCAGAATCTTTTTCCCAGAGTTGAAATGTCTAATATGAGGGGGCATGCAATTAAGGTGAGGGGGAGAGAGTTCAAAGGAGAGGTGAGAGGCTAGTTTTTTACACAGAATGATAGGAGTCTGGAACACACTGTGGTGGTGGTGGAGGCAGATATGATAAGGGTATTTAAGGGACTTTTAGATAAGCACACAAATATGCAAGGAATGGAGGGAAATGGATTAAAGACAAGCAGAAGGGATAAGTTTCATTTAGAGTCATGTTTGTTACAACATTGTGAGCTGAAGGGCCTATTTTTGTGCTGTACAGTTCTATGTTCCATGTTCTAAAGCATGGAAATGGCCCTGCATGGGTAAGAGGTCAAAACGGGTTCAGGACCCTTGACGAAAAATGTTTGGGAGGTGAGGCTGCACTGATCAAGCATGTGGACCACGTGAAAGCTGGAAACTTACAAATGGTGCAGGAGCAGAATCTACACAGCCCCTTGGAACAGCTGGAAAGTCTATCAGAGCCTATAGGTTCTCCCTCTCCATCTAGCACCAAAGAAACCTTGGAGTCTGAGATGGACATGATGGATGTCGTAGCGTCAACACCTTTGCCACTTGAAGGAGAGGATGAATTTCTTCCGACATGCTTTGGGCACAGGAGGTGGGCTTCGGTCCGGTAAATACTGCCCGTATCCAAGGTTGAATTGGAGGAATTGGACTCAGTGCAAAAATGCCCCAGGAGAGGCTACAGGAAAAGAACAGACCCGTGTCCACAGAGTTAGAGGGGGGATGAGATGTAGTGATTGTAAGAAGGTCAGACAGGTGGACCTCATTGAATATGAGTTCCCCGATTGAGGCTGTTAATTTGGTCCACTCAGGGAGCCCTGGCTGACAGATATGAACAGGAGTGTCAGTGGTTCTTTTCACTCTGAGAGCAGGCTCTGAGGGAGCAGCGTCAATCATTATGCATGTGTACATAAAGGGTGACTTGGTGATGAAACATCGGCCTCTGTGGAGTTATTTCAGTATGGTCAGCAGAATGCCAGGTAGTCTTTGAGAAGTTGAAGTCAATCCTAATAAATGAACCAGAGTTGGCCACCCCTGATTTTTCCAGCTCTTTTAAAATGGTGATTGGTGGTGGTGACTTAGGGAGACGTGCAGTCTTTTCGCAGGATGATGAGTTGGGTGGAGAGAAGCCAGTGGGGTACTTTCCCAAGAAACTAAACCAGTATCAAAAGAATATTATACCCTACAGGAAGAGACTTGGCATTAACATTGGCTCATCAACACTCTGAAGTCTATGTCCAATGTGAGAACAAGGAAACACGAGTTTACATTATTATTAACCCACTGGCCTTTGTATATTTACAACTCAAAATGTGAGACTCTTCTGATAGAATCTTTTGTTTCAAACATTTAATGTAGAGATTATTCATATTGCTGCAAACGATAGTGTAATTGCAAATGCATTGCCCCAAATGCCAACTGTTAGAATAAGTTAAATGTTTAAGAAATGTTAAGACTGCATTACCTGATAGGGGGAAGGAGAGCGAATCTAAGTTGTGTGTTGTTGTATATATTATGTACATATATATTTTTGAAATATCATTTCATCTGAAAGGGTGGATGCGTGTAAAGAATATATTCTTTTTTGTTTGTTATTTTGTTTGTGGACTAAAGGGATAAAGGACTGTTTTTAAAACTAAAGACTGGGGAAGAGATTGCTGCACTTTTTAACAGACTATCAGTGCTTCTTGTAATTTCTGATTGCACTGTGATTTGTTCAACCAGTGGGAGAAGAATAGTTTCAGATACATTGGCACTAGTGGGTATGTATCAAGTAGGATTCAGTGAGCAAAAAGTAGCTGATTGGTCTGAATTATGATCAGTTGTTGGTGCCAAAGGCCTTCTGCCTGTCAGCAGCTAAGTGATTGGTCTCAGGTAGCTGAACAGCTTGCGATTGTGAACTCGGACTTTGGAAAGGCAGGTGCTGTCATTGCCTCTGCAGTAAAAATTAAGGAAAGCCTGAAGAAAGCCAGTTTATTCTCCCTCACCGGTTGCTGTAAACTGTGGCTTTTAAGCCATGGACTTTATAACTTGTGAACCAGCCATTCTGTGCTTCTTGCAAGGAAGTGAAAGTACCTGGAGAAGAAAGATTGAGGAGCAGAAGTCCTGGCCAACTATAAGGATTAACTCTGTGAAGCCTAATGGTCAGGGACCATTGAACGTCCTCCTAGTTCCTTGCCTCCATTCATAACACCAATTGTTGTATATATCTGTGTGTTTCTAACTGGGCATGTGAATGGGGACTCTATAAATGAGTTACAGTTCTAACTGTCAAGTTATATGTCAACAATTCATAGTTGTTTACCTGCAGATAGTGCTTATTTATTTACAATAAGTGGCAATTCTTGTAAAATACAGAAACCCGGTCATTCTTTTCTGTTAACTTGGGTCTAAAAGGATAAGTAAGTTAGAGGAATTTTGTGAAACTTTAATAAAATCTTTAACTTTTGTAATGTCTCTGGAAATAGTGGGACTTGATTTTCAGTGCACTGCCCCAATGGGGCACTACAATTTCAAGGGGAAGAAATTATTGGTGCAAGTAGTCAATAGGCCATGTACGAGTAGATATATTAAAGGGCAGAAAATAAATCAGAAGATAATGGGGGAATGCAAAAAGGCACTGCAGGGGATCTGTAATTTATAAACATCTGACTTATGAATTATCGTACTTATAAATGTGACTACATATATGGTTACAATTTTAAAGATCCAATAGATGAACATTTCCCATACTTACAAACAGCAGCTTTAAATTGCTCTGCATCATCTTCTGACTTTCACATTGACTTGTGAACAGGCTCCATGATGGAACCTGCTCGCAACCCGAGGACTATCTGTACTTTAACCAAGAGTGACTTTAATCTTCTTGCAGATTTGGAAAATTAAATTAACAGAAATAGCTACATGTAAGAATTCATAAAGTGTATTTGAGGCAATTTCCTAGAGCAGGATACTGCAACCCCTTTGAAACAAGGGACAACATTCCATTATTCTTCCTGATTAACTACTGTACCCTGGGGGCGAGCTTTCTGTGTTTCAGTTCTGGTCTCCCTACTATAGAAAAAATGCATGAAACTTGACAGGGTTCAGAAAAGATTTACAAGGCTGTTGCCAGGGTTGGAGGGTTTGAGCTATAGGGAGATGCTGAATAGGCTAGGACTAGATTTTCCCTGGAGCCTTGGAGGCTGAGGGATGACCCTATAGAAGTTTATAATAACGAGAGAGGCATGGATAGGGTGAATAGTCAAGATCTTTTCCCCAGGGTAGGGAAATCCAAAACTAGGGGGCATAGGTTTAACTTGAGAGGGGAAAGATTTAAAAGGTACCTAAGAAGCAACATTTTCACACAGAGATTGATGTATGTATGGAATGAGCTGCCAGATGAGGTGGTGGAGGCTGGCGCAATTACAATATTTATAAGGCATCTGGATGGGTACATCAATAGGAAAGGTTTAGAGGGATATTGGCCAAATACTAGAAAATGGGTCTGGATTTATTTAGGATATCTGGTCAGCATGGATGAGTTGCACTGAAGGGTCTGCCTCCATGCTGTACAGTTTTATGACTCTAAGTGCCTTCGTGTTGCATCTTTCTACAGTTTTTCTTCAATTAAATAATATTCTATTCTTTTGTTTCCCCTTCTAAAATGAACCATTTTACATTTTCCCACATTATACTCTATTTGCCAACGTTTTGCCCACTTACTTAATCTATCAATATCTCTCTGTAAATTGTTTGTAATCCTCTTGCAAGTTGCCTTTACACCTTTTTGTATCATCTGAAAATTTGGCAACAGTATATTGACACCAGATTCTCCCTGACCTGCTGCACAGTCATGATGACTGTGGCGATATCTCCCAGAATTCCACTGTGATGACTCTCAGACACCATCTGATTCGCTCATCTTGTTTCATGAAAAATCTTCCCTTGATCATAAATTCAAAAATGGAGATGTTTGTTCATTGCATAATATTCAGCATCATTCCTCAGATACTGAAGCAGTCCATGTCTAAATGTAGCAAGATCTGAATATATTACGAAAGAACTGCTCGTGCTGGAAATCTGAAGAAGGGTCACTGGACCTGAATCGTTAACTTTGGTTTTTTTTGACAGATGTTGCCAGACCTGTTGAGCTTCTTCAGCAATTTCTGTTGAACATCTGGATATATCCAGGTTCAGGCTGATAAGTGGCAAGAAACTTATACGCCGCACATGTGCCCAGGAATGACTACATTAGAACCAATGGCACATTAGAACCTAGCTATTTCCCCTTGATAACAATTGGAATTCCTTCACTGAATCTCTTATCACTAACATCCTGAGTTTACCATTGGTGAGAAACTGAAGTCAAACAGCTATATGAATACTGTGGTGACAGTGCTAGGTTCGAGGCTGGATATTTGGCGGCGAGTTGCTCACCTCCTTTCTCCCTAATGCCTGCCGACTATCTACAAGGCTCAAGTCAGGGATATGATGAAATACATTTCACTTGCCTGGTTGCCTGGTCAACAACAGTTGAGAATCCTGACACCATCCAGGACAAAGCAACTTGCTTGACTGGCACACCATCCACCACTTTCAATATTCACTCCCTTGAGCAATGACACACCTTGACAGCAATGCACACCATTTATAAGATGCCCTGCAATAATTCACCCAGGCTCTTGTGATAACATCTTACAAGCCTGTGTGTTCTATTATCTCAAAGGACAAGGTCAATAGATATATACGAACACCACTACCTAAAAGTTTCCCTCCAAGCCTCAGCCTCATCCTGACTTGGAACAATGATATAGGATCAAAATCCTGGAACTCCCTGCCTAACTGCCCTGTGAACCTATACTACATGGATTGTAGCAATTTGAGAAGATGGTTCACTCCTGGCATCTCTTGGGCAGTGAGCAATGTACAACAAATGTCGTCCTAGCAAATGATGCTCACATCTTGTGAAATAACAAAACAAAACTAAAGCTATTAGTAAATGTTAGGGCCTGTCCATTCTGCTCCAAGTAAATTTTTAATGATGTAGTAAGTCTTAATTACCTGCCAAACAACTTCACCAATGTATCTATGATTTTCAAATATTGCTGAAAATTAACATTTGCAAATGTAGACTCTCATTCCTTCATGATGTGGAGGTGCTAGTGTTGAAATGGGGCGGACAAAATCAGAAGTCACATGACACCAGATTATAGTCCAACAGGATAATTCGAAATCATAAGCTTTTGGAGTGTAGCCCCTTTATCAGGTGAAGTGAGAGAGAAGCACACAGGCACAGAATTTATAGGCAGAGAGATCAATGGGCAGAGAGATAAAAAGATCATAAATCGGTGTGAGTGGAATGTTGAATAATAAGTCTCTGCAGGTGATCAAAAGTGTCAGATGGTGTGAGGAAAGTGTCAACAGCCAAACAACAAGCGAAGGAATGACCTATAATCCAGTCAAATGAGGCAGGAAGATAATTACAAAAAATTAAAAATAAGGTGGTGCTGGAGACAAACCAAATGACTGGAATAACATGATAGGTATAAGAGTTGCATGCCGAGGGTCTAACCAAAGTAATAAGTAATCCAAAATTGTACAAACTAATTAAGGTAGAGAGATCAAAACAATTTATCAAGGTGATGATGTCAAAACAGGGCAGTAAGGAGTATTTTACAAATACAGAACAGCGTGGTGGGGTCACATGTAGCGCAACAAGAACCCAAGATCACGGTTGAGGCCGTCTTCATGGGTACGAAACTTGGCTATCAGCTTGTGCTCAGTGATACTGCATTGTTGTGTATCTGGAAGGCCAGCTTGGAGGAGGCTTATCCAAGGATCGGAGATTTAACGTCCTTGACCACTGAAGTGTTCCTCACTCTACCACAAGCGCATGGATAACCACAGAACCCCTACAGTGTGAAAACAGGCTATTCGGTCCAATGGGTCCATACCAACCAAGCCTCTGACGAGCATCGCACCCAGACCCATCCCCCTTCCCTATCCCTGCATTTCCTATGGCTAACCCACCTCACCCGCACATCCCTAAACACCATGGGCAATTCAGCATGGGCAATCTACCTAACCTGCACATCTTTGGACTGAGGGATGAAGTCAGAGCACCCAGCTGAAACCCACATTGACACGGTGAGAATGTGCAAACTCCATACTGTCACCTGCGGGTGGAATTAAACCTGGGCCCTTGGTGCTGTGAGGCAGCAGTGCTAACCTCTGAGCCACTGTGCCGCCTAACTTTTTGATCTCTCTGCCCTTGATCTCTCTGCTTATAAATTCTGTGCCTGTGTGCTTCTCCCTCGCTTCACCTGATGAAGGGGCTAAGCTATGTAAGCTTGTGATTTGAAATAAACCTGGTGTGACTTCTGACTTCATTACTTCGTACTTCATTGTGTTTGGGAGATTTTAAAAAACCTAATCAGGTTTTGACAGCTTTGCTTATCATTTATGTTTTGTATCTTTCATCACACTCTTTTTATGTCAACCCCATAATACTTTCAACTTCTTTATGATACTTTCTAAATCAGATTTGATATTGAATTAAGTATTCTTATTTGACACTTCCTGGTTCTGACCCTTTGCTGCTTGCTAATAATTCTTCAACTGATTGGCTAAGGAGGTACACAGTTACTTGTCTTGTTCACACAAATCTCAAATTCCCTGTAGAGAATGGCCTGATGTAATGAATGACTTGCATCATTAAACCCATTAACTCATTAAACCCATCCATTAAAACCCATTATTTTTTATTGTCCCAATTTAGCAACGGATGATGTTTATCGTAGCTCTGGATTTACTTCAAGGAGCTCCTAGTGACAATGAAAAGAATCACAGCAGCATATTCATTTCTGTAAACTAGACAGGAGCAAGACGAAATACTTCAATTACAACACAGACACGCTGCCACACAGTTTAAATTACGTTCTTTTGCTAGATAATATGGTGTGTACTGTAAATTTTAACCATACTGCAAGGATTAAATAATTTTAATCACAGGAATCATAAGAAATAAGTCTTCTACAAGTGTTATTTTTAAAAATTCAGATGATGCTGCTGATATTTGAACTGAAAGACTATGCTGGAGGTTAACAATTTTCATGTTGTTTTTTTAAGTGTTCTGTACTTGTAACGAGAGATTGAGTGTTGTAAAAGAGTTGGGAAGGATATTAAGCCTTATTGGTAAACCATTGGTAAAATCATGTGTGCTTTTGATACATTCGCTTCATAATTAGTGATTGGGATCGACATTTCATTTATCTTAATCACTGTATTCAGACAGCTAAGTGTGGGAGTTGATTAAGTCGGCGCATTGCACTTCAGAATGAGAGTGGGGGATCAGCTTGATGTTTTTGGACAATGATAAAGGTTGAACCAGGTTCTTGGATTGCCTGTGGCAATCAGGTCAATTAATACCAGCAGGAGAGATCAGTTAACAAGCTAGTATTTTTTTGCCATTAATTTCATTACCTCATAAGATGGAAGTGGCCATATGCTGAACACCCACATTATTCAGCCACTTCATTCAGTCGCTACAGTAATCAGCTAATGTTTTGTCCAGTCCCAGTGCCACTTACTCATGGATCTGCTGTAAGCTGTTAAACTCTCTGTTAGCCCAACTAGGGAAATTCTACTTTTGAGCTGTTTGGCTTTAATAAATGCAAGATATTTCAGCCTCCTCTTTTAAAATTCTTAAGCTGGAAAGGATTTTTTTGGCTTTTTGATGTCTTTATGACTAACAACCGTTCAATGGTTTTAGCTGACATAGTCCTATTTGTACTAATTCAGATTTTCCTTCACTAGTTTAGTCAAATACTAAATAGTCAAAAACTAAATTAAAAGCTCAGCCAAAGAATAAGAACAACAGGGTGTGCATGAAGTTGCAAAATTCAGGGACAGCTGAAATAGATCTTGTTCATTTGGCATAGGTACTTTTAAGCTAGCAAACACTGAAACAATAAGATACCATTTTTCATAGTACTTTATCAGTAATTTTCAAGTACCAGGAACTTGCAATAGCCCCACAGAAACTGTACTTTGAAATAACTGAATTAGTAGAAAGGAGACAATTTAGCTACATGTGTCAAGATTTACTGCCATAGACTGCATGGAGTTTGCTCCGGGTGCTCCAGTTTCCTCCCACTGTCCAAAGATGTGCATGTTAGGTATATTGGCTGTGCTAAATTTACCCATAGTATCCAGGGATGTGCAGACGAGGTGGGTTAGGCATGGGAAATGCAGGGATGGGGTGGGTCTGGGTGGGATGCTCTTTGGAGGGTCGGTGTCGACTCAATGGGCCAAATGGCCTGCTTCCATACAGTAGGGATTCTATGATACGTGTCTATGATGATTCTATGACAAAGGAGAATTCACTACAAACTGCTTAAGGTTTAACAGATTTCAAGTGTGTTGTTCTTCCAATTCCCCATTGAAAGTTATTGAATATGTTTCAGTTATACTTTCTTGCAATCCGTGGGTGGATATGAGAACAACAGACCCCATCAATTCCTGGAATTTTTGCAAAAGGCTGTCAGGATCCTAGAAGGTTATATAATAACAACACAAGCAATGTTTAAAGATGTCGTAATTTCTCTGAATATCTTCCAGAATCTATTAATCCCACGACAAAGTAAAATACCAAAAACATTCCTGCTTTAAGCTTGACATAGGAAAGATGAGAGATGTCTTGAAGTAGAACCTCCCAACAACCACACAGTAGAACAAGCACACATAAAAACAGAAATTGCTGGAGAAATTCAACAGGTCTATTAGTGGAGAGAAAACAGAGTTAATGTTTCAAGTCCAGTGACCGTACTTGCTGGGGACAGAATAGGGTCTAAGGCAAACTAAAGGGATAACAATTGCCACCCTCTAAATACTTCACAAACTCTCATTTCATTAGAGAGGCATGACCAGAAAAATGGTCACACCTTCTAATCAACACGTTATTCATTCTGGATACTGTTGTAACAGGTCACAAAAAAAACAGTATCATATAGATACACGCATGAGAACTAGCATGTGAGCACCCTCTACTCACCCTTCCTCAGATTGCAAAACTGTGCACAGGTCTCGTTTCTCCAATGAGATTGCAGGCTTCACAGCAGTTCAGCGTTCTGTCTATGGGAGGAAGTGCATAGCTGGAATGTCATTGACTAATAATCCAGTAAATTTAGGCTAATGGTCTGGGAATATCGGCTCAAATCCCATCACAGATGTTTTGGGGATTTAAATTTAATTAATAATTATAGAACTTTTAAAAAAGAATGGTGACCATGAAATCGCTGTTGTAAAAACCTACCTGGTTCATGAAGATACATCTGCTGTGGTCTGGCCGACATGTGATTCGAGACCACAAGCAACTATTAATACTATTAATACTACAAAGTGCCCCTTTTTGACATATGGGTGCTTGTGCTCTACAAAATTTGGAGAGCTGTGCCCTAGACAAGTCAACCAACAGCCTAACAAAGGCATTCACAGCATTGTACTTACAGACGATGGGGTGGAATCTTGTTCACCTAGGGCGTTCGGTAGCACGCGAGGGGAAGCTTAATTGGGCATGAGGCCAAACTTCAGATTCCCAATATCAATTTAAAGTTTTGGAACCTAGTTCTCTGAAACTTTTAGGCAACCTTCTTGATCATAATGGTCAAGAATCTCTTTCAGATTCATTAGCATGTCATAAATATTCATTAACTTCCAGCCCAATGGTGTTACATTCATAATTGTAATCTTATTAGTCAATAGTAAGAAAAACATGAGTTCACATATCTTACCATGTTTGCAGTTGTTGGAATTCAACCTTCTCAACTCCAGGAAATTTCTGCAGGAGTCCATCAGGATACTGCCTATGCGCAGCCATCTTCAGTTACTTCATCAACCAATTTCCCTCCATCATAAGGTCAGAAGTGGGGATGTTTACGCAATGTTCAGCACCATTCACAACTTCTCAGAAACTGAATCAGCCAGTCATATATGTAACAAGACCTGGACAACCTTCAGATTTGGGATTTTTTAAATCTCTTGTGGGACGTGGACGTCACTGGCTGGCGAGCAATTTTATTGATCGTTTCTAGTTGCCCTTGAGAAGATGTTGGAGAGCTACCTTCTTGAATCGCTGCAGTCCACATGCTATTGGGTCGATCCACAATGTCATTAGGGGTCAAATTCCAAGATTTTGACCCAGCAACAATGAAGGAACAACAATATATTTCCAAGTCAGGATGGTGAATGGCTTGGAGGGGAACTTGCAGCTGGTGGTGTTCCCATGTATCTGCTGCCCTTGTCCTTATACATGGGAGTGAATGTTGAGATTGGAAGGTGCTGTTTAAGGATTTTTGGTGATTTTCTGCAGTGCATCTTGTAGATAGTACACTCTGCTGCTACTGAATGTCAGTGGTGGAGAAAGTGGGTGCTTGTGGATGTAGTGCTAATCAAGCGGGCTGCTTTGTCCTGGATGGTGTGAAGTTTCTTGAGTGTTGCTGGGGCTACACTCATCAGGCAAGTGGGGAGTACTCCATCACATTCCTGACTTGTGCTGTGTAGGTGGTGGACAGGCTTTGGGGAGTCAGGAGATGAGGTGCTTGTTGCAGTATTCCTAGTCTCATGATAGGGATGATAAGTGGCAAGTAACATTTTGCTTCTCTTTTCACTTTCTAAGATGCGAAAAAACATTCCAATAATAGTTGTAAACCAATAGATGGGAGAGTGAGTGGAACTTGGTGAAAGTACAAATCTACAGGGAAGTGGTACCGAGCAAACTGATAGAACTGTGAGCTAACGAGTTCTCAGGTTCTGATGGATTCCATCTTTGGCTGTTAAAAGAAGTGACGAGTAAGGTAGTACATGCATTGGTGTTAAGGTTACAACATTTTCAAGATTCTGGAATGGTGCCATCAAACTGTAAGGTAGCAAATATGATCAATCTGGTCAAGAAGGGGAGAACATAAAAAACAATATGTTTGGCTTGACATTTGTTGTGCAGAAGGCATTAGAATTGATCACAAAGAAAGCTATTACTGCACACTTCGAGAAAATCAAGGCAATATGGTGGAGTCAGCGCAGATTTGTGAAAGGAAAATCATGTTTAACCAGTTTATCTGAGTTATTTGAACATGTTTGTGACAAAGGGGAGTCTGTGGGTTTCTGGATTTCTAGAATGGATTTCTAGAAGGCATTTGTGAAGGGGCCATGTGAAATGTTATTGCACAGAGCAGGGACTCAAAGTGTAGAGGGTTACATGTCAGCATGGATAGAAGACTAGCTGGCTCACAGAAAACAGAGATTACTCATAAATGGGGGATAGCAAGAACTGCAGATACTGGAGTCAGACAACACACTGTGGCGCTGGAAGAACACAGCAGGCCAGGCAGCATCAGAGGAGTCAAAACTACCTGAAACTTCAACTTTCCTGCTCCTCTGATGCTGCCTGGCCTGCTGTGTTCTTCCAGCTCCACACTGTATTTACTCATGAATGGGTCTTTTTTCAGCTTGGCAGGATCTGGTGAGTGGAGTCCCACAGGGATCTATGTTGTGGTCTCAGTTCTTACAATTTATATCAATAACTTTAATGAAGGGCATAAAGACATGGTTATTAATCTTACAGATAACACAAGGATAGGTAGGAACATATATTCCTAAGACGATATAGAGAGGATGCAGATGGATATAAATAGGTTGAATGAATGGATAAAAGTCTAACTTATGATCTGTAATCTGAGAAAATGTGAAGTTGTTCTCTTTTTATTTAAAGAGAGAATGAGTTACAAGTTCTAGGTATTCTAGTGTGTGAATTACAAGAAGTTAGTATGCAGGTGCAGCAAGTAATGAAGGCTAATGGAATGCTGTTCGTTATTACATGCTAAATTGAACACATAAATAAGGATGTTGCTTTAGTTTTATAGGGAACTGGAGAGACTACAATTCAAACATTGTATACAGTTTTAGTCTCCTTATTTGATGAAGGATGTATTGGAGGTGGTTCAGAGGAGGTTTAGACCATAAGACCATAAGACATAGGAGTGGAAGTAAGGCCATTCAGCCCATTAGGTCCACGCCGCCATTTAATCATGGCTGATGGGCATTTCAACTCCACTTACCCGCACTCTCCCCGTAGCCCTTGATTCCTTGCGAGATCAAGAATTTATCAATCTCTGCCTTGAAGACATTCCACGTCCCAGCCTCCACTGCGCTCCGTGGCAATGAATTCCACAGGCCCACCACTCTCTGGCTGAAGAAATGTCTCCTCATTTCTGTTCTAAATTGATCCCCTCTAATTCTAAGGCTGTGCCCATGGGTCCTAGTATCCCCACCTAATGGAAAGATTGACACCTGGAATGAGCAGTTTTATGTGGATATGTTGCACAGGCGAGGCTTGTTTCCACTGGAATTTAGAAGAGTGACCTGAACTAAATATATACAACCCAGAATGGTTTGACACGATTGAGATGGAAAGTATGTTTCCTCTTGTGTGTGAGTTCAGAACTCAGAGGCACTATTTGAAAATTAAGTAAAATCTTCTTAAGATGTGGATGAGTTTTTTTTTCCTGTCAAACGGTTTGGAATGCTGCCTCAGAAGGTGATGGATCATTTAAGAGTTATAAGGCAGAATGGATAGATTCCTTGAAGGCAAGGGAATAATTGATCATGAGCTGAGCGGGGTGTGATAGTTGGGAAGGCAGAATTCAGTGCACAAACAGAGAAACCATGAATTAATTAAATATCAAAATAGGCTTGAGTGGCTGATAATCTATTTCTGCTCCTAATTCGTGTGTTTGTCAAGTCTCCTTTGACAGGTACTGAAAGAGGCTAAATAAAAACTGAAGTTGCTGGAAAAGCTCAGCAGGTCTGGCACGTCTGTGAAGAAAAAAATCAGAGTTAACGCTTCGGGTCCAGTGACCCTTCTTCAGTTTTGGGTAACTGGACCCAAAATGTTCACTTTGATTTTTTCTTCACAGATGCTGCCAGACCTGCTGAGCTTTTCCAGCAACTTCTGTTTTTGTTACTGAGAGAGACTAAGTGCATAAGATAAGTGAGAGAGTAGAATGCCAGGAGGGTAGAGATGGTAGGTTTTCAGGTGAATTATTGGTTCAGATACCTGGCAAGAGAGAAATATCAGGTGGTTAGAGAAAAAGTATGCCAGGTGGGTGACAAATAGATGGAGGATAGAGTGACACATGAGTGCATGGTGTAGCTGCCAGTTAGGTGAGGGCACAAATGGCAGGTAGGTGTGAGATTAAAGTGATAGGCAAGTGGGAGAGGGTTAGGGTACATCAGGGAAGCTAGATTGAGGAGGTTGGGGCTGTAGGGCTGGTCTGGATAGTTGAGGTACCAATGTAGGAATCAGGGTAGTGGGATATGAGAGCTGGAAATTGGTTTTGTCAATGGTGAGATTGAGGGAGAGGTAATGGATTGAGTCCAGCAGTATTTCAGATTGGTGAATCCAGTGCGAAGGAGAGCAGTCCAGAGGATAGTTCTGGATGGGAGTCAGTAGTGAGTCAATGGGTGATGGGGAGAAGGGTTAATTGGGACTATTCTCCTTGGGGAGGAGGAGGCTGAGAAGATATCTGATAGAGGTTTATTAAAATCACGAGCAGACTGCACAGAGTAGAATGGGAGAGGCAGCTCAGAGTTGTGAAAGGAGCAAGAATGAAAGGACACAGATTTAAAGTGATGTGCAAAAGAAGCAAAGGTCATGTGAGAGAAAAAAGGATTTGTCTGCTCAAGGAGTAGTGAGGGTATGGAATGCACTGCCTGGATAGTGGTGCAGGCAGGTTCAGTTGAAACATTTGAGGGTATTGGATGATTTTTAGACAGAAATAGTTTGCAGGTTGTGGGAAAAATGTAGGAGATTGGCAGTGGGTAATGAAGCTCATTTTCAGAGCTGATGTAGGCATGATGGGCCGAATGGCTTCCTTTTGCACCGTGACAATTCTGTGTTCCTGTAATTCTCCAACTACTGTCTTCTATCGGAACGTCTGAGCCTCTGGTTAACGGCTGAACATTGGTGGTGAGAGCAGAGAAAGTGGAACCTTAACGGTCAATGCTGGAAGTTCGAGGAATGTTTGGAAAAGGAGTTAATGTGTCAGTTTAAAGCAGGAAGGCAGCGAAGAACCACTTGGTGTATCCTTTACTCAGTAACTGTCTTCAGCGTTCATGGAGACTGGAATTGTAAAATTCTTCAAACAACTGAAGGTAAAAGCGAAGGAACCCTGACTGAATTGAGCAGAGAACGTGACTCGGGAAATAGCAAGGCAACTCAACTTTATGAACTGGGGCGGAATGTATACAACAGGAACAAGAACGGGTCCGATTTTAACTCTGCGTTAGTGAGTGGCTTTTGAATGAGACAAAACCTCGTCCACCTACAGAAATGCCTCAAATATCCCCCAGCTATCAGCTGAGCGAAGGGTTGGAGGAGGGGGCAGCTGCTCTTTGCCTTTGGGAGCCAGAAAGGAAAAGGGAGTTGCCGAGGATTTCAGATCAAAGCGGAACTTCTTCAAAGTCAGAAGTGAGAGTGAATGCCAGCACATGGTGTATCTGCCTCACCGTGTCCTGAGGACTCATGACGTTTGGACATGTCGATACTGACGTGGGGACTGTTTTTAAGAGTGGAGATGCACAAGCAGTGAAAGTTCAGCAGGATCTGAGTTGCCTAGTTGAGATCGTGTGGACCAGGCATGCTGGGTTTCAATCTGTGTCAGTGCCGAGGAGGAGAAAGAGCGCCACGGAGAATCAGTATGAAGCACCCTCACTGCATGCTCACACTGTCACTGTTCCTGCTCTCCAGCTCCTGTTTCTCACAAGGTACCAGTGTTAACTTTCAACCTCTCCGCCTCCTCCTCTCCTTTGTTCTTTCCTCGTTATATTTCTGCCAGCATTGTCTTACTTGTTTCCAGTCAAAGTATTATTTTTTTCAATTCTTTTAAGCTTCTGTTTTTTTTCTATTCTTTTAATCGCTTGTCGTTTTACCCCGTGTAAAAAAATCATGTCTATTATCGTTAATTTCACTGCTAAGTTTTAAAGGAAGCGTTTGGTTTATTTATACAAATAAACAACGCCTACCTCGACAAAAGTAATCACATTGCTTACGAAAGTGCAATATTGTACAATGTTTGATATCTATTAAGAGTTGCGAGACTGGCGGCGGTCCCTGAGATCTCTGCAGATTAGATAACCTCTCAGATAAAAATAGGGAATTTCATTTTTCCCTGCTTTTGTAGAGTTTGACATTGATACACCTTGAGCTGATCTTTCAATAGTTTCACCAATGAGCTAATGTTGGAATTGAAGTGAAACTCTTTTCATCAACCTGGTTCAGGGAATATCCAGGAGTCCCTGCTCTGTGCTCTCAGAGTTGGTCTTGGGATAGTGTGTGATGGTTTTTAGCTGAAATGTTAGCAAGGTTGAAAAGTGCAGATGAACAGAACAGAAAATCAGCATTGATACTTGGCTGTTCAAATAGATACAGTAAATAGTGTGTTTTGGAAGATGTACTCATTAAAAAAAAGTGTTAAATTCTCTTACAAAATCATATCCTTATTTTCCCTCATAGCCTGTCCTGCAGCTCCAGAGAGAAAGAAGCTCGATATGTATTAAAAACACTGCAGCATCACTTAAATTCTGTGATTTGGGATGGAGTATGTTGGAAAAAAACAGACATTTATTTCTGTATTGATATTCCAGTTACATTTCTGTATTGTCTCAAATGTTTTATTGAGATTAGTCTTCGTCTTCTATAGAGAATGAATCTAATTAGCTCTTAGGAAAGCAATGAAGCTGATTATTACAACAGAAGTCCAATATGACCAATCTTTAATGATGTAGCTGAGGACAGAGATGCTGCAGCTTTGCATGTTTACTTAGCAGGAAAGAAATATTCACTTTACTCAATGCCATTGATTCTTGGCGTTCATAAATGCTGATTCAATTCAAATAAAATGGGACATACTATAGGATAGTTATTCTTACCTATGTTATATTCCTTACAGCTGGGTAGAGTATTCGAAGAGTGTGCAGGTAGAAACAATAAACATGTAATAAAGACAGAGCTTTGATTAGTAATACAATCATAAAACTTGTTTGTTAAGGTATTACTTGCATGTTTAGAGTTATGAAATGTGATGTACAGAGGCAAATGATTATACTATTGCATGGAATAGGAAAAAATTAAACTGTGGCATTATTGAATTGAAGTGATCTTAGAATGATATGATGTCTCAGTATATTGCTGATTCAATAAAAATATTAAAACAAAATTACAAACAAATTACAAGATAAAGTGACAATGAAAGTGTAAAATGAAAACTGCAATTTCCAATCATTATTATACATAGTCATTTTTACTATACTATTTAAGTTGTGTTAAACATTTAATATTTTGATTTTACTAGAGACCTATGTGATAGTTACTTTCATCTTCTTCATCCAAAATTAAAACTTTTTTTTGTTTTAAATGATACACAACAAATAGAAACAAGCTGTTATATTTATATCTGTGCTTTTATTGCCCTTTGCTATAAAAGTGGGAAAGTATTTCAACTTAACTGCATTTTTAAAACTAAGTTGAAAAGAAAATCTGACAAGATTCAGTTTGAGAGCGTAGTCAGTTACAAAAAAAAAGTTCATGTATGTGCAAATTTCAGTCATACATATGTCAAATTAACATTTGTTAAGGAGATACTATATTTACTTAGAGCTCTTAAGCAGATCTATTTTTCACTTCATAGACAGTGGCAATTGACAAAAATATTATTGGACTGAAAGAAATACTGCCCATCTAAACTTGTGAATTGGATACTTCTAAAAATAAATTGTTTAAGTATGTAATGAATGTCCATAGGAAAGGACTAAAATTATGGAGAGAATAATTTTGGACGTCTTACTGGGATTTTCCTCTGAATTGCTCTTACTATGCCATCTTAACTTCATCAGAATTTCATTGAAAGCTTTGATTATACTGCACTTCCTGTGAAATTAAAGCATAAATTGATATTGAAGGTCAAAGCCTAATGCTCCCGTATCTCAAAAACCTTAAAGGATTCCTATGATTACAAAGAAACCAATCACACATATTTGTACTATTTACGAATGAATATTGAAATTATTAATTTATGATAGAATAATTTAGTGCACAGCAAATAGGTCTTTTATTTTAAAATGATTAATACTTAGTTATGCCATAAAAGTAACAGGCAAAGAACACACCATTAAACTAACTTATTGGATATACCAAAGTGTTGAAGGAAAAAAAGTCACTGAATTCCAGGTAAGGATCATGCTTCCTTTTGTGCGAAATTTCATTGTTACATGCTTCAGGAGAGAACTACATTTCATACATTCATTATAATTAAAATCTCGTTTGCAGTTTTGGTTTCAAATTGATAAAATATAATACAATTTTTATAATTCATATTTTTGTGATAACATGTTTAATCAAAATAAGCTTTTGAATAGTAAACCTAACACTGGATTTCAAGTTGAAGTAATAGTAAATTTGAGCTGTAGCCTAAACCTACATTTGTACTTGGCCGCCTTGTTTCCCTGCTTTATATACAAGTGTTTTGATGGAGAACAATGTGGCAACAGAATTCTTCAGGTCAGAGGACTGAAAGTGCAACATTTACTATCTTATAGATGGTAACTATATAGAATGTTCACGATCAAAAGCCTGAGGCAAACATACAATAATAGTTATGATTCTCAAATTGACCTTTCAGGATGATGTACATTCCTATGTGGTCAGATTATTTTTCAATGCAAGCATGTTATAATCATCTATTCATAGAAGTAAAATGTTCTCACCTTGAGAATATCGTATGTTGTATCCACAATTCACAATGTTTCCTGAGGTCTATTTTCACATAACTTACAAGAAAGCAAACCCTTGGCTACCTGTGGTTAAATGGGAAAAAATCTAATAGGTGAGCTAGACAAACCAGAACTAATTCTAGAAATTAATAATCAAAATAAGCATGCCAGAAGTCAAATTCATAATCTGCTTTATTATTGACCACTTATCCAGCGTTTATAATCTTTGTTAACGTTTTTCAGTAGCAACACGTTTCTTATTAGTTTGATAGATTTCTCCTAAGAATGAGATTACACTAAATCTCTTTCTCCACTTCTCTGCTATTCTCCAAAATGGCATTAAATGTTATCTCCTTATGCAAACTTCTTAAGTGTCAAGTGTCCTAATGAATCCTGCTTTGATTCAGTATCAATCTGTGTCTGATTATATATTTTCAAAGTGTTTTCAAATAGTTTACTACACTAGAGGCTATATAAGACTGCAAGATGTTGTTATTTTTGAAATCATTGCCAGTCAGTAGCAAGAAGCAAGAAATGTTTGGGATAATTTTAATTTTCCCTGACAATGTAAAACTCATGATAGTAAACCAGTAACCTTGTTCCATCTCACCTTTTATTTCCAATATTGTCATTCACTATTGCCTGTTTTACCCTATCACACAGAAGCCAAATCTACTTCATTATGCTTAAAAATCAGAATAAAAACTGAGTTGAAAGCAAATATTAAATTTTGTTGTATCAGGTATTGTATAATATTTGTAACTTCTGGTGTATAGTTGGTGAACACAATCTTACGTCTAACTAATTTTGCAGGTGTTCTTGCATCACCCCAGCGGCTTCCGGCAGAACAAAAGCTACGTCTGTGGAGTGAGGTAATTGTAGCCAAACTGAATTTGAATGAAATCAATCAACTAAACCCAATTTTATCATTGAAAATGTGGAAGCAAGGGGTAAAAAATAAATGCACTATGAGGCACACTGCAAGAAGTGAAAACTGTTGGTATGGAGGACATGATTTTCTGGGAATTATGTCCTACTGGATTTGCCAGATTGAAGAATCACATCTGTAACACACTTGTTTACAGTTCTCAGGCAATAAACAATGCCACAGATATGCCAACTCCATCAAGCACTTCTCAAGTTTTAGCAGCTAGAGAAAATCTTAGAGAAAATGTAAATGTTTTTAAAAAAATTATCATTTTGCATTTTAGTGAATGCAATCAACACACATCTTATGTATTGAATATTCTGAGAGATCAAGAGAAATTCAACTATCAGTGTAAATGTTACTGTTGTGCTTTGTACATATCCCCCCATAATTTTGTACTTAGCAACATTGCATTCACTTATCCAAGTTTTGTCGATGATTGAAAAATCCCACTGACAATCTGCACACTGTGTGAGTAAAAAATCATCAGAAAAATACAATCTATATGGATAAAATCCCATATATATTCATCAAAAGCATAAGAATCTCAAGATGAGTTGTTTTACACCTTCATGTTAAATAAAATCCATGGAGGTTAGTTTGTTTTTCTAGTTGAGCATTCTTTGTATCTCTGTGGACCTCTTTTATTTTCATAGAGTCATAGAGGTTTACAGGACAGAAACAGGCCCTTCAGCCCAAATTGTCCACGCTGACCAGATTTCCTAAACTGAAATAGTCCCATTTGGCCCACATCCCTCTAAACTTTTCCTATCCATGTACCTGTCCAAATGTCTTCTACCGCTTCCTCTGACAGCTTGTTCCATATTGCACCGCACTATTTGTGAAAATGTTACCCCTCAGGTCCCTTTAAAATCTTTCTCTTCTCACCTTAAACCTGTGCCCTCTAGTTTTGAACTCCCCAACCCTGAGTAAAAGTCCTTGGCTATTCACCATATCTATGCCCCTCATGATTTTGTAAACCTCTGTAAGGTCACCCCTCAGCCTCCCATGCTATGGTAAGATATTTTTGTGATTTTGTGTACAGTATATTCAGGATCTAACGTTGCATAGATCCAAGTGGCTTCATCCTGTTTCTCTTTCAAAAATTCAGTGCCCATTTCTTGTTGTAGTGCTTTGGAATGTTGCCGAGCTGAATTAAGAGAAGTCCTAGCAGAGGCATGCCTTATTTTCCAATGCTAATATCTGAACTATCTCTTTTAGATAGATGACCTGTGTTCTTCCTTTCTTTCTGCAGTTCCTCAGTCACAGGTGAGAACTAATGTGTCAGTCCAATCATACTTGTAGAAAAGTTAACAAAGCTGTTTCTGAAAAATTTTCCCTTTGCTTTTCCAGCCATCTGGTACACTGAAAGAACTGTGCTATGTGGCCTTGACAATTCTGGAGCGGCATCAGGTAGTTGTTTCTTTATATCAATGTGGCAGGAATTTAGCGAAATGAAATGTTAGGAATTTGAACTTACTGCATAATTGCGATTCATGCTTTTGATGTTTCTAATCTTAGAAACAAGCGACAAAGAGGCCACTTAAATGGACAATTAGGAAAAACAATTTATATAATTATACTTCTCTATCAGAATGTCCCCCACCAAATATCTGCAGACCCAGACTAATGCTATTTCCAGTTCTAATATGTTGCGCCACTGGGAAGATTGTAAAACTATAAGAAATAGGAACAGGGGTGGGCCATTCAACCCCTCGAGCCTGCTCTGCCATTTATTATGTCTATGGTTGTTCTGAGCTTCCTCACATTCACTTTCCTGGCCCTTCTCCATAACCCTTGATTCCCCTACTGACCAAGAATCTACCTCAGCTTTAAATATATACAAAGATTCTGCCTCCTACAGTTCTCTGTGGCAAGGGGTTCCAAAGACTCACAACCCTCTGAGAGAAGAAATTCCTCCTCATCTCAGTCATTAATTGGCACCCCTTTATTCTGAGACTATGCCCTCTGGTCCTAGACTCTCCCATGAAAGGAGATGTCCTCTCTGCATTTAACCTGTCAAGACCTTTAAGAATCCTACATGTTTAATGAAGTCATTTCCCATTCTTCTAAACTCCAATGAGTAGAGTCCCAACCTATTTAGCTCTTGCTCATAAGACAACCCCTCCATACTGGGGATCCTTCTCTGAACTGCCTCCAATGTAATGAATCATTCCTTAAATGAGGGGACCAAAACTGTTCACAACACTTCAGTTATGGTCTCCCCATCACTTTGTACAGTTGCAGTAAGACTTCCCTGTTCTTATATTCCAACCCCCTTGAAATAAGGGCCAACATTCCATTAGCCTTCCCGATTACGTGCTAGCTTTCTGTTTCATGCATAAGTATAGCCAACTCCATTTATGCTGCAGCTTTCTGCAGATATCCTCCAATGAAACAATACTCTATGCTTGAGTTCTCCCTTCCAAAATGAACAACATAATATTTTCCCACATTGTGCTCCATTTACCAACCTTTTGCCGCTTACTGAAACCATCAATATCTCTGTGTATACAGTTCGTAAACTGTTTTGCATTTCTCTCACAACCTGTCTTTCCACCTATTTTTGCATCATCTGCAAATTTGGCTACAGTACATTCGTTTCCTTCCTCCAAATCATTAACATATATATATTGTAAACAGCTGCACCGATCCCTGTGGAACCCTACTGGTTACAGGTTGCAAACCTAAAAAAGAACCCCTTATTCCCACTTTTTGTTTCCTGCCCATTAGTTAATTTTCTATCCAAGGAATATATACTACTTTGAACATCATAGGCTCTTATGACTTAGCCTTTTGTGAGGTACCTTGTTAAATGCCTTGTGGAAGTCCAAATACAACACATCTATCTCGCATCTACTAGTTCCCCTCTATCCACTCTGGGCGATACCTTCTCAAAAAAATTCGAATAAATTAGACAGATATGATTTCCCTTTCATGAAGCCATGCTGACTCTGCTTGATTGGATTATGATTTTCTGAATGTTCTGCTTTTACTTCCTAAACAATTGATTTCAATACTCTTCCAACAATAGATGTTAGGCTAATCACCCTTAGGGATCCTTAAGGGCAAGAGGCACACCAGAATTAATTGGTCGGGAGTGGGAAGTGATGGGGTCTCCACCCATACCTTCCTGCTAGACTATACAATCCCCCTTCCAGTCTTCCTTCAGAGGAGCATTACATTCTGCCATTGTGTCAATGCTAGTGGAGAAATATATCGTTTTGTGATGAATTAAGATCATGTATTAACATGTAAACATTTTAAAAAATTTAATTTGCTTTTATAGTACATTTATATTTATATTATGCTTTGAGATGGCCTGTGTTCTGGTCGAAAATACCAAAATACTAGAGGAGTATTATGGAATTTTGCTCACTGATATTTGATGCAGAATTTTGCTTAAGCTGTGCAACTGTTTCAGTTGTGGTCCATTAGAGATTTGGTCATGCAATGTCATAGAGCCATAGAATCATGCAGCATAGAAACAGGCCGTTTAGCCAAACTCATCCATACTGACCAGGTTTCCTGAACTGAACTCATCCCATTTGCCTACATTTGGCCAATATCCTTCTAAACCTTTCCTATTACTGTACCCATTAACATGTCTTTTAAATGTTGGAACTGTACCCGCCTCTACCACTTCCTCTGGCAGCTCGTTCCATACATGCACCATCCTCTGCATGAAACATTTGCTCCTCAGATCCCTTTTAAGTCTTTTCTCTCTCACCTTAAACTTTACACCCTTTTGTTTTGGACTCCCCACCCCTAGGGAAAACACCTTAACTATTCACCCTATATATGCTTCTCATGATTTTATAAACCTCAATAAGGTCACCCCTCAGCCTCCCGTGCTCCAGGGAAAAATGTCCCAGCCTATTCAGCCTCGCCTTATAACTCAAACCTTCCAGTCTCAGTAATATCCTTGTAAATCATTTCTGCACTCTTTCCAGTTTAATAACATGCATCCGATAGCAGCGTGACCAGAATTGTGTGCAGTACTCCAAAAGTGCCCTTACCAATGCCTTGTATAGCCGTAACATAGATTCATACAGCACAGAAAAGGCCCTTCGACCCATCGACTCTGCACCAATACAACTTATACTAAAGATGTGCTAATCCCAATTTCCTGCACTTGTCCCTTAAATGTTACGTTTTTTGAAGAGATCATCCAGATATTTTTTGAAAGTTGTAAGTTTTCCAGTATCCACTACCTTCCCAGGCAGTCCACTCTAGATTCTCACCATTTACTGAGTAAAAATGTTTTTTTTTCCCAAATCCCCTCTGAATCTCCTGCCCCTTACACTAAAACTATGCCTTCTCAGGATTGACCCCTCAACCAGAGGGAACAGCTGCTCTCTATTCACCATGTCCATACCCTCATAATCTTATACACCTTGATTATGTCCACCCTCAGTTTTCTCTGCTCTAAAGAAAATAATTGAAGCCTATCTAGTCTCTCCTTATAGCTCAGCTTCTGAATCTCAAGCAACATCCTGGTGAACCTCCTCTGTACCCCTCTCTAGCACAATGCTCCAGTTGTGGCCTGACCAACACTCTGTACAACTCCAACTTGCTTTATACTCAATGCCACGACTGATGAAAGCAAGTTGCCCCATCTGCTTCCTTAACTGTGCCTTAACTGCCAGTTTCAGTGATCCGTGAATAATTACCCAAGGATCCCACTGTTCCTCTGAGCTACGTGGTCTCCTACCATTCATTAAATGTTCTGTCATCTTGTTTCTTCACCCAAGTGCATCCCTTCACATTTATTAGGGTTAAATACCATCTGCTATTGGTCTGCCCATCTGACTAACCCATCTATACCTTCCTGTAGTGTACTTCTTCGCTATTAGCCACGTTTACTGATCTTGGTGTTGTCTGCAAATTTGCTTAACATTCCCCCCACGTATTCATCTATATCATTTACATATATAACAAACAATAAAGGACCCAGTACTGATCCTTGTGGTACACTGCTGGTCATTCGAACAGCCTTCAACCTTTTGTGTCGTTTTACTGAGCCAGTTTCTGATCCATCTCACCAAGTTTCTCTCAATTCCATGTGCTTTAACCTTCTCAATAAGTCTCCCATGTGGAAACTTGTCAAAGGCTTTGCTAAAATCCATATAAACTACATCATCTAAAATTCTCTCATCTTCACACTCGATCACATTTTCAAAAAATTCTAACAAATTTGTTAGGCATGGCCTCCATCCGGCAATCCGTAATTAACTCTTGCCTTTCCAAGTGGGTATTAATTTGCTCTTTCTTCAACAATTTCCCTGCCAGTGATGTGAGACTTACCGGTCTGTAATTTCCTGGTTCATTTCCATCACCCTTCTTGAAAAGTGGAACCACATTAGCCATCCTCAAGACCTCTGGCCCTTCCCCCATGGCCAGACAGAAATTAACATGATGTCCCAACTCCGCTACTCAATGCTCTGACCGATGAAGGCAAACAAGCCAAATACCTTCTTCACAATCCTGTCTACCTACTATGCAGGTTAGGTAGAGGTAAAAGGTACTGCAGATGCTGGAGAATCCGAGATAACAAGGTGTGGAGCTGGATGAACACAGCAGG
>JAHRHZ010000249.1:74647129-74670871 GCA_024137785.1 Ginglymostoma cirratum
CCTGCTGTGTTCATCCAGCTCCACACCTTGTTATGCAGGTTAGGTAGTTTGGTCACGCTAAATTGCCTATATTATTCAGGGATCTGCTGGCTAGGTGGATTAGCCATGATAAATGCAAGCGTCCGGGGATAGGATAGTGGGGTGGGTCTGAGTAGGTTGCTCTTCGGAGGGTCAGTATGGACTTGGTGGGCCAAATGGCCTTCTTCCACACTGTAGATATTCTATGTTTGTTGGTAGGTGAGTGATGTAAGTGTGATGAATTGAGAAGTGTACAAGACTAGTGGTGCAGTTGGTAGGATATGGCATTTGAAGGTGGTTTGACCTACCATGAATAATTGTGTGAAGCTCATTGGACTTCCGCACTGTCATCACCCCCTAAGGACTACATTGCTGACATTGCCTTCTGGTGGGCCTCCTGACTCCCTGTGGAAATAAGACCTCTCTCTATTTCTATTGAAATGTAGCACTAAGGCTTCCAGTGGTATGTCAAAGAATCTTGGAACCTCCTGTCAGCTGTGATGGGCTATAACTGTCTCTTTTCCAGCACCAAGTCATTGGTGTGGTGCACTCCAGCACTTGCTGTATCTAAAGCATTCTATCACTTTAAGAGTTGGATCTTTGAGTTGGGTAGACCAGTATAGCTTGAATCTGTGCTTGCCTTTCACAATTTTATATCCTCTTCCTAGATGTTGAGCCAAACAGCTGCATGCTTAATACTGGCTGGATGTTGCATTCATGAAAATGGGCAGGAACCACAGATTCTGCCTGCTGCTTACACTGGAATGTCAGGCAGGGGTTATCTCTGGTTGGTTTCAGGCCTCATCCAATCTTTCTACCCATGTAGGAAGACCCTTCTGAGGAAGGGTCGCCGGATCCGAAACGTTAACTCTGTCTTTTGCTTCAAAGATGCTGCCAGACCTGCTGAGCTACTCCAGCAACTTTGTTTTTGTTTCTACCCATGTGTTACTTTTTACTGTTTTTCATTATACATTGCAAATTTAAGTATAAATGGAAGTCCAAAGTTAATGCCAGGCAATCTATTTACAGGATTTAGAAGACAAGGGCGAAAATAAAAGGGTAAGCATTATAAATTGCTGAGTTTAAAACAGAGTAAGAATATATGAGAAGCCTTAAGTAATTGATGTATTTGACAATAAAATACTTCTCCATTTTTTTGTGCAGTTCTTATTTCATTACTCTAAGACCCATGACACAGGCAACTCTAATTTTATGGTAAGTGATGTGGAGAACATTGTAATCGGTCTGGTAAGATTGTGTTAAAGCTTATCTTTCACTCCACTCCAGACATTAATTTCCAAATTAGAAATCATTAAACCACATTAAACCATACCACCAAGGCTTAAGGTTATTATTTTTCTATTTATTGAAGAAACTATAGTCACTACATTATTATAGCTTTGCCAGCTCAATCGGTGAGAGGAGATTTGATATTGCTTCCTAGAAAGCCTAACCGCAATTCCAGAAGAACATAACATTAACTCAGCATTCTGCAGCCTCTGAAGATGTCAGCTTTTAATTACTTCATCACAATAATGAATATTGAATGTGGGAACACATATAATTAAAACATCAGAAACTAATTATATTCAGACAAGCCCTGAGACTTTTTTTATTATTTTTCTTCAGGCAATAGCCTTGTGACAACACTTATCACAATGAGGTCCAGCTTCTTTACTTCAGGGATTGCCTTAGTCCCAGTTGTGGCTATTGCTTGAATCTGGTGCTGTAGGGACTGCTGGCCAATGTTGACAGCCCACCGAGCATTAAATAGCTGCAGAGGAGCTGGTATTTGCAAAGATGCATTCCCTGAAAAATTTGCAGATGGAGGTACAGGAAATCCCGTTATCTGAAAAGTCCGACAATATGTGTTTATAAGGTTCATTGTCTTACTTTGCAAATGTCAGAAGTATAAAAGGAGTCATATTACATTTGCTTCCACTGACTTGAAGTTAGGAATTTACAAGCATCTGTCAATCTCTAAATGTTGTTAAGATTTGCATATTTGCTGCAATTAATTATTGTGGCATTAGAGACAACTGGTGAGAAATTGGGCACATTATACCTGTTTTATTTTGGTGCTACATGTGACCATCAAGCTTAGGAATGATGCTGCTGGCATAGTCTCAGAGCTGTAGGATGAATTATGTTGGACATCCTTGCCATGATGACAGAGTCTGAGCTTCAGCATCCAGTCATCAGTTAACTGCAGCGATATGATGAAGTATACAACATCAGCAATGATCCACAAGTGTGCAAACAGCATTAGCTACTATTTCAATGCTGATTAAAATGGGATTTAGGTTGAGTGCAAAACTCTGTTCTAGGTTGATAATGGAATCCTCCTTGATAGTGATTGCAAGTTTTCAGGTTTCCTAAAGTATCACCTATTTATTTTAACTTATACCCATCAATGTTCTACTGAGGATTATTTCATCAAAGTTTGTGTCCTAGTCTTCTGCAGCAGAAGTTTTATGCAGCATGATCCTCCACCACCTGAACTGAATCCTCTGGCTGGCTATAGTTACTGTACAATCACATGTTGATCTGTTCCTCTGTTCTATTCAGATACGTTCAGTGTCAATATCTGCGCTGTGTGTACACAGTGTGTGTGATGTAGCCTAAGAGATGAAGAAGGAGTGGGAAAAGGAAAGAATTATGTGCAAACCTATGTATGAGGAAACCATCTTTGATAGTTTCAGCCCTGCCATTGCCCATTCCCTAATTATTAGGCATTCTATTAATAGTCAGCACCATCACTTTCATTGGCGATTAGGACCTGCAGGTGTACTTGGTCTCTCCAGTTAGCTCCCCCTGCTTCCAGCAGTGGGTGACCTCCTGCTCTGAAAGAAAGCAAAGTGTATGTGGATGCTACTATTATTGTTGAACAGCTGGTTATGTTTGCAATCTGTGAAACATGGGTGTCACGTTTCCAGCAGTTCTGAATGTGTGAGGATGGTTTGAAGTAATGTCAGTTATGATGGATAGAAAATATTGGTAACTGAGTGGTGGGGCTGATTTTTTTTATCAGGAACTGACACCGGTGGTGCGGTTGGCTGGATACGACATTTAAATTCTTGTGACATTGCATCCAGCTCCTAACCATTGATCTGCACAGGTTTGACTGTTTGTTACAAGGGCCTTCTTCCCCTTTGCAGATAGAAGGTGGCTCTCTTGCTTTTGACGTTCACTAGCAAAATCTCCAAATGTAGTTTCTAGGAACCTTGGAACCTGTTTCTTACCTGTTGCGTCATCCCTGACTCTTTCCTGGGTGTGATTCTTTTCACCATGACTTCCAGCATGTACTCCAGCCACATTGCACTTCTTCATTAAATGGCGCAGGTTAGCTTTAAACCATCGCATCATCCTCCGACACTTCCGCCATCTGCAATCCGACCCCATCATCAAAGACATTTTTCCGTGCCCACCCTTATCTGCTTTCCAGAGGGACCACTCTCTCCATGACTACATTGTCCACTCCACACTCCCCTCCAGCCCCACCACACCCGGCACTTTTCCCTGTAACCACAGGGAGTGCGACACCTGCCCCCACACTTCCTCCTTCACACCCATCCCAGGCCCCAAGAAGACTTTCCACATCAGGCAGATGTTCACCTGCACATCTGCCAATGTGGTATACTGCATCCGCTGTACCCGTTGTGGCTTCCTCTACATCGGGGAAACCAAGTGGAGGCTTGGGGACCACTTTGCAGAGCACCTACGCTCGGTTTGCACTAAACAACTGCGCCTCCCAATCGCAAACCATTTCAACTCCCCCTCCCATTCCGCAGACGACATGTCCATCCTGGGCCTCCTGCAGTGCCACAACGATGCCACCCGAAGGTCGCAGAAACAGCAAATCATATTCCGCTTGGGAACCCTGCAGCCCAATGGTATCAATGTGGACTTCACAAGCTTCAAAATCTCCCCTCCCCCTACTGCATCCCAAAACCAGCCCAGCTCGTGCCTGCCTCCCTAACCTGTCCTTCCTTCCACCTATCCCCTCCTCCCACCTCAAGCCCCACCCCAATCTCCTACCTACTAACCTCATCCCGCCCCCTTGACCTGTCCGTCCTCCCTGGACTGACCTATCTCCTCCCTACCTCCCCACCTACACTCACCTTTACTGGCTCCATCCCCGCCTCTTTGACCTGTCTGTCTTCTCTCCACCTATCTTCTCCTCTTTCTATCTTCTATCTACCTCCCCCTCTCTCCCTATTTATTTCAGAACCCCCTTCCCCTCCCCCATTTCTGAAGAAGGGTCCAGACCCGAAACCTCAGCCTTCCTGCTCCTCTGATGCTGCTTGGTCTGCTGTGTTCATCCAGCTCTACACCTTGTTATCTCAGATTCTCCAGCATCTGCAGTTCCTACTATCTCTTCATTTCAATAGATCCTCTGCTTTTAAGCAACTGCTATTCCTCAAGATTCTGGCCCTTGCACCATCACTACCAAAAATGCATTGACTCCATGACTGATCATGGCTTTTGACCCCCAATATGGTATTATAAGACCATAAGACCATAAGACATAGAAGTGGAAGTAAGGCCATTCGGCCCATCGAGTCCACTCCGCCATTTAATCATGGCTGATGGGCATTTCAACTCCACTTACCCGCACTCTCCCCGTAGCCCTTGATTCCTTGCGAGATCAAGAATTTATCAATCTCTGCCTTGAAGACATTCAACGTCCCGGCCTCCAATGCGCTCCGTGGCAATGAATTCCACAGGCCCACCACTCTCTGGCTGAAGAAATGTCTCCTCATTTCTGTTCTAAATTGACCCCCTCTAATTCTATGGCTGTGCCTACGGGTCCTGGTATCCCCACCTAACGGAAACAACTTCCCAGCATCCACCCTTTCTAAGCCATGCATTATCTTGTAAGTTTCTATTAGATTTCCCCTCAACCTTTTAAACTCTAATGAATACAATCCCAGGATCCTCAGCCATTCATCGTATGTTAGGCCTACCATTCCAGGGATCATCCGTGTGAATGTCCGCTGGACACGCTCCAGTGCCAGTATGTCCTTCCTGAGGTGTGGGGCCCGAAATTGGACACAGTATTCTAAATGGGGCCTAACTAGAGCTTTATGAAGTCTCAGAAGTACATCGCTGCTTTTATATTCCAACCCTCTTGAGATAAATGACAACATTCCATTCGCTTTCTTAATCACGGACTCAACCTGCAAGTTAACCTTTAGAGAATCCTGTACTAGCACTCCCAGATCCCTTTGTACTTCGGCTTTATGAATTTTCTCACCATTCAGAAAATAGTCCATGCCTGTATTCTTTTTTCCAAGGTGCAAGACCTCGCATTTGCTCACGTTGAATTTCAGCAGCCATCTCCTGGACCACTCCCTAAACTGTCTAAATCATTCTGCAGCCTCCCCACCTCCTCCATACTACCTGCCTGTCCACCCAACTTCGTATCATCGGCAAACTTCGCCAGAATGCCCCCAGTCCCTTCATGCAGATCATTAATATATAAAGTGAACAGCTGTGGCCCCAACACAGAACCCTGCGGGACACCACTTGTCACCGGTTGCCATTCCGAAAAAGAGCCTTCTATCCCAACTCTCTGCCTTCTGTCAGACAGCCAATCCTCAATCCATGCCAGTAACTCACCTCGAAGACCGTGGGCCCTCACCTTACTCAGCAGCCTCCTGTGAGGCACTTTATCAAAGGCCTTTTGGAAGTCTAGATAGATAACATCCACTGGGTTTCCCTGGTCTAACCTACTTGTTACCTCTTCAAAGAATTCTAACAGGTTTGTCAGACACGACCTCCCCTTACTAAATCCATGCTGACTTGTTCTAATCCGACCCTGCACTTCCAAGAATTTAGAAATCTCATCCTTAACGATAGATTCTAGAATTTTACCAACAACCGAGGTTAGGCTAATCGGCCTATAATTTTCCATCTTTTGTCTTGATCCTTTCTTAAACAAGGGGGTTACAACAGCGATTTTCCAATCGTCTGGGACTTCCCCTGACTCCAGTGACTTTTGAAAGATCACAACCAACGCCTCCGCTATCTCCTCAGCCACCTCCCTCAGAACTCTAGGATGTAGCCCATCGAGGCCAGGAGATTTATCAATTTTTAGACCTTTTAGCTTTTCTAGCACTTTCTCTTTTGTAATGCCTACCATACTCAACTCTGCCCCCTGACTCTCCTTAATTGTTGGGATATTACTCACATCTTCCACTGTGAAGACTGACGCAAAATACTTATTAAGTTCTTCAGCCATTTCCTTATCTCCCATCACTAGCCTTCCAGCATCAATTTGGAGCAGCCCAATGTCTACTTTTGCCTCTCGTTTGTTTCTTATGTATTGAAAGAAACTTTTACTATCATTTCTAATATTACTGGCTAGCCTACCTTCGTATTTGATCCTCTCCTTCCTTATTTCTCTCTTTGTTATCCTCTGTTTGTTCTTGTACCCTTCCCAATCTTCTGATTTCCCAGTGCTCTTGGCCACTATATAGGCTGTCTCTTTTTCTTTGATACATTTCTTGACTTCCTTTGTCAGCCATGGCTGTCTAATCCTCCCCCGTATAATCTTTCTTTTCTTTGGGATGAACCTCTGTATTGTGTCCTCAATTACACCCAGAAACTCCTGCCATTGTTGCTCTACTGTCTTCCCCTCTAGGCTCTGCTTCCAGTCGATTTTCGTCAGTTCCTCTCTCATGCACCTGTAATTACCTTTATTTAACTGTAACACCATTACATCCGATTTTGCCTTCTCTCTTTCAAACCGCAGACTGAACTCTACCATATTATGATCGCTGCCTCCTAAGTGTTCCCTTACTTTAAGGTCTTTTATAAAGTCTGGCTCATTACATAGCACTAAGTCTAGAATAGCCTGCTCCCTTGTGGGCTCCAGCACAAGCTGTTCCAAAAAGCCATCCTGTAGGCATTCCATGAATTCCCTTTCTTTGGATCCACCGGCAATATTATTCACCCAGTCCACCTGCATATTGAAGTCTCCCATGATCACCGTGACCTTGCCTTTCTGACATGCCCTATCTATTTCCCGGTGCATCTTGTACCCCTGGTCCTGACCACCGTTAGGAGGTCTGTACATAACTCCCATTATGGTTTTTTTGCCTTTGTGGTTCCTCAACTCCACCCACACAGACTCCACATCATCTGACCCTATGTCATTCAGTGCTATTGATTTGATTTCATTCTTAACTAACAAGGCAGCCCCACCCCCTCTGCCCACCTCCCTGTCTTTTCGATAAGTTGTAAATCCTTGGATGTTTAACTGCCAGTCCTGAACCCCCTGCAACCACGTCTCTGTGATGCCTACCACATCATAATCATTCAAGATGATTTGTGCCATTAATTCATCTACTTTGTTACATTATTAACTGGGCCAACTCAGAAACCAGCAGGATAATCACCCTGTGAGATTAGAAATGGCCCTGCTTCAATAAGACACTCAATGCACCCAGTAAACATTCACTTCTTGCATTCCTTGCGCATCACTACTGCTCTCTTAGATTTAGAGATGGACAATAACTGTGAGCATTGCCAACAATACCTGCATTCCTGAAAATTTCTAAAGAATACTTTTCAAAAGCCTGATTGGTTTTAAACAATTTATGGTTCACTTGACCACCTAAGAGCACATCCCAAGACAAGGGTTTAGGCCCGAAACGTCAAGTTTTCCTGCTCCTATGATGCTGCTTGACCTGCTGTGTTCATCCAGCCCCATGCTTGTTATCCCAAGACATGGTATTTCCTTGACAAGTCAACTGGTCCATTGCAGGCAGAATAATGCCCTATAATGCTGATATTGGATGGTATGTAATGTGTTCGCAGAGGAGGCTTCTATATATATCTCTGTCTCTTACAGTCTGTTGGGGATAAAACAAATATCATATAAGCATCTTAAAAATATTACTTGATGACTCGGAGGCCCTCTTCTGTTCAAGTATGGCACTCATCCTCAGAGGTGTCAAATAGCTTCTACTTAGCATTTTCCTAGGGGCAGGAGAGATTATATAATTTTTCCATGTCTTGAAGTGAATATACCCTCCTTTATTCAAGATTGTATACCATACGTAAGCATAGAAGTAAACAGGATATGAAACAAAAACAAAATGTTGCAGTTACTGGAAATTGGAACTAAAAATGGGAAGTATTGTCAGTAGTTAGAAGATCAGGTAACATCAGTGGAAAAGAAAGTGAAGTTAACCTTTCAGGTTAAAGAGCTGTTATCAAAACTGGGAAAAAATAGAGCTGCAACAGATTTTAAGCAGCACTAAATCAGGGAAAGGCAATGGGTTGGGAAGGAGGCAATTAACAAAGGTACAGTATCCAATAGGGCTTAATACAGAAGATATCAAAAGATAAAAGGGTTGATGGTGGCAGTCAATGGATAAGTAAATACATAAAAGATGTGTCCAGAGGTAGCATAAATGATAATGTCGGCATCATTATGAACAGTTGTACAATAAAATGGGGGAAGTGACTATGATTTGAAACGATTATTGAATCTGGAAAGCTGTAAAGTGCCTAAACCAAAAAAAGGGGCAGTTACTTAAGTCAACTCTTAGCTTCACTGAAACAATGTAAAAGATTGAAGACAAAGAGGTCAGAATGGGAGTGGAGTCGGGAATTAAATTGGTAGTTGACCACAAGCTGGTTGTCATGTATGCAGACTTAACGGAAGTGTTCCACAGAATGAGCACCCAACCTGTATTTGTCTCCCAACTTGCAGGAAACTGCATCATGAGTAGCAAATACAGTACACTAAACTCAAAGAAGTACAAGTATTTGATTAAAAGTAAAATACTGCCAATGCTGGAAATCTGAAACAAATACAGAATGCTAGAGAAACTTAGCAGATCTGGCAGCATTTATAGAGAGAGAAACAGAGTTAATGTTTCGAGTCCAGTATGACTGTTCTCCAGAACTGAAGAACTGAATTTCTTCAGCATTCTCTGTGATTGGTACAAGCAATTGATATTTTACCTGAAAGTATTCTCTGGGGCCGTGCGCAGTGAGAAAGGATGACATAAGCTGTAGTTATTTGATCTCTTGTGTTAGACAAAGAGGAACTATGAGAAAGAGAGTGTGGTGTGAGGTGATTGAAGCATGGATCAGGGTGTTTGTAAGAGACTCCGAACAGATGTTATGAGTCTTCTCTAATTTTTGAAATATCAATTGAAGAATGTATTAAATTTTTGGTATTGCATTCTCATTGTATGTCTCACTTATAAAAAAAACCTCTGCTGCTCATCAGTAACACATTTGCAATCTGCAGATTTTTATGCAAATGACTTTGCAGCAAGAATCATTTCAGCCTGTCTACTCTGTTCTGTTCCACATCATGTCAACATGATTTTCTTTGAAAATGTACTGTTGTGTCACGTAATCAGTTGATCGTTGTTCCTCATATGTCCTTGTTCATGTCCTCTCAGTCCTCTGTCCTGCACCCCTTGCTGCAACTTGTCCCTGAGCTTCATGAGCGAAGAATGAAGAAAGGCAGAGGTGATGTACGTAACTCTTCAGTAATCCTGCCAGCACTCTCTTGTGACATTTAACCTTTGTTTATTTTTCCAAGGAGAGATGGTTGCTTGACCCAATGAACAGCTGTTAGTGTGAACAGGTTGGCATCAAATGATGAAGCCATTGTCAGGCAGTTTCTAATTTGGTGAATACAGACAAACTAGTATTTGCCTTACCCTATCCTTTGTAAGTTTAAGGGGTCCAATAGTCAATTTTCAGTCTTTGTGCTCAAAAATTATTCAGTGTTTTTTAACTTTAAGATCATAGTTATTCTTCAACCTTACTTTCATATTCTTATTAGAGATGATCTCTCGGCTATGGCTAAACTCCAATTGGTACATTTGTGTCTAGGTAGTTCTTGATGAGTTAAATGATTTGAAAATACTAAACTTTTCTGACATGGAGTGCTAAGCATGATAGGGCTCTCTCAGTGGGAGTTTGACAGAAAATTCACGCCCACTGTATCTGATTTTCCAATTATCATTTAAAGTAGATGAAGAGCTAGAGGGTACGTATGGCTACAATTTCCTAACCAATATTCTCTGCAAGCATCATACCTCCCTGAAAAGGATCCAATCAAGCTGTCCACTTTTTACTATCAACAGATATAAATTTCCAAATAGTTAAAAAAGAATTGTTTGAAGAAAGGTTCTACAAATTTCTCTAAGCTGAGATATTACTTAGATGAATCTGTGAGCTAAAGAAATATCTGATATCAACATTGCTTTCTCTCAATGAAGCACGTTGTGAAGTAGAATCCCTACAATGCAGATAGAGGCCGCTTGGCCCATCGAGTCTGCACCAACCCTCCAAACAGCATTCCACCCTATCCCTCTAACCTTGCATTTCCCATGGCTAATACACCTAGCCTATACCTCCCTAAACACCAAGGGGCAATTCCCCATGACCAATCCACCTGAACTGCACACCTTTGGACCATGGCACCCGTGCCACCCCAGATATCCTGAGGTTGCAAAAGGCATTAGGTAAATGCAAGATTGTTCTTTTCATCTGTCTTCTAGTACACAAAAGGAGTGAGACTTTGTAACTTAGTGAGATGTGACAGTTAAGTACATTTAATAACTGCTTTTACTATAGTTAGGAATTAAAGGCAGGATAATCAATTAATTCCTTCAAGTCCCAGTTATGACATATTTTATTATCTTCTCCTGCAGTTTGGGACACTACAGAATAATATATTGATAATGGATAAGTACAGAGCAATACACAATTAAATTATTTTTTGTCTGACCTGTATTAAATTTCTCACATACCATTGAAGTGCTGACTCACTTAACTACTACAGCACATTAATGCTGCATTAAAGATTTCACCTTGAAAGTGCTTTGTAGAAAATTCAATTAGATTTATTTGTTTAGGAAATGTTGCAACTAAACTGTGACATTTTATATTAAACACTTACATATGCAAAGAATTTAGGATTTTTACTTTCCAGTCTTTCATAAATATTTCCATGACTAGATGCTAAAGCTAGACCCCAATCATACAGGATGTTGTATTCGACCTTATGAGATATCGTACATGGACCTCAAGAGAATATCAAGTACAGACTCAACATTAATAATAGAGGCATTGTCGTAATCTTTTTCTCAATAATTTTCTACTTGTCACCAGCGGGGGATAGTCAATGGATAAGTTCTAATCACTAACTTTGGTGCAGAGTATTACTATCATACATTTCACAGGAGAAACAAGTCTAAGAGAGATACAGTGCCATTTTAACCATTGCCTGCAATAAAGCACAACTGATTGAAAATGCACATGTTGTTCATATTATGGGTTAATTCAATTCTTTTTGTTCTTGCTTTAGGAAGAATTTCAAGGACCAGGTGGAATTCAAAGTCGAGGCTATTTTATGTTTAGGGTATGTATCAAAATCTGCAAACATTGATACAACAATCCTGCAAATCTCTCAACATTTGCATCCAAATTTAGATAAATTAAAGCACTGGATTGTGCTCAGTGGGGGAGATGCATTGGAATAGAGCATGGGCTGAAAACAATGTTATAATTTGGCAACATAATTTCGTTGATTCATCAAACTTTCAATGAAAAAATGTGCAATAACATGATCAAAGTATATGCACAATAGGTTTTCTGATAATTCTGATATAAAAATTTTTTTTATTGATATAATTCATCAAAGTTTGAGCCAATGGTGTACATTAGTGGACTCTTAACATACAGACTATTGAGTTGAATCTGGCTGTCTTCAACTAACACAGTGACAGGGAATCTCAGGGGTACAATGGTTACAATTTGCTATAGACAATTTATTATTTGTTCTATGTACTTTTTCTAGCCACGTAATGGAAGAAGATCATCTAGTTTTCGTTAACAGGTACTTTTCCTCAAATCAGTAATCTAATCTCAGGTATTCGAATGATAGTTACAAAGTGATCATTCAAATCATTTACAAACTTTATTTGTCAAGATCGAGTTATTCTGTTTTCTTTATTGTCATTTTCTAGTGCAGATCAAAAATTTATTTCCGTAATTCAGGATATATATATCGTTTACACTCTTAGCTTTGTTTTTCTGTTGGCGATAAAATGTAATGTTGATTTCTGTTTCTGAATTCATAGCAACTTCTAGTTGCTTGATAGTTGATATTGTGCTGTGTCTAACTTGGGATCATTGGTCTACTACATTGAATGATAGAAAATCTTTCAGTTCCTTCTGCTATATATTGGCAAGGATTTTATGGGAATAGGTTGACTTTACATTATTATATAATTTGTTTAATCACTTGTGGGACGTGGGCATTGCTGGCTAGCCAGTATTTATTGTCCGTCCTTCGCTGCCTACGAGAAGATGGTAGAGAGCTGCCTTCTTGAACCCATGCAGTCTTGTGCTGTATGTAGACCCACAATTCCCTTAGGGGGCAAATTCCTTGGGTGAATCTTGCTGTTGCTTTATAGCGCTCCTGATGTTTATTTCCCTTCTTTGGGACATAAAAATTGTGACCAATGTTAAACAGGTTGCCTATTCACTACCATCCTTTTAAAATGCATTACCAAGTAACACGTACCACCAATCTCTTTCAAAATGCTTGCATCTGCAACTACCCTTAACTTTTTGCCTTTTCACATCCCTAAATATGACTTCTGCCCTGCTTATTTCACTCCTCAGATTTTTTAAAATCTTTGTTCACTACTACTTCACTCTTTGTTATGATATTTCTTTCCGCATTTACCTTAGTCATTCTACTCATATCTTATCTTTTTTTTCTCACTTTTTTACAACAAGAAAACTAATGAATGGTACACTTTATATCTAGAATACTGGAATACAAGGACACGGGAGTTATGCTGCAGTTATACAAAATCCTATTTAGACTGCACTTGCAGTATTGTTAGCGGATCTGGGCACCACATCTTAGGAAGGATATATTGGTCTTGGAGAGAGTACAATGTAGATTTACATGAATAATACTTGGACTTCAAGTGTTAAATTATGAGAAGAGATTACACAAACTAGGTCTGCTTTCTCGAGAATTTGGAAAGTTAATGAGTGATCTGATCGAAATTTTCAGGATATTAAGGGGACAAGATGGGGTAAATAAAGGTAAATTATTTCCACTGGTGGGGATTCAAAAACTGGGGTCAATTGTCTGAGAACTAGGGCCAGACTATTAGGAGAGTTGTTGGGAAGTACTTCTATACAAAAAGTGTGGTAGATGTTTCAAAGTCTCTTGCACAAATGGCAGTGGATGCTGGATCAGTTATTCACTTTAAATCTGAGATAGATAAATTTTCTAAAGCAAAGGAAATATGGGATATGGCCCAGGTATATGGAGTTAGGCCACAAAACAACCATGATCTTACGGAATGGTGAAACAGGCTGATGGGCTGTATGGCCTACTCCTGTTCCTACATTCCACTTCATTTTATGCAATTGCCCCACTTAAGCACTGAACATTTAGAACAGTGGACAGGTAAAAACCTCTTTGTATAGAGAACTGGACGCTGTGAATTTTAATTTTATTGATATTGGTGTCTGACGAGAATGTCAGATAGAGCAAGGATATCAAACTTATATTCCTTTCCTATGCACCTAAAGAATAAGATCAAAAAAAGCCGATGAAGTAGGAACAGAGATAGATTATTGATCCTGCTCCGCCATTGAATAAAAGTGTGACCTTGACTCTACTTGGCTGCTTGCCACAAATCTTAAATTCCTTAATCATCAAAAATCTATCCAACTCAGTACTGAATATAAAATCAGGAAATTGATGGAAAAACTCAGCAAGTCTGGCAGCCATGTGGAGAGAAAACAGAATTGACGTTTCGGGTGCAGTTATCCTTCTTCAGGGTATTCTTGAGGAAGGGAAACTGGACTCAAAACATTAACTCTGCATTCTCTCCACAGATGCTACCAGACCTTCTGAGTCTTTCCAGCAAGTTTTGATTTTAGTTCAGATTTCCAGCATCCACAGTTCTTTGACTTTTTTTGTTCGGCCTTGAGTACATTCAGTGATCTAACCTCCATTGCTGGCTAGAGACAAATTCTCAAAACACTTCTCATCATCTCAGCTTTAAATGAGAGGCCCCTTATTTTTAAAATGTGACGCCATGTTCTAGACTCCCCATCAGAAGATCTTGTTAGTTTTCTTTTCAAGCTCTCCTCTTAATCTTATATTTTTAATAGGGTCACCTCCTATTTGTCTAAACTTGAATAAGCATGGCCCATCCTGCTCAAACTTTCCTCAGAAGATACTCCCTTAAACCCCTTCACTTTCCTAATACCCAATCATTTCCATGATTAGTGCCAGAGAATTTGGAGTCTTTGTGTTTACAGCAGGCAAAAACATGCAACAGGAATTTAAGCAAAGTGGGAATATGCAGCTCCAGGCCTCTCAAATGACTTATAGACTCTGAAAGCAAAAGCATACACCAGAAGTGTAGCCTACGCCTATTTTAATCATTGTGTAAGGAAACGCAGCAAGATCAAAGGATCATATAAGTTAAGAGATAACAAGCTGTGGAGCTGGATAAACACAGCAGGCCAAGCAGCATAAGAGGAGCAGGAAAGCTGACGTTTCGGGCCTGGACCTTTCTTCAGAAATGGGGGAGGGGAAAGGGATTCTGAACTAAATAGAGAGAGAGGGGGAAGCGGATGGAAGATGGATAAAGAAGCAGATAGGTGGAGAGGAGACGGACAGGTCAAGGAGGCAGGGATGGAGCCAGTAAAGGTGAGTGTAGGTGGGGAGTTAGGGTGGGGATTAGTCAGTCTGGGGAAGACGGACAGGTCAAAGAGGCAGGGATGAGGCTGGAAGGTAGAAGGTGGGGTTGGGTGTTGAGGTGGGAGAAGTGCATAGGTGGGAGAAAGGACGAGCAAGTTAGGGAGGCGGGGACGAGCTGGGCTGGTTTTGGCATGCGGTCGGGGGGGCGCGGGGAGATTTTGAAGCTTGTGAAGTCCACATTGATACCATTGGGCTGCGGGGTTCCCAAGCGAAATGTGAGGTGCTGTTCCTGCAACCTCCGGGTGGCATCGTTGTGGCACTGGAGGAGGCCCATGATGGACATGTCGTCCAAGGAGTGGGAGAGGGAGTTGAAGTTCTTCGCAGCTGGGAGGTGCAGTCGTTTGTAGCGAACTGAGTGTAGGTGTTCCACAAAGCGGTCTCCAAGCCTCTGCTTGGATGTCAGTATGGCGTACTGACCTCTACATCGCCGAGGCCAGGCGCCAGCTCTCTGACGCCTCCTCCTACCGCCCCCTTGATCATGACCCCAACCCCGACCACCAAAACATCATCTCCCAGACCACCCACAACCTCATCACTTGAGGTGACCTCCCACCCACAGCCTCCAACCTCATCATTCCCCAATCCCGCACTGCCCGTTTCTATCTCCTTCGCAAAATCCACAAACCTGACTGCCCTGTTCAACTCATTGTCTCCGCCTGCTCCTGCCCCACCGAACTTACCTCCACCTATCTCGACTCCATTTTCTCCCCACTGGTCCAGGAACTCCTCATCGACGTCCTTGACACCACCCACACCCTCCACCTCCTCCAAAGCTTTCAATTCCCCAGTCCCCAACACCTCATCTTCACCATGGAAGTGTAGTCCCTATATACTTGCATTCCCCATGCAGATGGCTTAAATGCCCTCCGCTTCTTCCTGTCCCACAGGCCCGACCAGACCCCTCCACTGACACCCTTGTTCACTTAGCTGAACTCGTCCTCACCCTTAACAACTTCTCCTTCAAATCCTCCCACCTTCTACAGACAAAGGGGGTGGCCATGGGTACCCGCATGGGCCCAAGCTATGCCTGCCTCTTTGTAGGTTACGTGGAACAATCCCTCTTCCGTAGCTACACTGGCCCTAAACCCCACTTCTTCCTCCGTTACCTTGATGACTGTATCGGCGCTGCCTTGTGCTCCCAGTTCATCCACTTCACCAACACCTTCCACCCCATCCTTAAGTTCACCTGGACCATCTCCGATACCACTCTCTCCTTCCTGGGCCTCTCTGTTTCCATCTCGGCAACCATCCGGAAACTGATATCCATTTCAAGCCTACCGACTCCCACAGCTACCTAGAATACACTTCCTCTCACCCACCTTCCTGCAAAAATGCCATCTCCTATTCCCAATTCCTTCGCCTCCACCGCATCTGCTCTCAAGATGAGGCATTCCACTCCTGGACATCTCAGATGTCCTTGTTTTTCAAGGACCGCAACTTCCCCTCCACAGTGGTCAAAAACTCCCTCGACCGCGTCTCTTGCGTTTCCCACAACTCACCCTTACACCATCTCCCCACAATAACAACCAAAACAGAACCCCCCACTGCCTCATGTACCAACCCCACCAACCTCCGGATCCAATGCATCATCCTCCGGCACTTCCGCCACCTGCAATCTGACCCCACTACCAAGGACATTTTTCTCTCCCCACCCTTATCCGCCTTCCGGAGGGACCATTCTCTCTGTGACTCCCTTGCCCACTTCACAGTCCCCACCAGCCCCACCACCCCCGGCACTTTTCCCTGCAACCGTAGGAAGTGCTACACCTGCCTCTACACCACCTCTCTCAACCCCATCCCAGACCCTAAGAAAACCTTTCACATCAACCAGATGTCCATCTGCACATCTGCTAATGTGGTATACTGTATCCGCTGTTCCCGATGTGGCCTCCTCTACATCGGGGAAACCAAGCAGAGGCTTGGGGACCGATTTGTGGAACACCTATGCTCAGTTCGCAACAAACGACCGCACCTCCCAGCTGCGAACCACTTCAACTCCTCCTCCCACTCCTTGGACGACATGTCCACCATGGGCCTCCTCCAGTGCCACAACGATGCCACCCGAAGGTTGTAGGAACAGCATCTCATATTTCGCTTGGAAACCCTGCAGCCCAATGGTATCACTGTGGATTTCATAAGCTTCAAAATCTCCCCTCCCCCTACCGCATGCCAAAACCAGCCCAGCTCGTCCCCGCCTCCCTAACCTGTCCGTCCTTTCTCCCACCTATGCACTCCTCCCACCTCAAACCCCACTCCCACCTCCTACCTACCAGCCTCATCCCCTCCTCTTTGACCTGTCCGTCTTCCCTGGACTGACTAATCCCCACCCTAACTCCCCACCTACACTCACCTTTACTGGCTCCATCCCCGCCTCCTTGACCTGTCTGTCTCCTCTCCACCTATCTGCTCCTTTATCCACCTTTCATCTGCCTCCCCATCTCTCTCTATTTGTTTCAGAATCTCTTTCCCCTCCCCCATTTCTGAAGAAGGGTCCAGACCCAAAACGTCAGCTTTCCTGCTCTTATGATGCTGCTTGGCCTGCTGTATTCATGCAGCTCCACTCCTTGTCATCTCAGATTCTCCAGCATCAGCAGTTCCCGCTATATCTGAATCATATAAGTTAAGTCCTTTTGGCTCTTAGGGACAGCAGGTAGTTATATTAAACATTTTCTGGCTGCCATTTTTTTGGAAAATAACCAATGGAGCCCAAAGTTGACAGGACTGCATCTGTGATTATATTTCTGCAACCATTTCCTGGCACCAGACCATGTTTCCAAGATTCTAAATTAATGACCTAAATGCACAAATATAAATGAGTTTACATCAAGTCAAGTAGAAGGCACATCACCTAACTAATTTGCAGGGATGGCCAGGGGCAGGTAAACTGACCGACAAATCTCTTTCAATGCAATCCAGTACTTTACTAATCTTGTTTATTGGAGTAAAGCATTGATCTGACAGTTTTGTAGGTTTAACTCCCAAATAACCCCAGATTAAATTCTTGATAACATAATGCAGCATTGTTCAATCTAATACACAATTCTCCTCTAGCTCCTTGCTCCCGTAATAATTATTTTACATTTATCTACTATGGACCAGTATGAATTGCACCTGTTACATATTGAACATAGTGTCTGTCAAATTCTTTGGAAGGAACACTCAAGAAACCGCAACTTGCTGCTGCAATGTGACTGCTTTATGTTCTGACTCCCTCTGCTGGCACATTGCATGTGCTCCTTCAGATCAGGATGTGGAGCTGACGGTGTTGGACTGGGGTGGACAAGTTCAGAAATCACCTGACACCAGGTTATAGTCCAAAGGGTTTATTTGAAAACACAAACTTCGGGAGTGTAGCCCCTTTATCAGGTAGTACAGAAGAAGCACACAGAACACAAAATTTATAAGTAAAAGATCAAAGGGTCATATGCATATGAATCAATTAAAACCTTCTAACTGATTAAAGATTTAACAGCATCCTACGTTTGTTTAATACATCCTCATCAGTTGTGTGACCCTTTGATCTTTTACTTATAAATTCTGTGTTCTGTGTGCTTCTTTCTCATCTCACCTGATGAAGGGGCTATGCTCTGGAAGTTTGTGTTTTCAAATAAACCTGTTGGACGATAACCTGGTGTTTTGTGATTTCTGAGCTTCAGATCAGTATAGAGGACTCAAATTAACAATATAATACAATACATCCCTCCCCCTCTTGATAAATGAGATGCACATTTTCTTTATCATGAATCAATAATCCAAATAAAAATATGTTGTCTCATTGAAAATAGTAGTCAAACATAATTTTAACATTCAACTGCACCAGTGTATTATATCAATAATCTTTTTCACCATTTTCTTTTCTTAAAATTTATATGTGGTACAGAATTTATGCTTAGTCATGTAGAATAAGGTAAAAGATTTGCTCAGATTGAAAGTAGGTTACTTTGCAGCAAAATCGCTTAATCATGATGGGCATAGGAACTGAGTCTGACATCAGGTTTTGTCTCATTTGGCTCATGTTCTCCATTTGCAATGTTGATAGTTAAATCAGAAGCCAAGCTCACGAATTTTGTTTTCAGTGCTTTGAAGAATGACAGGTTCTTGGTGATGATTTATGAATCATGTTTAGCAATGGTCATTGATCCTTTTCCATTGACCACAATAAATGACTGTTTGCTTTCCAACACAACCCACCATATTTCACAAACACTCTACCTTGTGGTTTTCGTGACATAGCTTTGACTTTCATCTTATACTTTGTATTAACTTTCATGTGATCCTTCTGTTCTCAATCATACTTGTATGCCTATTGATCATTAGTTATGGGAGATAGCTCTGGGAAGATGTGTGGGTGTTGGATGTATGATGTTGAGTGTAGCTGGACACCTTTCAGAAGTCACATGGAGAATTGCTTACAAAGCCAAAATTGCAAAGAAAATGCTTCAACTTCTGCTTCCACAGCTTACTCACAGCACTTTATTCAAGGTGTGTATGAACGTCTTAACTTATACATTAGTTCTCAGCCATCAGGGTGCTTTTTCAATGAGTGAATCCCACATGGTTTGTGAAATTTCTGAACACACCCCTGTTGAGTGGGAGAATATTGTCACTTCTCACTGTCAAAGGGACTCCAAATGAAGTGAAAATCTGGTCAAGCTTTAGAATTACTGCTTCCCTTGAGATAGACATTACTATTTCTACAACTGGGAATCATCAGTGATAACAAACAAATGTTTGGCCATGATAAAATCTGTGAAGTCAACATAAACTTCATTCCTTTGGTGAACAAGTTGACATGTTGAATGGATCACGAAGATTTAATATTTAATTGCTTGACACGGTCAGTACCAAATTAATATTGTGGTCAAATCCAGGAACCATACCCTGTCCTGAAGGAATTGTTTGGTTTTGACAATTCCCCGGTGACCTTCATGTACTATATCTACACCACATTCCCTCCGGGATAGCAGATTGTCAGTGCTGTTGCTTTGTAACACAAGACTGGGGAGTTCATTTCAAACATTGTGAAGATCTTGCATGTGAGAGCCTATGCTTGTAGACAGGCTATCATTAGCTATTATACATAGTTGGGATGCCTCATCTTGTTTTATTGCTGCTATGATGTCAGCTGGTTTTGGTGAATTTGACACCATATTTTGGCCTACATAGTTAAAGATGTTGTTCAGTAATCTTTTCCACATGACTATTAGAAATAATTGCTGCCAACGGATATTGTGAAAGGCATTGTGTTGGTTTGAGTTTGCCTGGCTGACACTCAAAATGAAATTCATTCTCTTGCAATTTAAATATTCAATGCTGTATTTGAGCGGATGGTTTCTCATGTGGATTGTCGAACAAGACTACTTGTAGTCTGTAATCAATTATATCTTTATACTGACTTCCATAAAAATAGAGATAAAAATGTGAAATACCCAATGCGATCAACAAACACTGCTGCCTCGAGTTGCGAATATTCTTCAATGATTTTAGCGGTCTGTTGACACTGTGACAATTGATATGTTTCCAGTGTTGTCTCTCTGCACAAAAACTGCACTAAACCCACCAGGCTCACGGCCATCTGCGGCTGCGTATTTTCTTTCCGGCCAATAGAGGAATTTGTGCAACTTGCACATAACTGCTGGTTGATCCAGTGTACAGCCTGTTTTGAACAATTTAGTCAACTCCAACTTTGAAAGTTCTTATGTTGGATCACAGGCAGAAACAGACAACATAACAAGGTCAGGATTGAAATGACCCCTAACAGGCTCCAGACTTTCTGTGCAATCACAGCATCTGCAAACTTGCAGTAACTTCAGTTTCGATTAGATGATAGTCCATTAGACTCTATGACCAAAAATGCTGTTTCTATTTTCATTCAAAAAGCACTTATTTTTATGCAGTGTACGGTTAGATTTTCTAAGTTATTGTAGACACGCATGTGGGTGTATTGGCATTTCACGTTCAGTGTGATTTTAGTTGAGAATGTCATCATTAGCATTCAGCAAGCCTTCGAGTCCATGCAGAAAAATTCAGCTGTTGAATTGACTTCAAAGTTGAGCTTCTTGTTTAAACAAAGTTTTCATTGTGAATAAAGAGCACTGTTTTCTTTCATTTAATGACAGTTTACATGCCAGCTCACCTTTGACATACAGTGCCTGCAAATTGATACATGTATATTCACTGTAATAGTGCAGTTAGGGAGCCTGCAATCCTTGTGACACCAATCCACCTGCGTATCTCTGGCATATAACTAGCTGTCCATAAATAGGAAGTCTCTGTCAGTCCCCTCATGCAACAATAGACAGTAAACTGTATGACATTGCAAATATCTCTAGTTCCAGACTGAAAGGAGTCTGATGCTTAAAACCCCAGGCCATGTCAAGGATATTGGAATCCCGAATGCCCAGTGACAGGCAGTGCTATTGTCAGAGGCTATATGTTTGTGGATAAAGGAATAATTGGTGGTGGTATATCAGCTTTTCAAGAGTTATTTCTCAGCCAGCCATAACTTGTGCCAGCTACTTGTGTGTGTGTGTGTTTTTAACAACCTTCACACGTTTGCTTGAGTAATCTTCTTTGCAATAAGCTAGTTCGTTATTTGTTACTTAACAAACCTGGCTGACTTGTTTCTGACATTGAGCTAAGTTTGACAATCTCACCTCCACTTTTAAATTCAAAGCTTTTCTAACTAGAGGAATAGTGGGACGTGACAGGAATCCATTCACCCTTCCTAATTGAGTTGTAACAGTCACAGCAAAAACCAGTAGAAATCCATCAGCCACAGACCCATCAATAGTTGGTGATCCCTTTCAGTAGAGTTGGTGGGAGACCTTTTCTGCTAAGTGTGTGTCCAGCCATGTGTCATGAACTGTAAAATGGCAGAACCGGTGTCAACAGTATTACAGGTGAATTAATGCTGTGAACTATTTGTGCTGCGTAATTATTTCATGTCTCACTGTGCGTGGCCCACATCCTCCCCAATATGGCAACTCACACAATCACACCAGGAGCATTCCTCCGCTGAAGGTGCCATTTGGTCCTTCAATGGCATTCAAAATGTCCAAGCAACTCAGAGTTATAGATGCACATTTCAAACTGATAACGTGTCCAGAGCATCATCTTCTAATCTACTTAGTGTCATAGAGTCATACAGCACAGAAATGGGTCCCTCCACCCAAGAACAAAGAAAATTACAGCAGAGGAACAGGCCCTTCCACCCTCCAAGCCTGCACCAACATGCTGCCCGTCACAACTAAAACCCCCTACCCTTCCAGGGACCGTATCCTTCTATTCCCATCCTATTCATGTATTTGTCAAGTCGCCCTATAAAATTCACTATAGTATCTGCTTCTGCTACCTCCCCTGAAAGCGAGTTCCAGGCACCCAATACCCTCTGTGTAAAAAACTTGCCTCGTACATCACCTTTAAATCTTACCCTCTCACCTTAAACCTTAAAGGATTGTGTTGCACCAGTGAATACCATTTTAAATTCAGTGTGGTAATGAATCTGTATGGGCTAGATAGTTTGAAAACTTATCTCCAGTGATAGAGAATATTTACTGTGTAACTATTATGATAATTTCACTTTTCAGAAAGACGAACATCTGCAGCAATGATTGACAAACATGGTGAAAATGCTGTATAGACAGCAACGTACAAGCAGCTATGCCTACACCTTTCTATACTGGCCTGTTTAATTGCTTAGTTTTGTCTTTCAAATATTGTGCATGCTAACTTACTGTGCTTTGTTAAAAAATTGTTGTTTTCCTTATGAATTGCACCAGTAGAATTGAAAGTAATTGAGTGAAATATTCCTGTGCGTGTTCGTAAATTATGGCTTAACTATGATTAGTGTGTAAATATCACTTAAAGGCCAAACATTGATGTAATATGCTGCATATTACAACATTCAATTCTCACCCTCTCTGTTTATGACATATCACTACATGTACAAGTTAAATTAAAATTCTTCGTAAGGGTTTTGTGTTTGCTTTTTACTTAAGAAATTCCCTGATTTGATCATTTATTCTTTAAAAGTACTGTGAAATCTCCACAGTGTTTCATTCTGTGCCACCATGAACATTCTATTACTTGCAATGAAGAAATTATGAGGACAATTCTCTTATTCACCCATCTGTGGCTCCCCTCCAATTGCTGCCAGTCTTGCAATGAGGTCCTGGGTCATTTACAAAAGACTTTGGTTCTTTTCCCCATGATAAACCTTAATCCCTAGTGACACTGTTCCTCAAACAGTTGTAAGAAGGCTAGCTACAGTGGACAAATATGAACTCTCCTCCTACACTCTTTGTCTCCACTCCTAGCCACTAAAACTCAACCCCCTATAATTTATGAAGGAGAGGAAATGTTGTGACAACTTCTGGATTGCTGCCAATTATTGATATTTCCGAACAGATTGAAAGTTGTTTTCTTTCATCAAATTGAATTGCTTATTAACTATATATTAATTGGGTATTTCATTGCATTTAATATGGTGAACATTAATTTGGGTCTCAATGTGCTTATATATATTAGCAGGGTAAAACTGCATTAGAGATGCCCAATATGTAATGTGTTTCTCTATAATAAACACTTTTAAGTGTGTAATGACGAAGCTACAATTCTGACCCCACTGCCTAGCCATCTAATTTCTAATTATATTAATCTCACCATCTTGTAGTTATTTTAAAATACAGAAAAGACAAATGGCAGGTAGTTTCTTCATTATTTGGCTATGTTGGCTTTTTCAGTGGGATTATTAGTTTTAGTTGCACAAGATTACAAATCCAGAGCTTAATCTTTAAATGACCCTCACTTTATATTCATCAAGTATTTTGCAAATCCTTAAATGCTCAAATACCAGCAAATGGAATTAATCCAGTTTCAGAAAGCAGGAAATTAGGAAATTAACATATCAGTACATTTTTTCAAGGTATAGAGCTGGATGA
>JAHRHZ010000249.1:74685871-74703805 GCA_024137785.1 Ginglymostoma cirratum
GATGCTGCTTGACCTGCTGTGTTCATCCAGCCCCATGCTTGTTTATATGGTTCAGCAGGATTGCAATTATCAGATGAAAGGGGTGATTTCAATCCTGCCTACCTGTCAAACCTGGGAATCAGGGCTGTTACAATTGCCTATGGGACTCAACCATCCTACGATTTTCTTTCTGGCTTTCTGATTTTTAGCCATGGAACTGGCACCCACTGGAAACCTGAGGGCTTCTTCTTTCAATGCATAGATCATCCTCCAATGATGTAATCAATGTCCAACTTCCTTTTCTATCCAAGTCCTGCATGTGGAAAGCTATTGCAGTTTCCCTTCCAGTTCCATCATGACGGGCTATAGTCTGGAGAGGCTGTAAAAGATAAGCACTTTTCCTTGCATTGACTCTCTTCTGGTGCCAGGTGAAGCAGGGGTGGCCTCTAGTGGCCTCCTGCTGCCTAAGATTACTGGTTTGTCGACTATACATCTGCTCCTTCCTGGTCTTTGGATGGGACTTTGATGGAGTCTATGCTCAGGAATGTTGCAAGAGTCTTATTTTTAATATCAACAGAAAACAGCAGTAATAATGAGTTTGCAAGCATTTTTAAACAACTAATGGAGAAATCATGACAACAATGGTCTTCGCTATGTGGATTCCACAAAAATTGACAAAACTGTCCATGGATTTTACAGAATCAGATAAACAAGAGCCTTGATTTCTGTAAGATCCTGCCAAACAATCCTTTAATACCCTCACTGTAGTGCCGCAACTTGTCACAAGTTTTGTCTTCTATTATTCTCTTTCCAATACAAAGGCTACCCCAGGTATTGTTTTCAAACTCTAATGATATGCTGTATATTTAGATTTAAGGCAATTTGTAAAAAGTTGAAAATGAATTGCATATCTTAAAAATAAACAATTGAATTGGACCTTATGAGAATTCTCTGATTCTATTACAGTCCTATAGTTCAATTTAAAGTATTATTTTCTTTGTCTATCGTTTTCATTTTTTATGAAAACAATTGTTCTATCATGCATACATGAGGGACTATTGAAAATTTAACTGAGAAACATTTTCTTGTGGCAGCACAGTGGCTCAGTGGTTAGCGTGCTGCCTCACAAAACCAGGGACCTGTGTTTGATTCTACGCCTGGGTGGCTGTCAATGTGAAGTTTGTACATTCTTCCTGTGTCTGCTTGGGTTTCCATCAGGTGCTCCGGTTTTCTCCCACAGCCCAAAGATGTGTAGGTTATGTAGATTGGCCATGGGAAATGCTGGGTGAAGGGGTAGGGTAGGGGGTGAATCTGGGTGGGATGCTCTTTGGAGAGTCGATGTAGACTTGATGGGCTGAATGGCCTGCTTTCACACTGCAGGGATTATTTGATTCTAATTATCCTGATGTGCACTCTTCAGACACAGGAATAATCTGTTCCATAACTCAAAACAATGGGCAAAGGGATATTTGTCAAATAAGCTGTGAACGAATGAATTCCATTCCTATATCACTTCTCTTTGTATTCTGGATCAGTTTCTAAAAGTTGTTCAAATACAAAGTACTTAATCCTGGGTTGCAGCAGCATTTGGTCAATTTGTGATTCTGTGCATGGCATAGCTCTACAGGGTGATTCTGGAGCGGTGATCCTATTTTTGGATGAAAGAAACCTGAAAGTAGCATTACAATATTGTCATATAATAACAGATATTATGTTGTTTTCCATGTAGCTTTTGACTCTATGCCAGGTCTCAGAAGAAAGGATGATGTGAGCTTGCTGTTTGCTCCAAAGGACCTCCATGTTGGACACTGAAACCAACATCTTAGGGGTGTTCCATGGGCACCAGCCACATGCACCCCATATTCATGGACTTTGGCAACAGACTTATGCAAGTTTCTAAGAACCCTCCTCTCCGGTCCACTTACAAAATGCTCTTGTAAGTCAACGCTACAACTTGGGTTGCTGTGGCAACTATCATTATAATGCTGCTGCAAGGAAAATTGTGCACACGGGGACATGGGCCCAGCTTGTGGACTGGAGCATGCCACATTTCCAGCCGTCCACTTGCTTTTATAGCACTCAATCACTCTGAGCCAATTTGGATTCTCACAGCATCCCAGTCTTGCATTGTCTAACCTTGTTTTTTGGCACTGTTGTGGATATGTTCTAATTAACCTATTCAGAGATGTTATTACAAAGCTGTAAAGCAGGTGGATCTAAACCCAAACCTCCTGACTCAGAGGTAGGGACACTATGTTGCAGTCTTCAGTCAAGTCAAGGGGCGTGACCTTCACTTAGGAGCTGGCACAGTACATCAAGGGCAGCCCCCAATACCAGTCACTTGTCAAAGTCAGTCAGCCGCTTGACAGACTGTCTGGGACAGACAAGTCAATGTGCTCTCCATGAAAATGGTTAGGAACAAAATGTCAGACAGCTCACTACCCATTTTAACTCTTTCTGCCTTTTTATGAGCTCTTTTCTTCTTGGAATGAGAGAAAGACGGGCATTAAAGGAGATGCAAGTGTATGGCATAGCTGTTACTGTTGGCGCAGATGGGGTGAGGTGTCCCAAGTGAGTGAGTAGGTGGCACACAGCGCAGGCAGGCTTAGTGGTGCCAGGGGTTAGGGTGGATAACAGGGAAGGAGGAAATATGTTGCAGGCAATAGAGATAATGGTAGAGCATGAGCCTTGGAGGAGGTGGGTGCAGTTGCAGAAACAGTATGAATATGATGTATTGAGAGATGAGCACTTAAGCTGGCAGAAAAATCATTGACCTTCTTCCTACGACGCTGGGTATTCTTCCTGATATCTGAATCTGTGCTGATCTGGATGGCAACTTCAGACGAGGCTGGCATTGTCTGGTGGTTTGCCTTCCTCGGTTGGTCATAGTAGAAGACGATTTCTGCCTGTGTCCCACAACATTCAGCAGGGCCTCCAGGTTTCTGCCCGCAAAGCAGGATGCGAAGTCTCCCTTCTTCTGTCTCCAGGGCAAATGTTGAAAACTGTTCAGTGTAGTTCTGGCCTAACAGTGCTTTTCTGACTTCACATTGGCCTTTTAAAGATGACGAATGTGAGGGATGGTATTTAAATTGTTATATTTTAGTAACTATGCAATGCATTAGGTGATGTTGGACTTTGTTACTTATAAGGGATCGTTTAGTGTCCACTTTATCGAGAAATGTAAACTTGCTCGGACAAATATTAGTATTATCAAATTGAAAACAAAAAGAGTGAACCCTGTAATTCAGTTTTATTTTTACTCTAGGATCCCAATGAAGATACAGAGTGGAATGATGCCTTACGAAGCTTTGGCATTATTCCTCCAAAAGAAAAACCAAGGGATGAGGTTGAAGAAATGGTCTTGCGTTTAAAGGAAGAAGCTAAAGGTAAAAGTTTAATTTTGTCTAAATGTGCACATGAAAACAATATGTTTTAATAATTGAGATGAGGATAAAACTTAAAGTTTGTATTTCACCTGAAATCCCTGAGGTTATGATCCCAGCTGATGTCACTACTAAACAAGTCAAAACCCAGAATGAAATCTGGCTTGATTGGGCATATTTTGTTTTTATGAATTTAACATGGCAGAATTTCACTTAAGTATAACGTGCCAAGCTGCAGATTTGGTTTTAACAATAATAAAGAATTTTATTATGCAAAAGAAATTAAAGCAAACTAAAACAAAATAAGCTATCCACAGTTAAAAATATTTTCAAAAATTTTCTGGCAAAGAAAATTCTATCTATTCCCCAGTGCTATCTCTTTTAGAGTTAATCAAAAATCTAGGTAACTCTCCCTTCCATATTTAAATCTGTAGGTTTGACTTAACTACTTCTTCCCTCACTTCATTTCCTGTCAGCTGTGAAATCTTTTATTTGAATCCTCATTTCAGTGAGACCTTAACTTCTCTCAGCTTTGAGTAACCAATGCAGATTTCTAACCAAACCCTTCCGGTCTCGAAATTTTCATGAACTGAAACACTTACACTAAGGACTCTTATTCCCTGAAGTGCTCTGGATGAACTCTTTTCTCTAGGAGAAACTATTCTTACATCTGATTTCAGTCAGGTCTTCTAAGATATCTAAGCTAACTGCTCCTCTATTGGATAAATACACCATGAGTGTTCCACAGAACTAAACAATTCAGTTTCAAACTCTACTGCGGCAGTACTCAGAATTGTCAAATTCCGTGTTCGTATAAATGTGTTAGAGAAGGGAAAGATTCCACTCCCCTTAATCACAGTTTCAGGGCTCTGCTGAGCAACGGGGATCAGAGATTGGCAGTAATGGCTATCATGATTGTGTAAGCTGCTGACGCCTGCTGCCTATTTATTATCTGCTGTGGTCCTACTGTATTTTGATACCTCCTTGAGTTCAGTGTAGTCAACTGTTCCCAAATGCAATCTGAACATCTTACGTTCGTGGGAATTGGCTCAGCTAGCCCCTTATCTATTCGCTCAGTGCTACGCCCGAGGAGTGCAAAGAAAGAAGTGCTTTGTTATCTGAACCAGATTTATATGTCTGCGAGATTCACGATTTGTATTTCTCTAATGTGAGAATTATTTCATATTGTTGTGAATATACAAAGCTACAGTTAAAATAGGATCGCTGGTTCCAACCACAAATTGTCTTTGTGTCTTATAAGCCTGCAAGGCTTCCGCTAATTCATGGGGCTTTTTTGTTATCGTCATAGAATCCCTACAGTGTGGGAGCAGGACACTTGGCCCATCAAGTCCACACTGACCCTCCGAAGACCATCCCACCCAGATCCAGCCCCTACGCTATGCCCCTATTTCCCATCCTAGACTCTATGGGCAATTTAGCATAGCCAATCCATCTAACCTGCACATCTTCAGACTGTGGGAGGAAACCAGAGCAGCTAGAGGAAACCCATGCAAACACGGGGAGAGTGTACAAACTCCACACAGACAGCCACCCAAGGCTGGAATCGAACTCAGGTGCCTGGCACTGTGAGGTAGCAGTGCTAGCCACTGAGTCACCATACTACCTGCATTCTCTTCTGTATTCCATCCTTCAGGATGCTTTTCTATGCCTGGTGTACTCCTGCATCTCTGTGTGCCTTATCTCCTGCTGTTGTTCACTACCAGAAAGGAATCAAAAACTTTATGGAACTTTTGCTGGCAAATGAGCAATTGTTAATTGTAACCAGCTCAGTCACATCTTAACTATCCATAATGCCAGAGTTGTTTAAAACTTACATGATGTACTCTGTAAGCAGAATTATTTTACACCCAGAGCAAATGGCAGAAGGAGATGGGTAGCCTGGCAAAATGGCAAGAGAGCACTTTGGGCAAAAAGCCTTATAAGTTCGGGCCATTGTTGGAAGCTCGCTAGGGCTATCTTGATTGCCGGGTGTAGACTATAATTATCAGCTGCAGGTAGGCAATTGATCCTCCTTGGGATCTAAGTCATAGATACTTTCCAGACGTTTTCAGAATTTTCTATGGGCACATGTAAAGAATGGAGCTCTGGAGCCTTGCCAGGGATAAAGAGATGATAGCTCAGCACAAGCCAGTACTGCTACAGATGGCAACCATTGCAAACAACAGCATTGAATTAGCTGCAGGATGAGAGTGAATGAAGTGCCTGTGTGAAAACCTGTAGGCTGCAGTAACTCAGTGAATATATCAGAGGTATGGAGACTGACGAACCTATCTAAGATGGATCTCATCTAAGCAGAATAAGGGAATTGTGCATCCTTAACAGGTGAAGTCTGCAAGTAACATTGGATTTCATCTCCTCAAGAACTGTGTGGCTTCCCTTTCAGTTTCTTTAACTTGCACTGCCAAACTGCAGTAAGCTGCCTCCCCTTCAATTACAGCATCTGCTTCTCAAATGTCAAGACCTGCTCACACTGCTGTGTTGGCTCCCATGCCTGCCAGCCATTAATTGGATGGCCCTTATAAGGTTAAGAAGCAAAAGTGGCATAGTTGGTAATGTCACTGGGGATAGTGATCCAGGGGCCCAAGCCCTGGCAGGACATGGGTTCAACACACACCATTTACTCAATTTAATTTACAGAAGTAAGAGATCTGGAATTGAAAGCTCGGCACAGTAACAGTGACGATGAAACGATCACTGATTGTTGTAAAACGTCATCTTGTTCACTATTGCACATTAGAAAAATCAATCTGCAATCCTTATCTAGTCTGGCTTATTGACTCCAGACCCATAGCAATGTGAGTCACATTTGACTGTGCTCTGAAAAGCTGAGCAAGACACTATACTGTATAAGATGGCTAGTGAAAAGTCAATTCCTGAGGGATTGCAGCAGTTCAAGAAAACCACTTTCTCAACAGTAATAAGGGATTAGGCAAGAAATACAAATTTTGTCAGCGATGTTTGTGTCCCATGATTAAATAAAAAAATGCATTTCCTCTTCCAGTGCCCACCCATGTCAGTGTTCCACCTCACATCGGGCCTCCTTCTGTACCTTTTGTTTCAAATCATTATGTTTCAAAATATACTTCTTGCTCCAAAATCTAATTGCCAGGAAAATTGTTCACAAGACCAAAACTATGCGTCGGACTTCCCAAAGTTTTGTCAAAGAGGTTAATGGAGGGTTTCTCTCCATGAGCTTGCACAGTCTTACAATGCCGAGCTCATAAAGTGAGCACCACATCTCCATGGCACTACTCTCGCACAATCATGCACTTTCCAGTATCAGAATTTCTCACTGTTGCTAGGGCCTTCTGAGTTCTCCAATGCTACAGCCATCTTTACAGCCCAGCTGTGCACCAGGTCAAACCCTGCCAGCCAGGAATTGGACTTTACAGTTTCATCATGTGAAAAATTGCACCAGAAACAGCCAATAAGTGTAAATTGGCATCCTGCTTTCCTGGTGAGAACGTGGAGGTCCTAGTAGGAGGGGTGGTGGTCTGGAAGGCTGTCCCCTTCCCTCAGGACCACCGGTAAAGAGCATGGTACCAGGCCTAGCAGCATGGTCTGAAGTTCTGATGGAATGCCCAATAATATGAAAGAAGATGAATGATTTTCTGTCCTCCACAAGAGTAAGTGCACTATTTTTGCTACACTGCCTTAGATTCACTAATTCTGCCATTGCACATACCTCCCACCAAGACTCTTTGTATCCCATTCCACTATTGGATGCAACAACTTCCCTCAGTCAAAGTCATCCATCCCAACCTTAGTGTCTAACCCTCCCTGCCCTCTATACATCCTATTCACTCACTTGGGACAGCTTTCGTCAACTGTACCAACACTAACAAGTGCACCAGACACCCACTGAATCCCTGCCCTTGTCTCATTCCAGGATTAGAAGACCCACAATATGACAAAAATGATCAAGAGAGGGGATGGGGCACTCGATATTCATCTGCTCACTGTCTATGTAAAGAGAATACTTGCCTTTCTGGGTGAGGATCATGACCGCTCATGTTTTGATGCTGAGACCTCAATGTCTTTGCAAACAACTGTTGTCAAGTACTGCTCTTTCATTGTCACTACTTTTAAACATATTCTTAACCTGCCCAAGCATTCTACCCCCATTTTGCAAATTATTTCCTCACTTATCTTCTGCAGGTACAAGTGTCATGCATGCAGCCTCTGTCATGAAGAGACCATCCCCTCCAGCTAACATCTCCCGAAACGTCAAGCTTTCCTGCTCCTATGATGCTGCTTGGCCTGCTGTGTTCATCCAGCTCTACACCTTGTTATCTCCTCCTCCGCCTCTGGGGAAAAATACATAAATCCATTGGAGGAAGCACCACCAAGGCTTTCTTCTGCACCCTCCACCAGCTGACACACTGATTCCTTTGTGGGTACTTCAGACAGATTAAAGTTGAGAATGCATTCTGATAAACACATTAATGGCACATCGCCGTAGCTTGCAGAGGAAGAAATGCCCCAGGCTGCTGGCACTTGGGGGGTTGCCAAAGACCAAGCAACCACTCAGCCTGAGGCAGAAGAAGACACTGTGGTACTGGCCATTAATTACTTCCTTAAAATGTGATTTTCCCCTTGGATTGGTGTTCTTGTGAAGTGCCCGATTGAGTGCAAGATGAAAAACTTTGACAAAGTGCTTTTTTTTCACCAACACTCACATTCTGCGTTACCAAATGACTTTTAAAAATCTTAACAATGCAGTTAGAAAATCATAACATGATCAGATTTACAAAAAGGAAATCACCATTTGACAGATTCATTAGATTTTCTTGAGGATGTAAATAATGGTGTGCATAAAGGGGCACCAGTAGATGTAATACATTTAGATTTCCAAAAGACATTCAATAAGGTGCCACACAAAAAAGTTAATTGTTAAGCTAAATGTTCAATAGAGTTGGGATAACAGATTTTAACATGGATAGTAAGGTTAGATAAAGTTAGAAAACATGGAATAGGGACAAATAGGGCAATTTCAAATTGGTAGATTATAACTGGGAAGCGCTGCAAGGAACAGTGCAGATCAGTGCTCTGGCTCTGATGGATGAGACTGAGAGTAATGTATTGATTTTGCTGTTGGTACAAAGCTAAGGGAGAATGTAAGCTTGTGTGAGAATGACCCAAAAAGGCTACAAAGCGCTATAGATGGTTAACTTAATAGACTACAATGACGCAGATAGAGCATAACGTGGGGAAATGTGAGGTTGTTCGCTTTTGCAGTAACATTGAAAAATAGAATATATTGTAAAGGGCGTCAAACTTCATGACGTTGATGTTTAGAGACACTTGGGTCTATTTGTGCTTGAGACAAAGGAAGTCAGCATGTAATTAACAAAGAAAATAGCATGTGGACCTTTATAGCCAGGATATATAGTATAAAAATAAGACAGTCTCACAACAATTGTATGCTTTGTTGGGGTCGCCACTGGACTACTGTGCATAATTTTAGTTTCATATAGAACTGAGGTGTATACTTTCATTGGGAGCAGCACAGCAAAGGTTCACTAAATTGGTTCATGGGATGACAGGGCTATCCAGTGACGACAGGCTGAGCAAATGTAGTTTATATTCTCTGCAATTCAAAGGAGTTGCTAAGATGCTTTGTTTCTCCCAAATATGGTATCTGGAACATTGATCCACAGACATAGGATTGAAATGAGAAGAAACCCCTCACTTAAAGGGTAATAATCTTTGGAGTTCTCTACCACAGGGTTGTAGATGCTCCATTATTTATAATATTTAAGGCTGAGATGGTCAAATCTTTGGTTTCTTAGGGTATCAAAGGACATTTAGAATGGAAAGAGGACAATTGGAGATGAGGTTGCTGATCAACCATAATTGAATGGGGAACAGGCTTGAGTGGCCATATGGTGTACTCCAGCTCTTATTTCTCATGATCTTATATTCTTTTGTCACATGTTTACGTACATAGATTTTTCTAATGCTTCTGACAACGTTGCAGGGATGCTGAGCAAAGTTCCAACATGGACTCAAAATGACTAATCTATTGATGTTACACAAAGTCAAAAAACTTCATATAAACTTTTCTTTTCACAGTTAAACCCTATGAAAGGATGAACCTTGCAGAGTTAAAGGAAGCAGAGGATGAGTTTGATGAGGAGGATGAACGAGCTATTGAAATGTACAGGTTAGTGCAAATAACTAATAAAGGGCCACATTTCTTTTTTTCATTCAGAGGGTCAGAGAGCAAATTTTGAAACAATGAAGGATTAGACATATATCACACTTTTGATAAGAACAACCAAAAAATGTTTTCTAACAAAAATGTGCCCTCACCTCTTCGCACTTCCCTTTCACAATACCGATAGGGTTGCCCGGTCCTCACTTACCATCCCACTAGCAACCACCTTCAAAGGATCATAAACTGCCATTTCTGCCATCTCCAGTAGGATGTCACTACCAGACACATATTCCACTACCCTCTCTTGTCAGCCTTCCACAGAGACCATTCCCTCAGCCTGGTCCATCCTGGTCCACTCGTCCTCCATTCCCAACACTGCTCCACACCTCCATGGCACCCTCCCCTGCAATTGCACCTGCCTATTTACTTCCTCCCTCCTCACTATCCAAAGCTCCAGACACACCTTCCAGGTGAAGTAGCGAATTACCTGCATTTCACTCAATCTAGTCTACTGTATTCACTGCTCACAATGTGGTGTCTTCTACACTGGTAAGATGAAATGCAAACTAGGCGACCCTTTGCAGAACATTTACGTTCTTTCTGCAAATATGATCCTGAGCTTGCAGCTGCCTTTGGCTTGAAGCCAGGGTGCTACTGACCATGGATGAACCCACCTCCCACATGACCCCCGTTCCCATCCATGATACACCATTTCTTTCAACACAGATCAAGGTGCATCCCTCCATGATGCTCAGCACTAAACAGTACCTCAGAAGATGGTCCACCATCACAAGCAGCATACATCTCTCACCCAAGGATATTGATATCTGACATTTACAAACTCCTCATGGCTATCATGGCACCTCTCTGACCCAATTGCAGGACGCTCAGGGAGTACAGATCTGCATTTTAGGACACACGGCAGCTGGCATCAAAAGGCTGCTGCAAGGACACTTTGCACCCATGCCTTGCCATGTCTGTTTGTGCATCATAAAACAAGGAGCCTGCTTTGCTGGTCAGCAGTACTCAGTCAAGGGGGTGGACTTCTCGCTGTTTAGCAGTGTTGCTATGTCAGTCTTACTTGCAGCCCTTTGGTGCCACCAGCAACGAAAGTCAGACAGACACTTCCTTGTAGCTTCTTCCACACAGGAATCTTTTCCCACTCCATCCAAACTCACTATTACAGTCACTTCCAACAAAAAGCTTAAGGCTGGCTGCAGCCGGTCATGTCATCACAGATCACTGCTCCTCCAATCACAAGGTGTTTCTCTCTCTCGGCAGCAAAGCACAGGAGAGAGCACAAAATTTTGTGATTGGAGGAGCAGCTACTAACACACCCTGTCACTTCCATTTGTATGTATTTTGGAAATTGGTGGTGGGCCAGATGGAAGTGCAGGGTGGGCTAGATTCCAGCCTGCGGACTGCATATTGGACAAATCAGGTAAACTGAGGTGAATTTCTCTGCTACTCGAATTCTGCCCCACAGACCCTTAACAGAAACCCTATGGAACTGGACTTAATCTACATAGGAGGGGTTTGATTAAGTGTATTGGGCTGAAAATGGCTACCTTTCCTATCCAAAAAAAGTGTGTACATTTTCTCTGGCTCAAAATAGATCTCAGTTGTATCTATGATGTGTAAGCTATTCAATGTTACAAGGAAACATCATGCTGGGCACAGTTGTAGAGTCCTTGCAAGCACCTGTCACAAAAATAACTCACACGTTTGGGACTAGTTCAGGCTTGGTGTTTGGACAGATGAGTACTTCACTTACTGCAGCACAATGGGACATCAGACATTCAGGTCCTTAAGAATGAAAGATATGATAATGTGACAAAAAGAGAAAGGAAATGGGGATCACAGAAAAGATTTTCAGTTTGGAGTTATTACTGCAGAGCCACAAAGGCACAACAAAACTCCTCCCATACAGACTTTTCTGATTCTAAATAACAATGTTTTCTGATTGATAGGTATACAGATGTGGATTCCAGAGCTATCTTTGAAAGAAACATTTAAGTAGAGCAGTGCCATAATGAAAGTGAATCATGTTTGTGTTTTAGGTGCAAGCGTCTGGCAGAATGGCAGGCTTTACAAAGAAAATGTAAATTTGGTGAGTTGGCTGAACTCCAAGGAGATGAGTATGTAAAGCAAATTACTTATGCAGGAGACGAAATATGGGTCATACTTCATCTTTATAGACCTGGGTATGTAGTTAATCCATTTCACAGACATAACAGTTTTTTTACTTGTGTTATTAACTTTGGTGTTCCAACATACAGCATTGACAGAATCAACTTTTAACACCATAACATCTTGCATCATATGTGCTGTTCACGCAGGAAAATTTACTAGTATTGTTGAAATGCTTGAAATTGCAGAATATTGCCAAGGGAACAAAATTAATGGTCTTGGTTTTGTCTATATTACAAATTCCTTAATTTGGAAGTTCTGGACGCCATCTAGATGTATAAAACATGTGACTGGTTACAAAGTTCTACTGGAACTACTCAAAACATTGAAAAGAGCTGAATTCATAAAACAACCAAGAGCTAAGGCAAACACTATATAGAGAGAATTAGAAAAGGAATGTGTCTGGTTTTCTTCAGACTCTACAATTCAAAAGAGTATTACTAAATTTATTTTGCACTAAGTAATATTTTCAATAAAGTACACATTGAGATACACTTGAAACAAACAGAAGATACAAGCGCATTGGCATATTAATGTGTATTCCTAGAATGCTAATGAACATAAAAGATGGTTCTAGCCAGAAAGCTGTCCTGCCCAATGCTCTGAAAAATTAATGCTAAAACTTTAAATCCAGTTTGGGAAATGAATTTTTGCCTCCCACCTAAGTAAGTTTCCCTCCTGCTTTGCTAAGAGCTCTGATTGGGACTAGAAGAGTGATGCAAATACCCATAGGGCTTTAATGGTGCAGTATCCCAGTGACATACATGCTCATCGGGTGTTTTGGTAGAGTCCTTATCTCTGGGCCAGGTAGGCCCAGGTTTAAGTTCCACCTGATCTGGGGATATGTAATAGCCTGAACAAGTTGATTAGAATATATCTACACATATCCTTTTATTAGTCATGACACAGGGATCTTGCTGCTTATTCAAATGTTTGCACATCCCTGTAGAGGAAACTAATGATAAATTCTACTTAATGGTTGTTATATCCAGTTTATCAATGTTAACTTGTATAGTGAAGTTGATATAGAACCCCAAACATGGCAGGCTTTCAGGATTAGTGGTACTCAGTGCAATTCACCGGGCAGTGCTATTTTCATTGTCCTCATCAAACAATGGCTTAATTTTGTATAAGCCAGCATTTAATGTGAATTTATTACTATGGGAGGCAATGGCCTAGTGGTATTATTGTTGGACTGTTAATCTAGACACCCACGTAATGTTTCAGGGACATGAGTTCAAATCCTACCATGGAAGATGGTAGAATTTGAATTCAATAGAAATCTGGAATTAATAGTCTAACAATGACAATGAATTCATTGTCTACTGTTGGGGAAAAACCCAACTGGTTCATTAATCCCCTTTAGGAAAGGGAAACTGCCATCCTTACCTGGTCTGGCCTACATGTGACTCCTGCCCCACAGCAATATGGTTAACTCTTAACTGCCCTCTGGGCAATAAATGCTGGCCTAGCTAAGAATGCCCTCATCTCATGAATGAATTTTTAAAAATTAATCCATTTACAAAAAAAATGCAGTACAAATGAAACTTTGTGCATTCATACTAAAAAGAAACAATGCAATTTTTGTGGTCATTGAGGAATTCAAATTTAAGAGTGATTAACTTTTGTATGAAAAACTAATAGCTTCAAGTTCTATGACTGAATCATAGAATTCAGTCTCACAATATCAGCACAAATATCTGAATTCCAAATAATATAAAAGGAATTTGGTTTAACATTGGATTTTTGTCTTATGCTTAATTAAGTCCATATGTCATGAAATAACATTTCATTTGCTCTGTATTTCTTTTAACTGAAACAGCCCACTGAAACTGAAATATTTTTTCACACTATTGGAATTATTTCAATCTACAATTTTGGCTACTAACTCAACTGTTTTGCTTAGATTGCCATCTTGTGGTTAATCTACCCTTGGGTGCCAAATGCTGATGTTTTGTCACTGAACTGAGTACACTAACCAACCTAAACTGGAAAGAAAATTCATCAGATTGATTGAAATGGTAAACTACTAAGTAAGGAATAAAATAAATAGCATCTTTATGCTGAGGCAGATAAATATGGATGAAAAAAATAGCTTTCACTTACATAATACACACAACATAACAAATGTCTCAAAGAAGGTGTTTCTCACAGAACGTCACAAAAGACAAAGAGAGAGTAAATAGCAAAAGACTAAAGATGTGATCACAAAAGGAAGCACGATGGGAACATACTGGCACATATCGCTAGAAGAGGATTGTAGATGTATGCTGCAAAAATAACAGAACAGAAAAATTCTGACTTTTTAGAGAAAACCAATACACACAGGGTGAAATTTTTCCTTCCCTGGTGTGGTCTGGGTAATGGGCAAAAGAGTGGGAAAATTTGGTGAGAATGCAAAAATCAAATTCCTAAGATTAAGAATGATTTTCCCAATTTTCCTTTCACACCTCAAGTGACAAGTTCAGAATCTCACCACTGAGCATTGCCTAGTTTATTTCCACATATTTGCATCTCATTAAAGCACCAAATCACCTCATTTCTATGCCACTCTCAATTCTCCTCTCCTTCACCAGGACACTAGATGACATAAATTCCTAACATGTAAATATGAATGGGTACCTGACAAATGCAGCTTGCTGAATGCTTACCTTGGCGATGTCACAACTGCTTTTGACATTCTGTGTGTTCTATGGCCACTGTCCTCTTTGTACACATAAGTAATGGCAAACCACAAGCCTCACCATACCATTAGGCTCTTGGACCAGTGCAGATACCACTTCAGCCCTTCACCCCTTACCTTGGAGCTCAGGAATACCCAGAACTTGCATGTTGTTACAAGGTCACTTTGAACACAGGGATACACATATCTCATGCATCTGCACAGGATGCATCTATGATCCTTTGCTTACTTTCTTAGTGCTCATTCACTTTACTCTTACTTGGAGACTACCTGCATACTTCATTTGCTTTCTCAGCAAACACTCACTGACTTCAGCATTAACTTGGTAAGCCTCCAAATTCTATGCATCTTAAATTGTTTTCTTAACACACAGGGTCTTTAAAGTGCTCAGTTACAGGCTGCCAGTCTCTGTGCCTTGCATTTCTTTTTAGCACAGAGGGAGAGACAGGCAGATTGTAACCATGGGGAGCACTAACCAGTCAATCCACCAGTCAGATAAAGGGTAGACATGTTACTGTGCAGCACCATGCCATGTCAACATCACAGCTGTAGCATGAGGGAGCAGTTTAAATGGCAAACATACTGCATGCGCTTCAAGCAAATGCACAAGCAGCACAGTTGCCAAGGTAACCCCGGTGAATGAATAAGAAGTGCAGAGAACAGGAATGGGCAGTTGTTTGGGAGGATGAAATGGGTAGGAACTGTTGAATGGCCATATGCATGAAATAGTAAGAGTTGCAACTTCACGAAATGTGTGTGTAGTGGCAGATTTAGAGTGAGTGGTGGCCTTTTGAGTGTAAGATAGTAAAGAGAAGATAGTGGCATTTAATCTTGGAAAGGACACAAGATTATTGACCTTTTCCCTGCATGACTGGGCATCCCACTTCATCCTGGTCATAGAACTGACCCGGGTTGCAATTTATGTCCAGGCTGCCTTAGCAGTCAACTGGAATAACGACTGCCCTCCTCTCCACCACTCTCTACTACACACTCCACTAATTTCCCTAGGTTCCAGTCTGCAAAATAGGGAGCAAGCCGTTCCTCTGAGCCATATCTTGAATGTTGAGGCTTGAGCATCACAATGTTGGCATCATTTCTGGCTTTAAGCATCTGAAGCTGCGCTTTAAATACGGTGTTAAAAGTATGTATGTTGGAAGAACATTTCTGACTCTCTTGCCACATTATTCACCTGAGAAAAGTTTCTGAGAACATTGTTGCATAATTTATGGAGTGAAGGGGCTGATTGCATGAGGAGTCACTTTGAGCCACGGCAGACCTGGAGCCATGAATCTCACACAACAAAACACTTAAACTGAAAATGTGAAAAGTTTGCCCTTAAATCATAAGTATATTCCCTTTCAAGCAGTCTTGTTACCATTCTAATAGTTAATACTTTGTGTGTATCAGTAACATTTTAAGGAAAATGTGAGTTTGTTTTAATTCTTTAGTCTTACCACAATCTATAGCAACTTATAGTATTCGGAGCGAGTTTCATCAGGGTTCTGTCATTTTTCTTTATAATTTGAATAATTTTCCAGATGTTTTCATAGCTTTTCCACTGACATTATGATGGAGAACTGTGGAGAATTACTCAACAGTTGAGCTTTGTTAATTTAAATTCAAAAATTAGACCAAACTATAATTTACTTCTTTCTTTCTTACAACTACAGCATACCAATGTGCATTTTGATCAATCATCATTTGAGCCAACTAGCTAAGAAGTATCCAGAAACAAAATTCATGAAGGCTATTGCAAACATTTGTATTCCTAACTACCCAGATAAATATTTGCCAACAATTTTTGTGTATTTTGAGGGCCAAATGAAGAGCAGGTTCATTGGAATAGAGTGTGGAGCTCCAGATCTGAAGTTAGAAGGTAAATTATTTGAAGTACTGCTTATTGTTGCAACATTTTGTTTTGGTATCATCAATTTGATACAATAAGAATATGTTGATGTTTGTACGTTCACTTCTCCCTGACTTTCTGCTCTTCTATAAAAGCGCCAACTTCTTGTCGGGGTACGGAGTTATTGACACTGGTTGACATCTAATATGTCAGCTGAGTGAATGTTTCTCATATGTGAGTATTGACAAGCTGTTGAACTCTGGGACATTATGTTTAAATCCAATCCTGTCATCGTGTCCTATGCTTATAAGCTTGATGACTCGTATGTACACCCAAACAGTACACACTTACACATGCTCACCCACTCATAGAGTCATACAGCATGGAAAAAGATCCTTCAGTCCAACTAGTCCATGCTGACCATATTCCCAAACAAAACTAGTCCCACTTGCCTGTGTTTGGCCCATATCCTTCCAAACCTTTCCTATTCATGTACTTATCAAAATGTCTTTTAAATGTTGTCCAAAAATAATTTTAAATGAAAATTTTCTACTTCTGCTGCATAAAAATCAGACTCATACAATCCATCAGCAGCCCATTGATACCTCATTAAAGTGTCTTCGTGTGTGAGGCCAGATACTGAAGGACTGATTTGATGAATATGTGCTATTGATCAGAAAATTCTGGCAGATACAAGTCTCACTTACTTCGTCTAAGTTATTGATTTAAATGCTGAAAATCTATCTATAGTTTGTTGAGGGAGAAGCACCCCAGAGTAATTATCAAAATAAGTACTAGAGTACTAAAAGTAAGCAAATATCCAAACATAAATATTATTGTCATTTGATCTCTCAGATGGCCTTTAAAATATTGAACTCAATTGCATTCAAAAATTCAGTGCTGTTTGGTTTCAAAATACACACTTCAATAATCTCCAACACCACACTTACTGCCTAAAAACATCAAGCAGAGAATTTGCATTCACTGAAAAAATCTTACCATATCCATGGAGGATCCTAAAGTGTCTGTCCCACACATTTTTTGGGATCATTTATTTCTGCAAGCTGCACATAACAAATAAGCACTTATCTGTAGCTCATGAGTTTTCAACCTCAAAAATGTCTGTACAATTGCAAGTAGAATCTTTAAGTCATTGATACATGTGGTGAAATGTTGATGTGCTACTGCATATCTCCAGGGAACACCACTTTTCAAAGTTTATCGACCTGAGGATCCCTTTATCCCCTTCCACCCAACTAAATACCAACTCATGCCACAAGTTTGTCTCTAATTCAGAATGGCATTGCACACAATTGAAATCATGTGAAGAACCTTATCAAATGGCCTTTGAAACTTGATACAGACAACTTCTGTAGGCCCACTCTAGTCTTGATCATCTCAAAATGTTCGACTAGATCAGTCAAGACATAACTTATCTTTCATAAATGCATGCTCACTTTGTTTCATCTGCCAGTCATGGTCTCTGATGATAGTGTCTTTCCTATAGTTTGTGTTAACCTAACAGGTCTGTAGATTGTATCAGAGATAAAAGGTACTGCAGATGCTGGAGAATCCGAGATAACAAGCATGGGGCTGGATGAACACAGCAGGTCAAGCAGCATCATAGGAGCAGGAAAACTCGACGTTTCGGGCCTAAACCCTTCATCAGAAA
>JAHRHZ010000249.1:74708805-74742567 GCA_024137785.1 Ginglymostoma cirratum
TTAACTCTGATTTCTCACCACACCTGCTGAGCTTTTCCAGCAATTTCTGTTTTTGATTCTGATTTACACCATCTGCATCCCTTTTGGTCTTCATTGACCATTTTCTTGTCGCAGAAAGTCCATCACATCTTATTCCCACCGTTGCGAAAATTCCCCAAAGGCTGGGCATGGTTGAAGATCCAATGTACTGAGGCTAACTGTAATTTTACCAATCCCACCCCCCCACCTCTGGCCTTGACCAACCTTATACTGGTTGGTAAGTTCTCCCCTACATGCGCATCAGCGAAACTATATTGCAGTTTTAGTTTTAAGATGAGAAAATCATGTCTTGGCATTATATACAGGCACTTAAGATTGAGCTGCTCACAATTTTTGGACATGCAACATGCTGTTTCCAATTATTTGCAACAAATATCTCTATAATGATAGAATAAAATTTTAGTCAAACCATATTCATTTAAAATATAAAACACTGTAAATTATCAAATAATGATTTTAATTTCCAAAGCCAAATGGAAAACTGCAAGGTATGGCTGATATCCAAGGTAATGCAAAGCACTCTAATGATTTTTATTTCAGAGCTGGAGTGGAAACTAGCAAACACTGGTGCAATAAAGACACATTTAGAAGAGAATCCCAAAAAAAAGGTTGTGGACATGATGACATCATCAATACGAGATTGTTCTGTTCAACACTGTAAAGAAAGTGACACCCAACAAACTTGATATTGACAATAAATATCACTAGCTGAACAGTACTGATTAAAAATGTTTTATAAATAAACATTTTGACTTTCATTTCTACTTTGCTAAAATTCATGGTTCGAGTGTTAGTTTTATAAGTTTTATAGATCATTCAAATACAAAATTCTGTGCAATTTCAGAAGAGATTATATGAAGTCTATGGAATATTGGCACCTGAATTTACAACCTGTTTACTTAGAGGGAAAAATCCTACCTTTGAAATACTGTTGACATCCAAGTAACACTAGGGTAGAATCTTTTGAGGCATTGAATGACGCGGGCATTGGCAAGAATGTTAGGACAATCAAATAAGATGTCCACCAAGGAACTTCTCAATGTCGAGAGCAAAATGTCCCATTTTCCAACTGCGTTGAAGCGTGAGATGGGATTCTCATTAGTGAGTGGCACGAGGGCTATTATTATTATCAATTAATCTTGTCCCGTTAACATGCTGTTTCACACCAACTCTCACCCATGTAAAAATTGGACAGCATCAATTCCTGACATGAAGGTCAAAACATTACCTGGTAACTTCAGCTCATTACCTGCTCCTACCTCCGTCTTGGACATCAACATCTCAAAGGTCACTTCATGGACAGTGAGTGCCTGCATCACCAAAACCTTATGGTACATCTCTGATGCACATAAAATAAAGTTCAGCACTTCAATGCTGCACTTTGGCGTACACCAATACCATTCACTGCAATGTTACCACAAGGACACTTTGCATGCAGGTACAAGCACTCAACTCATGGATTCAACCAAGGTGCATCTCAAGGTTTCTCACATGCTCTCTTAGCACTTATTCACTTCTGTGCCTACTTGGATGCTCACTACATCTGTCTTGCAACCCTTGCATTTTTGCACTTCGCCCATTCAGAGGCTTTTTGTACATCTGTCTTGACTTGCCTTTTAGCACATACACCAAGCCAGGCAACTTGTCGTGACAATCAGCAGCCATCAGTCAAAAGTTGTGGACATTTCTTTTGTTATTCATTGATGGGATGAGGTCATCTCTGTTCAGCCAGAACTTATTACCTTTCCCAGTTACCATCAAGAAAGTGGTGGTGAGCTACCTTCTTAAAATGCTGCAGACAATTTATTGCAGGTAGACTCAGAATGCTGTTAGGGAAAGTATTCCAGGATGGTAATCCTGTGACACTAAAGAAATGGTGATATATTTCTAACTCAGGATAAGTGGTTTGGAGAGGAACTTGAAACTAAGAGTATCTATGTTTCTACTACTTTTGTCCCTCTAGGTAGGAGGTTTGGGTTTGGTAGATTCTGTCTTAGGAGTCTTGGTGAATGTTGCTTTATGTCACTGTGCTATGTCAATCTCATACCTGCACAATGTGCCTGTTGTGTCTGTGGCAAACACACTGTACGTGAATCAGTCAAATGGCCATATCTTAAAGTCTAAGGGGAATAGTCCTCAGACAAGACAGATAGCCTTCAAACAGAAGATCCTGGCACATTAAATCAACAGTAGTGTCCAATATCAGCCCATGATCAAATGGCTGTGGGATGCACAGGATCAGACTCCTCTCCTCACATGGGGTTGAGCCAAAATTCAGGCACCAAACCACTTGCTTTGAGTCTTCATGCCACTTAGTAGGCCATTTTCTCCTGGAGAAAGACAAAAGGAAGGAGGGAGTGAATCACAAGTGGATGGCATAACTATTAGTGCTGGTGCAAGTAGGATAGAGGTGGTAGGGTGTCCTGAGTGAGTAAGCATCACAAAGGCCATGCAGGTCGGTTGTCTAGCAGGATTGGGTGTGTGATAGCAAGTAGAGGAAGACGATGCTCTGTGGGCCTTGGTGGGAGATGGCTGCAGTACTGTAAGGAAGCAGGAAAAAGACAGTTTACACTTGCAGTGTGGACCATTTTTCTAGGAATTGCAGGGCATTTTCCGGACTATGGAAACAGCACTGACCCATGTCACATTCTCATATCAGCTCGCAACATCTGGTGGCGTGGTCACATCTACTGGTCTTGAGGGAAGGGATGGCTCTCCACCGTAACACCCAATTCACCGCACCCTCCAGGTCCCTATTGCCAAAGCAGGATACCAACTTCCTCTTGTCTGCCAAGTCTGGGACAATTGACAGGAACTGTGCAGGACAGCTTCAGACTGGTGCATGGCTGGGCTTTATATATGGTTCCAGTGCTGGGAATCATAGGAGGTCTTGGCAATGGTGAGTATGTCTGCTTGTAGTGAGTGGGAAGATGTGACGAGTGAGCTGCCATAAGTGTGTGGGGCATTATTAATAAGTCAAGTTTGGGAAGATAGCATAAGAAATCTAACTTGGCCTTATAGAGAAAAACCCACCATGAAACTCTCCAAAACTGACACTTTGCCGATTTGTTGTAAAATTCAGCTTTATGAGTTTGATATTTAACTTACTTGTGGGAGATGATTGGGTATGCAAAATACAGCCTTGTCACTGTTTTCCCCGTCACAAAAACAATTTTATTTAAAAAATGGGTTCCAATCAAGGAATTAACAGAACTTCTCATTTTGGTTATTGCAACATTTGTGCTTCCCCAATTAAAATCAGACCAGTAACATAGTTGCTCCAATTACAAGTAAAGGAGCTGTATATCATCAGTGTATATGTGAAAGCAGATTTGGTGAAGTCACCAAGGAACAGCATATAGATAAGGAAGGAGGGGGGGGTCACTGGGTTTTAGAGTATTTTGGATTCTACAGTGAACGTGGGGAGAGTACATGAGCTATTGCAGGAGGCACATCAGCTCCATTTAGATAGGGGTGGAATCATGTAAGGGCACTTCCACAGAGCAGGATAATGGAGGAAAAGCATTATAGGTGGATGGCCATATTGAACACTGTGGAATGAATGTGGACAAAAGGAAGCAATGATGGACACAAGGAATTTGAACATATTTGAATACTGCATGAACATACAACTACATTTACAATGAGATGTATGCCTACACTTGGCTTTTTGCATTTAATTTTGATAACTGGGTTTTAAAATTCATTTTACTTTGTTTTCAGAAAACAATTCATGAAAACAAGTAGCTGTAGAAAATAGATCCTTAACTTCACAATTTCAATCCCACGTAAGAAAGAAACCAAAAGATTCTGCAAATGGTTGGGATGAAGGGTGGTGGTCAAAGGTTGCTCTTGTCATTCTACCCTTAACAAAAATTGTGGAAATACTCAGCAAGCCAGGCAGCTTCTGTGGAGAGTGTTAAAATTTCATGTCAATGACTGTTCATCAAAACTTGGAAAATTAGAAATATAAATGCTTATCATAAATATGAAGACAAGTAAAAAGCATAGGAGATGAACAAAATGGAAGGGATTAAAATTTAAATTTTTCACGGTATTTCACTTGGCACCTCAATTGCATCTCAATGTCCCAATCTTTATTTCAAATCCTTTAAAATTATTAAACATGAATTCTGATCCACACCTTTTACTTCCAGTTTGCATCTGAGGGTTCCAGTTTGCATCTGGGGGAGGTGATGGCTGTGTGGTATTATCGCTGTACTGTTAATCCAGAGACCCAGATGACATTCTGGGGACTCGGGTTTGAATCCTGCCATGGCAAATAGTGGAATTTGAATTCAATAAATATCTAGAATTAACAGTCTAATGATGACCGTGAATCCATTGTTGGAAAAACCCATTTGGTTCACTCATGTCAAATGAAAAAGTTCAGCACAGGAACAGGCCTTTCGGCCTTCCAAGCCTGTGCTGACCATAATGCCCTAATTAATCTAAAAACAAACCTGCCATTTTTCAATCTGTATCCCTCTATTCCCTCCCTATCATGTACCCATCTAAGTGCCTCTTAAATGTCTTCAATGTGTCTGCTTCCACCACCTCTTCCGGTAGTACATTCCAGGCTGCTACCACTCTTTTGTGAAAAACATCCCTCGCACATCTCCCATAAACATTCCTCCTCTGACCTTGAACCTGTGCCCTCTTGTAATTGAAACTTCAACCCTGGGAAAAAGCCTCTGACTATCCACCCTATCAATGCCTCTCATAATTTTCTAGATGCTGTCGGGTGTCCTCTCAGTCGCCGTCCTTCCAGTGAAAACAATCCTAGTCTTTTTAACCTTTCCTCATAGCCAATGCCCTGGAGACCAGGCAACATCCTGGTGAACCTTCCCTGTACTCTCTCAAAGCTTCCACATCCTTCTGGTAGTTTGGTGACCAAAACTGCACACAATATTCTAAATGCGGCCTAACAAGGGTTTCGTATAGCTGCAACATGTTTTGCTAACTCTTGTACTCCATGGCCTAGGTGATGAAGCCAAGCATGCCATGTGCCTTCTTAATCACCTTGGCTACCTGTGTTGCCAGTTTCAGGGAAATATTATCCTGCACGTCCAGATCCATCTGAATGTTAGTGTTCCTAAGAGTTCTGCCATTTAAAATATAATTCATATCTAAATTTGATCCTCCAAAATGCATCACCTCGCATTTGGCTGGATTAAACTCCATCTGCCACTTCTGTGCCCATGTCACCAATCTATCTATGTCTTGTTCTATAGTTTCACAATCAGCAACTATCAGCAACTCCACCAATCTTCGTGTCATCAGCAAACTTTCTTATCAGACCATCCACATTTTCCTCCAGATCATGTAGAGATACTACAAACAACAAAGGACCTAAGACCTAAGACCTAATATCCCAACAATTAAGGGGAGTCAGGGGGCAGAGTTGAGTATGGTAGGCATTACAAAAGAGAAAGTGCTAGAAAAGCTAAAAGGTCTAAAAATTGATAAATCTCCTGGCCCCGATGGGCTACATCCTAGAGTTCTGAGGGAGGTGGCTGAGGAAATGGCGGAGGCGTTAGTTGTGATCTTTCAAAAGTCACTGGAGTCAGGGGAAGTCCCAGAAGATTGGAAAATCGCTGTTGTAACCCCCTTGTTTAAGAAAGGATCAAGACAAAAGATGGAAAATTATAGGCCGATTAGCCTAACCTCGGTTGTTGGTAAAATTCTAGAATCTATCGTTAAGGATGAGATTTCTAAATTCTTGGAAGTGCAGGGTCAGGTTAGAACAAGTCAGCATGGATTTAGTAAGGGGAGGTCGTGTCTGACAAACCTATTAGAATTCTTTGAAGAGGTAACAAGTAGGTTAGACCAGGGAAACCCTGTGGATGTTATCTATCTAGACTTCCAAAAGGCCTTTGATAAGGTGCCTCACAGGAGGCTGCTGAGAAAGGTGAGGGCCCATGGTGGTCAAGGTGAGTTATTGGCATGGATTGAGGATTGGCTGTCTCTCAGAGGGCAGAGAGTTGGGATAAAAGGCTCTTTTTCGGAATGGCAACCGGTGACAAGTGGTGTCCCGCAGGGTTCAGTGTTGGGGCCGCAGCTGTTCACTTTATATATTAATGATCTGGATGAAGGGAGTGGGGGCACTCTGGCGAAGTTTGCCGATGATACGAAGTTGGGTGGACAGGCAGGTAGTATGGAGGAGGTGGGGAGGCTGCAGAATGATTTAGACAGTTCAGGAGAGTGGTCCAAGAAATGGCTGATGAAATTCAACGTGAGCAAATGCGAGGTCTTGCACCTTGGAAAAAAGAATACAGGCATGGACTATTTTCTGAATGGTGAGAAAATTCATAAAGCCGAAGTACAAAGGGATCTGGGAGTGCTAGTACAGGATTCTCTAAAGGTTAACTTGCAGTTTGAGTCTGTGATTAAGAAAGCGAATGGAATGTTGTCATTTATCTCAAGAGGGTTGGAATATAAAAGCAGCGATGTACTTCTGAGACTTTATAAAGCTCTAGTTAGGCCCCATTTAGAATACTGTATCCAATTTTGGGCCCCACACCTCAGGAAGGACATACTGGCACTGGAGCGTGTCCAGTGGAGATTCACACGGATGATCCCTGGAATGGTAGGCCTAACATACGATGAATGGCTGAGGATCCTGGGATTGTATTCATTAGAGTTTAGAAGGTTGAGGGGAAATCTAATAGAAACTTACAAGATAATGCATGGCTTAGAAAGGGTGGACGCTGGGAAGTTGTTTCCGTTAGGTGGAGATACTAGGACCGTGGGCACAGCCTTAGAATTAGAGGGGGTCAATTTAGAACAGAAATGAGGAGACATTTCTTCAGCCAGAGAGTGGTGGGTCTGTGGAATTCATTGCCACGGAGCGCTGTGGAGGCCGGGACGTTGAATGTCTTCAAGGCAGAGATTGATAAGTTCTTGATCTCGCAAGGAATCAAGCGCTACAGGGAGAGTGCAGGTAAGTGGAGTTGAAATGCCCATCAGCCATGATTAAATGGCGGAGTGGACTCGATGGGCCGATAGGCCTTACTTCCACTCCTATGTCTTATGGTCTTATGCACTGACCCCTGTCGAACACCACTAGTTACTGGTCTCCATTTTGAAAAACATCCTTCCACCACTACCCTCTGTCTTCTATGACAAAGCCAGTTTTCTATCCATCCAGCCAGGCCACCCCAAATCCCTTGTGATTGTAGATTTTGAACCAAGCTACCATGTGGGACTTTATCAAATGCCTTACTAAAGTCCATATAAACTATATCCACAGCCCTTCCCTCATCAATTATCCTTGTTATTTACTCAAAAAATTTAATCAGGTTGGTGAGACATGACCTTCCCTAACTAATCCATTTTCCTCCAAATGCGCATATATCTTGTCCCTCAGTATCTTCTCCCAGAGCTTCCCTAGCACAGACATCAAGCTCACTGGCCTATAATTTTTTAGATTATCCCTGCATCTTTTCTTAAACCAGAGAACAACATTAGCTAATCTCCAGTCCTCTGGAAGTTCACCTGTAGTCAACAAGGATGTGAACATATCTGCCAATGCCCCAGCTATTTCTTCCCTTGCCTCTCTGAGGAACCTGGGGTAGATCCCATAACGTCCTGGGAACTTACCTATGTTAATGCAAATTTGGATTCCCAAAACTTCCTGTTTCAATATATTTACATTCTCTAGGGTATTCACACACTCATCCCTGACCTCAACATTAGTCATGTCCTTCTCCTTGGTGAAAACTGATACAAACACTCACTCAGGATCTCCCTGACTTTCTGGTCTCTACATATAATTTCCTTCCTTCATCCTTGAGTGGGCCTACATTTTCCCTTGTTACCCTCTTTCTCCTAATATGCATAAAAAGCCTTGAGATTCTCTTTGACCCTGTTTGCTAAAGACATTTCATGGCCCCTTTTTGCCTTCCTAATTGCGCATTTAAGTTTCCTCCTAATTTCCCTAAATTCCTCCAGGGCTTCTTCAGTTTGTAGCTGCCACGGCTCGTCATACGCTTCCCTTTTTCTTCTGACTAACCTTACAGTTTCCCTTGTCATCCATGGTTCCTGCATCCTGCTACTCCTATCCTTTAGTTTTGCAGGGACATGCACGTCCTGCATTTTAGTCAATTGGTCTTTAAAAGCCTCCCACGTGCCAGAGGTAGAGTTGTCTTCAAATAACTGCTTTCAATCCACATTCTCCAGTTCCCATCTAATTTGGGTGTGATTGGCTCTTGCTCAACTAAGCACCCTCACCCAAAGGCCACTTGTGTCCTTTTCTATGACTACTCAGAATCTTATGGAGTTATGGTCACTAAGCCTGAAATACTCTCCTACTGAAACATCAATCACCTGTTCTGGCTCATTCCCTAGAACCAAGTCTAATATGGCCTCCTCTCTGGTTGGATTGTCAACATGCTGCCTCAAAAATCCCTCCTGGACACAACTAACAAATTGCTTTCCATCTGATGCCATGGATCTAAAGGATTGCCAGTCAATAAGAGGAAAGTTCAAGTCACCCACCACAACTACCCTGCTCTTTTCACACTTTTTCAGTATCTGACTACATTTCTGCTCCTCTGTCTCCATGGTCTGTTGGGAGGTCTATAGAAAACTCCCAAGATTGTGATTTCACCCTTTCTATTCCTGAGCTCCACCCATAATGCCTCAATGCAAGATCCCTCTAATGTGTCCTCCCTCAACATAGCTGTGATGTGATCTCTAATCAGCAGTGCAACTCTCCTACCCCTTTTGCTTCTCTTTCAGTCCTGTCTAAAACTGCGATATCCTGGAATGTTAAGCTGCCAGTCCCGTCCCTCCTTTAAGCATGTCTCTGTAATGGCAATAACATCATAATTCCATGCAGTAATCCATGCTCTTAGTTCCTCTGACTTACCTGCATTACTTCTTGCATTGAAGTTAATGCATTCCAGTCCTCCAGTCCCTCTGAGCTCCATGACTTCCCTGTGCCTGCTCTTACTCTGTGCTATGCAGATCTCAACCACACTTTTGTCCCCAGTCCCTGCACTTACTGGCCTAATGTTCTGGTTCCCAACCCCCTGCCACACTAGTTTAAACCCTCCTGAAGAGCTCTAGCAAACCTCCCACCCAGGATATTGGTGCCCCTCCAGTTCATGTGCAACCTGTCCCACCTTCCCCAGGAAACATCCCAAAATATATCTAAAGCCCTTCCTCCTACACCAGCCTTGTAGCCACATGTTCAACTGCACTCTCTCTCTCTGTTCCTAGCTCACTAGCCCATGGAACAGGTAGTAATCCTGAGATTACTATCCGGTAGTCCTGTGTTTTAGCTTCCTACCTAACTCCCTGAATTGTCTTTGCAGGACCTCTTCCTTCTTCCTACCTATGTCATTTGTGCCTATGTGGACAATGACTTCTGGCTCTATCCCCTCCCACTTCAGGATGTCCTGTACCCGCTCCAAGACATCAAGGACCCTGGCAACAGGGAGGCAATACACCATCCTAGAGTCTCGTTCATGGCCACAGAAATGTCTACCTGTGTCCTGCTCCTACGATGCTGCTTGACCTGCTGTGTTCATCCAGCCCCATGCTTGTTACCCCTGTCTATTGAGTCACTTTCTACTAACGCTCACCTAGACTTTGCCACACCCTGCTCTACAGCAGAACCGGTTGTGATGTCACAGGTTTGGCTACTGCTAGTACTACCTCCTGACAGGCAACCCCTCCCCAACAGTATCCATAATGGTATACCTGTTTGAAAGGGGAATAGCCACAGCAGACTCCTGAACTATCTGCCTGCCTCTCCTGGCAGTCACCCACCTATCTGCCTGGACCTGTGGCGTGACCACCTCCCTAAAGCAAGAATCTATCATACTTTCTGCTTCCTGTATGTACTGCAGTGTGTCCAGCTGCTTCTCCAACCGAATCATGCAGTCTGTAAGGAGCTGCAGCTGGTCACACTTCCTGCAGATGTAGTTGTCAGGGACACTAGACTGCTCCCTGATTTCCCACATCTGACAGGAGGAGCATACCACTGCCTAACTGCCATCTCCGTCTTTTTACACTTTAAAAAAATAAGAATCTTACCTTGCCTCAACACGATGCAGTGCTTTTCTTTTTGGTTAGAGGAGGTGGAAAGGGAGGGGGTGGAAACACTAACGTCGTGTTCGGGTTTAACCACTCCTTGACACCAGTTCCTCCGAGATATTCAGACTGGTCACGGTGACTGCAGTGCCATCTCCCAGAATTCCTCTCTATGACGCCTCTGCCGCCTTCTGATTGGATGCTCTTCCTCGCTTTGGTCAGTGAAGGTGTCCTTTCACAATGCTCTCCTCAGTCCTTCAGGGAAGGAAACTGCCATCCTTACCTGATCTGGCCTACATGTGACTCCAGACCCACAACAATGTGGTTAACTCTTAACTGCCTAATTAAGGATGGGCAATAAATGCTGCCTAGCCAGCTACATCCTCATCCAGTAAATGAATAAAAGAATCTCTTTGATTATTACTGGTTTTCATAACTTCATTGTTGTTGGATCTCAGAGACTGCTTGGTAAAGGCGCCCAATTAAAAATCATAGCAATACATAGGAAACTAACACTGTGGTATCTCAGTGGGCAGCTTTATTCAAGATCAGCAGCAAGTGCTAGCCTTCACTGTTAACCACAGAAACCAGGCCAGCATTGACACCAAGCAAGGGTAGAATCAGGATTTGATTTCCTGATGTGACAAAAATTTGAAACATTATTAATTCTTACTTTTTCTATCGAAAACCTTTGTAACCCCTGGTTTTCACTTTAGAAATGTCTAGATTTCTCACATTAAAAAGTCAGTAAATTTCTAATCAGCTCACAATAATTTCCATGATTTATTTTATCAAGGTTTTTGGTGTGATCAAAGTGTGCACAATGTTTGTAATATATTATTATTGTGGAAACTTGGATGCTAAAATAGAAATAAATAGATTTTTGGTTTTAGGTCTGTGAGTGACTTTTTTTTAAAAGAATGATCAGAAAGTTATTTGGAATAGCAAACTAAGGACAGTGTTCTCATGAAATTGTGTGACTTAAGCTAAAGTTAATATTTTGGGTCCAGTGACCTTCTTCAGAACTTCTTATTCATGTTGTGAAGAAAGATCACTGGACCCAAAACATTAACTTTGCTTTCTCTTCACAGTTGCTGCCAGGCATGCTGAATTTTTCCAGCAAGTTCTGATTTTGCTTCTGATTTGCAGCGTTTGTAGTGTTTTTCATTGCTAGTTAATGTTGAAGACAGAAAGAGGGGACCTGGTGCCAGAAGCAGTGGGCATGACAATGACGTCGAACTCTTCCTCCATCATCTTTGCCTCAGTGCCTATTTCTTTGGACGGGAGTCCTCTTCCCGTCCCACTGACCCCTTCACCCAACTCCAACACTCTCCCTCCACCTGGACCCCTCCTTCTGGCCTTTCATCTCTACTCGATCTGTTCATTGAGAAATATTGATGTGACATTGGTTGCCTGAATTTCTCTGAACACCCACCCCCCAATCCAACCTATCTCCCTCCGAACTGACTGTACTCTGTGCACTTAGAGCCAACCCTGACTTTGTTATTAAGCCAGCCAATAAGGGTGGTGCTGTTGTAGTCTGGCGTATTGACCTCAACACCAGCTCTCAGATACCTCCCCCTATCTTCTTCTGGACCATGGCCCCACCATGGCACAGCAGACCATGGTATCCACCACGGTCACTGACGTCATTTCCCCCTCACTGCCTCCAAGCTGATAGCCCCCAGCCCCGCACAGCTCACTTCTACCTCCTTCCGAAAATCCACAAACAGGACTGCCTAGGCAGACCCATTGTTTCAGCCTGCTCTTGCCCCATTGATTGATCGATTGATTTGATTGTCACATGTACCGAAATACAGTGAAAAGCTTTGCTTATGAGCAGTACAGGCAGTTCACAGCAAACAAAGGATGTATAGATCAAAAATACTTAAGAGGCATACAGATTACATTGTAAATTACATTATTTGAGGCTGGAGTCCATTCAACATTCTGATAACAGCCACAAAGAAGCTGTTCAGGCTTGTGCATGTGTTTAGGCCTCTGTATCTTCTGCCTGACAGAAGAGGGTGTAGGTGGTCATATCAGGGTGTGATGTGTCTTTGATGATGTTGGCTGCCTTTCCGCAGCAGCGAGCCATGTAAATAGAGTCCATGGATGCAAGGTTGGCTTCCAAGATGGTCTGGCTGTGCACACAATTTTCTGTAGTTTCTTACTGTCCTGGGCAGAGCAGTTGCCACACCAGGCCGTTATGCACCCAGACAGTATGCTTTCAATAGTGCATCTGTAACAGTTGGTGAGGGACCTTATGGACATATCAAATTTCCTGAGCCGCCTGAGGAAGAAGAGGCATTGCTGTGCCTTCTTGACTGTCGCATCTACGTGAGAAGTCCATTGAGAAATGTCGATGTGTCCAGGTCATTGGTTGTTGTCACTCTGAGGAACTTGATGCTCTTCACCCTCTCAACCTCAGTTCCGTTGATGTAGATGGGGACGTGTTCTCCTCCCTTCTTTCTGAAGTTGATGATCAGTTCTTTAGTTTTGCTGACATTGAGAGACAGATTGTTTCCATTGCACCATGTCACCAAGCCCTCTATCTCCCTTCTGTTTTTTGACCCATTGTTGTTAGGTATCCATCCCACAAAGGTGATGTCATCAGTAAAGTTGTAGATGGCGTTCATTCAGAATTTGGCAACACGGTTGTAGGTGTACAGGGAGTACAGAAGGGGGCTGAGGACACATCCTTGGGGGGCTCCAGTGTTGAGTATTTTTGTGAAGGAGGTGCAGTTACCTATCCTCGCTGATTGCAGCCTATGGATCAGAAAGCTGAGGATCCAATTGCAGAGGCTGGAGCCGAGACCAAGGTCACGCAGTTTTGAGATCAGTCTGGAGGGGATAATAGTGCTGAAGGCGGACCTATAGTCAACGAGCAGGAGTCTGATGTAGGAGTCTTTGTTGTCCAGATGTTCCAGGGATGAGTGCAGGGCTACGGATATGGCATTCTCTGTGGATCTGTTACGTCGGTAGGCAAACTGTATGGGATCATGATGTGGGGAATGACCAGCCTCTCATGCTTATTGAAGTCAGAGCTATTGGGCGGTACTCATTAAGGCACACTGCATGTGTTTTTATGGGTACGGGGACGATGGTGGTCTTCTTGAAGCAGGTGGGGACTCCAGCTTGTAGGAGGGAGAGGTTGAAGATGTCGGTGAATATCTCCGCCAGTTGGTCTGCACAGGATCTCAGTGCTCACCATCCGGGCCCATCACTTTCCTTGGGTTGACTCCCAGGAAGACTGATCTGACTTCTAAAGTAGTGACAGAGGGAACAGGTGTATCTGGGGCTGTCGGGGCAGGCGTTGCTACGCCGTTGATATTCTGCTGAAACCAAACATAGAAAGCATTGAGTGTGTCAAGGAGGGATGTGTCATTGTCTGTTATCTTACACTGTTTCATTTTGTGTCCTGTAATATTGTTTAGGCTTTGCCATTCCCGACTGTGCCCTACAAGCTGACAGGTTCTCCATACACCGCATGGACCGCATGGCGTCCTCGGGCAAGACGAAGGGCAGTGGGGTATCCTTCCTGATCAACACTTCCTGGTGCTCGGACGTAGTGACCCTGGCAAGCCACTGCTCCCTGCACGTAGAATACCCTACAGTAAAATGCCGTCCCTACTACCTACCATGAGAGTTCACTTCCGCCATCCTGACAGCAATCTACATACCACACCATGTGGATGTGAAGAATGCCATAGATGGCAGGAGTTTGTTTGGTGGGTCTGGGCTTCTAACTTGGTCCGGTACTGCTTCGAGACCTCCCTGATGGCCTTGCAGAGTTCATGTCTGGATTTTGTGTTTTGGTCCAGGTCACCTGACTTGAATGCTGCATGTCTGGTTTTCAGTATGGAATGGATTTCCTGGTTCATCCAAGGTTTACAGTTCAGAAACACTTGAATTGACTTCTTTGATGCTAATGAAGTCTGTGATGGTGGTGGCATACTTGTCTAGGTTTTCTGTTGAACACTTGAAAATACTCCAGTCCACGAGTCCAAGCAGTCCCGGAGACGGTCTTCTGCTGCCTCAAGCCAGCTCTGTACTTCACTTCATGAAGGATTCTCCCATTTCAGCTTCTGCCTGCAAGCTGGGAGGAGGAATACCGCACTGTGGTCGGATTTTTTGAACTGTGGGTGGGGGATTGAGCAGTAGGTGTCTTTGATGGTTGTGCAGCAGTGGTCCAGAATATTTGGTCCTCTGGTGGGGCAGGAGATGTGTTCGATTTTGGCATCACCTGCTTGAGGTTGGTTTAGTTGGAGTCGCCAACCATAATTCCTCTGGGAATTTTGTCTGTAGAGTGTTTGTGGCAGTGTAAATCCTCTATCCACGCTAATACATTACTCTGTGACGCCATGCACCTTTATCTTATGCAGCAGCATTTTGTGCATGAACTTGCGTTTTGAAATGTGTTTGCTTGATCTCATACACTGACTTACAAGGTGAGCACTTTTAGCAGAAACGGAGTGTCCACTACATTGTCTGGCAGTGCATTTCAAATTCCAACCATTCAGTGCTGAAAAAGCTTTGAATGTGGTTGATGCTTCTTTGCGAATTACCTTAAATATGTGTCCGCTGGTTCTTGATCCTTTTTTTGTCGAATGCCTTATGGAAATCCAGAGACACTACATCCACCAGTTCCCTATTGTCCATCATGCCCGTAATTTCCTCAAAGAATTCCAGTAAATTTGTTAAACATGACCTGCCTTTCATGAGCCCATTCTATGTTTGCCTGATTGGACAGTTTCTATCCAGAAAGAAGTCAGATCTGCTGAAAGATTTCTGCAGGAAGAACTCACCTAGTGTCAGTCCATGCTTTTTCCCTATAAAAATACGATTTGTCCTTTTCAGGTAATGCCATAGATCATGACAGATTTGGCACTTTTCATTTCCATATTTTGTTTTTGTTTCAGCCATGTGAGCTGGTACTATTATGCATCTTGCTTTTTCATGTTCTGTGGTTTTCACTAGAATGGTTTTCAAACTTTTCCATTCCACAGTTATGTTTCTGGGCATAACTTTAGTAACTTTCATCCATGTTGCCAGTGTGACATAATAAGACTTGTCTTTTTTTGTCTTTTCTGATGATGAATTGTTGTAAATTGGTAATTTTGGCTTTGTGTTCTTTTGGAAATCTTAGTGGTCTTTTGCCTCAACATTCATTCCATGAAGTGGCCACATCAATGAGCTGTTTGTTAGATATCTTTGCTGGACTCAGTTTGATTTGGTGTACTAAAATGCCTACAGTTTGCATTTCTAGTGAAAATAAAACCAAACACATGATGTTTGAAAACTCAATCTGAAATATGCTTCTTGAGATCTGGTCAGTGAGCTGTACTGTTCCTCAAGGTATATTTGGTCTTCAGTATCTTCTTCAGGTGTTTCTCACTGCAATAAATTCCTTAGCTGAAACACAGTTATTTAATAAGTTCCCAAATGTTGTAATTTTTTTCTTGAAACCAGCTTTCCACTTTATTCTTTTTGCTGGAAGATCTGTTCCTGTTAGACATTTGCCATCCATGGTGTGTTCAGTGAGGGGCTTGTGTCTTGGAATGCGTTTGCTTGATCTCATACACTGACTTACAAGGTGAGCACTTTTAGCAGAAACGGAGTGCCCACTACATTGGTTCTTGATCCCTTCACCAAAAGGAAAAGTTTCTCCTCATCTGCTTTGTCTAAATGCCTCAGGATTTTGAATAGCTCTATTAAACTCCTCAAAGCATTCACTGCTCCAAAACTTGCAATTTCTTCAATATATATGAAACTGAAAAATCTTACTCTTGGGACCATTCTTGCAAATCTTTTCTGCACTCTCTTCAACACTTTCACATTCTTCTTGAAGTTTGGTGCTTATACTTCAGTTGAGGTTGCAGCAATGTTTTATACAGCTTAACAAAACACCTTCATTTTTGTACTATGAATAGGGCCCAGATGTTGTATATTTTATGAATGGTTCTCTAAACCTTAAATGATGCATACAAATTTACATTCAGATCCTTCTGCTCCTGGCCTTTCTGTGGAATTGTACCTGATATTTTCTATTATCTTTCCGCATTTTTCCAACTGGAATGAATCACTTCACCCTTCTCTTCATTAAATTTCATCTGTCACTTGTCTCAATCCACAATCTTGTTTATATCATTTTGAAGTTCTACACTACCCCTCCGTCACAATTCATACTAAGTCCAAGTTTTATATCATCTATCATCTGCTCTCTCCATCGCTCCTGCCACATTCAGTGGTCTATGCAGGTCTATATAAGGTCTCTCTACTCTTGCATCCCCTTGCCTTGAATCGAACTTTATGTTGTCTCTCAATCTTCTCCCAACGGAGGCCTCACACTTGAACCTCACCTGCCACCTAACCTCCTAACTTGTCAATGGTCCTTTCGGAGTTCCACACTGTTTGCAATTTCTCAAAGTTTAGTGCCATCTGCAGACTTTGACCTTGTACTCTACACACCGAGATCCAGAACGTTGACATGTATCAGTGGAGATAATGCCGAGAACTGGGTCAGTGGGACTGTCGTCTGCAACAGTGGCTCCTCCCCTCCCACACAATCACAACAAACGGAGAGAATTGGGTCAGTGGGACTCTCCCAGTGAACCTCGCGCACGGGGCCTGCGCGAGGAGATAACACTGAGCTCGAGCGGCGTTGGCAGTTATTGCAGAAAGGAAGGTGTTCACGGCTGATGGGTAACTGGTAAATTAAATCATGTAAATTATTACGGACGCTTAAACCTCAGTTTCAGATATCTTCCTGCAATCAGAGAGAAAATCAGGTAATTTCCCGCGGCGGTATTACATTGTTATGTAAGTATTGGATGAAAATTATTTTCCCGTATACAAAAAGTAGTGCGCAGTAGGCTTTTATTTTAAAAAATGCTACTGCGTTTTACAAATTGCAGTTCATTTCTGCTTTAGCGGGCATCAGTATTGATGATTTTATTTCGAGGATAGTACGCTCTTGTATTTTCTTTTAAAAAATCGGTGTAATTTAGTGCAGCTCCGCATACACGGTGTTGAGTGGCTGCCCGTCACCGCCGGCGACGCTGCACAGTTGCGGGCTCGGACTGAAAGTCTGATTCCTAACCAAATAAAAACCGAAAGGACTGCGGATGTTGGAAATCGGAGACAAGCGGCGGGGAGAGAGCAACAAAAAAAAAATCAGAAACTGCTGGAGAAGCTCAGCAGGTCTGGCGGCATTCTGAGGAGTGAAATCAGAGTTAACGTTTCGTGTCGAGTGACTCCCTTCTTCCTCAGAACTGGAGTACTCTCCACCTATCTTCTCCTTTATCCATCTTTAATCCGCCTCCCCCTTCCTATTTATTTCAGAGCCCCCTTCCCCTAACCCATTTCTGAAGAAGGGTCCAGACCCGAAACGTCAGCTTTCCTGCTCCTCTGATGCTGTTTGGCCTGCTGTGTTCATCCAGTTCTACACCTTGTTATTTCTGATTCCCAACGGAGCCAGGGCAACGGGCTTCATTCATTAGAGTGAGGAAGAGATCGGGACCGAGGGTGTAGACTGAATTTGTTTAGTTGGTGGGGAGGAGAAGAGAGAGAAATGAAATAAAGGTGTTTGAACGGCGTGTGGAATCCTTTAATTCAAGTGTAAGGATTTTATTTTACAGTATCTGGTACTTGCCTGACGTCGGGCTCTCACCTACTGTCTATTTCTGTCTCCTGTTGTTGAAGCTCCGCACAGCGAATGTGTGGACTGATTCCCCCCCCCGCCTTCGGGGGAGGGGTGTTGGGGTAGTTGTTTTGACTATTGTTTTTCGGTCTTTTATTCGCTGCGTATGAAATGGACTTTTTTTCGTAGCAGTGGTATTAATTTTTTTTAAAAAAACATTCATATGTCATAAGGTTTCGTGACCGACTTAGCAATAAATTACATGCATCCATCCATACAAAACAATATAATGTATTTCTTCCAGTTTTGTGCCGTTGATTTTAAGCTTTCCCAGCTGCGAAGGTCTTAACGACACTGATATAACAACAGCATTGTCAAATGTTTTGCATTGATTTTTAAAAAATAGTCATTCAAGGATGGGGGCAGCATTTATTGCTCCCGTATTCCTTAGGAAGTGATGGTTTGACCCGCATTCATGAACCTTCGCAGTCCATGCAGTGAAAAGACATTCATAGTGCTGTTAGGAAGGGTGTAAAGTTCTAGGTTTGGGTTGTTTGGAGGGTAATATGCAGAGTAGTGTTCCAACTTATCTGTTGCCCTTGTCACTGATTTGAAAGGTGCTGTCAAAGGGGTTTGCTAGTTGTTACAGCGCATGTTGTAGATTTTACATATTTTACGTAAAATGGACGTAAATTGAGTACAACTTATACACAGTTCACTAGCTGATCATAAAAACTGAACGAATTGAGGATGTTGTAAATCAGGAGCAAAAACAGAAGTTGCTGGAAAAGCTCAGCAGGTCTGGCAGCATTTGTGAAGAAAAAAATCAGATAACGTTTTGGTCTGGTGACCCTTCCTCAGAACTGACGGTAGCTAAAAAAAAAAATTGGTTTGTATGGAGGGGATAGGGAGGAGGTTGGGGTAGGGAGCAAACAGTAGGAGAAAGGATAGAGCCCAAAGAGAGAGAAGAGCAGTTGCATGGACAAAGGAGTTGATAACGATCTGGCTAGGAGGATGAATAAATGTTAATGGGCACTTTTAGGCTGCCATTACACACTATCTATTGTCAGTCAGTAAGTGAAAACAAGGCCTGGTGTGTGGGGTGGGGACTAGGACATGGGAAAGTTTAGGCCCTAAGATTGTTGAACTCTATTGAGTCCAGAGGGCTGCAGTGGAAAATGCTGCGTTGTTATTCCCGCTTGCGTTGAGCTTTGCTGAAACACTGCAGCAAGGCTGAGACAGAGATGTTGGCTAGTGAACAGGATGGTGTGTGAAAGTGGCAGACAGCTGGAAGTTCAGGATCTTTTTCGCGAGCAGAATGTAGATGTTCTGTGAAGTGGTCACCCAGTCTACGCTTCATTTCCCCAATGTAGAGGAGCTCACTTATGAGCAGACTAGATTGTGGGAAGTGCAGGTGAAGTGTTGCTTCACCTGGAAAGTATGTTTGGGCTCTTAGATACTAGTGAGGGAGGAGGTAAATGGGCAGATATTACACCTTCGCCGGATGCCGTGGGGCTGTGGGAGCGGTGTTGGGGATGAAGGAACAGTGGACGAGGGTGTACTGGAGGGAATAGTCCCTGCGAAAGACAGACAAGGGAGGGGACGGGAATGTGTGTCTGGTGGTGGCATCTTGCTGGAGGTGGCGGAAATTGTGCCTGATGATCCTCTGGACGTGGATGCTGGTGGGATGGTATGTAAGGATAAGGGGAACCCTATTGCTGCTGCGGGAGGGAAGAGAGGGGGAGGGCGGAAGTGCGGGAGATGGGTCCGACCCAGTTGAGAATGAGATGGAGTCCTTACAGGAGGCAGGGTGTGAGGATGTATAGCCCAGGTAGCTGTGGGATTTGGTGGGTTTATAGTGGATGTTAGTGGCCAGTCTATCCCCGGAAATGGAAGCAGAGACTCCTCCCTTCTGTGATTATAACAAGGTGCAGAGCTGGATGAACACAGCAGGCCAAGCAGCATCAGAGGAGCAGGAAAGCTGATGTTTTGGGCCTAGACCCTTCTTCAGAAATGGGGGAGGGGTAGGGGGTTCTGAAATAAATAGGGAGAGAGGGGGAGGTGGATAGTAGATGGATAAAAGAGAAGATAGGTGGAGAGGAGACAGACAGGTCAAAGAGGCGGGGATGGAGCCAGTAAAGGTGAGTGTAGGTGGGGAGTTAGGGAGGGGATAGGTCAGTCTAGGGAGGGGATACGTCAGTCTAGGGAGGATGGACAGGTTAAGGGGGTGGGATGAGGCTAGTAGGTAGGAGATAGGGGTAGGGCTTGCGGTGGGAGGAGGGGATAGGTGGGAGGAAGGACAGGTTAGGGAGGTGGGGACAAGCTGGGCTGGTTTTGGGATGCGGTTGGGGGAGGGGAGATTTTGAAGCTTGTGAAGTCCACATTGATACCATTGGGCTGCAGGCTTCCCAAGCGAAATATGAGGTGCTGTTCCTGCAACCTTCGGGTGGCATCGTTGTGGCACTGCAGGAGGCCCAGGATGGACATGTCGTCTGCGGAACGGTAGGGGGAGTTGAAATGGTTCATGACTGGGTGGCACAGTTGTTTAGTGCAAACCAAGCGCAGGTGTTCCGCAAAGCGGTCCCCAAGCCTCCGCTTGGTTTCCCCGATGTGGAGGAGGCCACAACGGGAACAGCGGATACAGTATACCACATTAGGAGATGTACAGGTGAACATCTGCTTGATGTGGAAAGTCTTCTTGGGGCCTGGGGTGGGGGTGAGGGAGGAGGTGTAGGGGCAGGTGTAGCACTTCCTGCGGTTGCAGGGAAAAGAGCCGGGTGTGGTGGGGCTGGAGGGGAGTGTGGAGTGGACAAGGGAGTCACGGAGAGAGTGGTCCCTCTGAAAAGCAGATAAGGGTTGGGAGGGAAAAATGTCTTTGGTGGAGTCGCACTGCAGATGGTGGAAGTGTCGGAGGATGATGCGTTGGATCGGGAGGTTGGTGGGGTGGTACGTGAGAATCAGGGGGATTCTGTTTTGGTTGTTATTGTGGGGAAAGGGTGTGAGGGATGAGTTGTGGGAAATGCGGGGACACGGTTGAAGGCATTCTCGACCGCTGTGGGGGGTCGGGGGCAGTGTCGCATTCCTTGAAAAATGAAGACATCTGAGATGTTTGGGAGTGGAATGCCTCATCCTGGGAGCAGATACAGCGGAGGCAAAGGAATTGGGAATAGGGGATGACTTTTTTTTTTTGCAGGAAGGTGGGTGGGACGAGGTGTATTCTACGTAGCTGTGGGAGTCGATGGGCTTGAAGTCGATATTGGTTTCCAGGTGGTTGCCAGAGATGGAGACAGAGGGGTCCAGGAAGGAGAGTGAGGTATCAGAGATGGTCCAGGTGAACTTAAGGTTGTGGTGGAAGGTGTTGGTGAAGTGGATGAACTGTTCGAGCTCCTCGTGGGAGCACGAGGCGGCGCTGATACAGTCATCGATGTAACGGAGGAAGAGGTGGGGTTTAGGGCCAGTTTAGCCAAGGAAGAGGGATTGTTCCACGTGGGCCCATGCGGGTGCCCGTGGTCACCCCCTTTGTCTGTAGGCAGTGGGAGGAATTGAAAGAGAAGTTGTAAAGGGCGAGGACGAGTTCGGTTAAACGGATGAGGGTGTCAGTGGAGGGGGACTGGTCGGGCCTGTGGGACAGGGAGAAGTGAAAGGCCTTTAGGCCATCTGCATGGGGAATGCAGGTGTATAGGGACTGGATGTCCATGGTAAAGATGACATGTTGGGGATCCGGGAATTGGAAGTTTTGGAGGAGGTGGAGGGTGTGGGTTGTGTCACGGATATAGGTGGGGAGTTGCTGGACCAAGGGGGAGTAAATGGAGTCGAGATAAGTTCGGTGGGGCAGGAGCAGGCCGAGACAATGGGTCAACCAGGGCAGAGAGGTTTGTGGATTTTGGGAAGGAGATAGAAGCGGGCGGTGTGGGGTTGGGGAACGATGAGTTTGGAGGCTGTGGGTGGGAGATCACCTGAGTGATGAGGTTGTGGATGGTTTGGGAGATGATGGTTTGGTGTTCGGGGGTGGGGTCATGATTAAGGACGTGGTAGGAGAAGGTGTCGGAGACTTGGCGCCTGGCCTCGGCAATGTAGAGGTCAGTGTGCCATACTACAACTGCGCCTCCCTTGTCTGCGGGTTTTACGGTGAGGTTGAGATTGGAGCGGAGGGCTGCACATTCTGTGGGGGAGAGGTTGGAGTGGGTGAGAGGGGTGGAGAGGTTGAGGTGATTGATGTCTCAACAGCAGTTGGAGATGAAGAGGTCAAGGGAGGGTAGGAGGCCTTGGGGTGGTGTCCAGGAGGAGGGGGTGTGTTGGAGGCGGGGTCAGTAGAGGGAGGATTAGTCTCACTGTTAAAGAAGTAAGCACGGAGGCGGCGGAAAAACTGTTCAGCGTCTAAGTGTGAGCGGCATTCGTTGATGTTGGGGTGGGGGGGGGACAAAGCTGAGCCGTTTACTAAGGACTGACCATTCGTCCTCAGTAAGGGGGAGGTCTGGGGTGATGGCAAAGACTCGGCAGGGCTGGGTGCTACTGTCTCCTCTGGAGCTGCTGGCTGTGGAGGTGGTGGGAGGAGCGACGTTGGCATCTATCTCCTCCCTTCTCTTCCTCGACGTCTGAAGTTGACCAGGTGAAAGTGAGAGCAGGGTGGAAATTGGAATAGAAATTGGTGAGCTTTTCCAATTCTGAACGAGAAAGGAATGCGGCACCAATGGTATCATCAATATATCGGAGAAAGAGTTGTGGGTGGGGCTTGGAATAGGACTGGAACAAGGAATGTTCCACGTACCACATGAAGAGACAGGTAAAACTGGGGTCCATGTGGGTACCCATGGCCACTCCTTTGACCTGAAGAAAATGAACGGAGTTAAATGAGAAGTTGTTAAATGTGAGAACGAGTGGGTGGACTTGTAAGGGGATTTTACGTCCATGGTAAAGAGGAGGCAGCTGGAGCCTGCAAACTGGAAATTTTGAAACTGGCATAAAGTGTGGACGAATCAGGGATGTATGTGGGTAGGGACCGGGCCTGGGGAGAGAAGACTGAGTCAAGCTTGGAAGAGATAAGTTCTGTGAGGCAGGAGCTGGCTGAAACAATAGGTCTGCCCGGACAGTCCTGTTTGTGGATTTTTGGAAGGAGGTAGAAATGAGTTGTGCGGGGCTGGGTGACTATCAGCTTGGAGGTGGTGAAGGGGGGACATCACCAGATGAAATGAGGTCAGTAACTGTGGTTCGTACAATGGCATGATGTGTCATGGTGGGGCTATGGTCCAGGGGAAGATAGAAAGAGGTATCTGAGAGCTGGCACTGAGCCTGTGCAATGTAGAGTCAGTATGACAGACTACAACAGCACCACCCTTATCGGCAGGCTTAATAATAAAGTCTGGGTTAGATCTAAGCACGCGGAGTGCAGTCAGTTTGGAGGGGGATAGATTGGATTTGATGAGGGGTGCAGAGAAATTGAGGCGAGCGATATCACGTCGACAAATCTCAGTGAAAAGATCGAGTGCAGATAAAAAGCCAGAGGGAGGAGTTCAGGTGGAGGGAGAGTGTTGGAACTTGGGAAAGTAGTCTTGTCCAAAAAAATGGATGCGGAGGCGAAGACGGCGGAAGAAGAGTGTGATGTCATATCGTGCCCGAAATTTGTTAGGGTGGGCACGCAGAGGAACAATGGTGAGATCTTTGCTGAGTACAGAACGTTCAGCATTGGAGAGCGGAAAGTTAGGTGGGATGGTGAATACCTGTCAGGAGGTGAGGTTGGGGGAGGGGCTGGACTCAGGGAAGGGGAGAAGCGTAAGGTTCGAGAAGGCCATGGGTATCTCTAAGTTGTTGCGTCTTATGGGCCTTGATGCCTGAAAGAGAAAGAAAAAGTTTCTTGTTAGCATGGCGACTGAGCTGGAGGATTAAGTGGAACTGTGGAGTGGTGCAGCCCTGAGCCAGCGTGTTGTGACGCTGTTGGAGAGAAATGTTGAGAGTTTGCATGTAATGCCACATGGCATTCAGTATGAATCTCTGAATGTATGTGACGGAGATGGAAGAACTGAGAGAATGGGATGGAGTCTTTACAGGAAGCAGGGTGCTTCTCCATTGCATTTGTTCAGATGAGGCCAACTTTGACAATGAAGCTTCCGAAATGTTCACCTTTTTCCTCAATCGGGGATTCCCCAGCACCATTGTTAACAGGGCCCTCAACTGGATCTGACTGATCTCCTGCACTTCTGCCCTCACCCCGTCTCTTCCCTCCCACAACAATGATCGGGTTCCCCTTGTCCTTACCTACCATCCCACCAGCATCCACATTCAGAAGATTCTCCAGCGAGATGCCACCACCAGACGCACATTCCCCACCCCTCTCTTGTCCACCTTCCGCAGAGACTGTTCCCTCCGCTACACCCTCGTCCATTCTTCGTTCACCCCCAACACACCTCTCAGCCCCACGGCACCTTCTATTGCAACCGGTGAAGGTGTAACACCTGCTCGTTTACCTCCTCACTCCCTAGTATCCAAGGGCCCAAATATACTTTCTAGGTGAAACAGCACTTCACCTGCACTTCCCACAATCTGGACCACTGCATTCGCTGCTCACAATGTGAGCTCCTCTACACTGGGGAGAAGCATAGACTGGGTGACCACTTCGCAGAACACGTACATTCTGCTCGCAAAAAAGGACACTGAACTTCCAGCTTCCTGCCACTTTAACACACCACCCTGTTCATTAGCCAACATCTGTGTCTCAAGTTTGCTGCCATGTTCCAGTGAAGCTCAGCACAAGCTGGAAGAACAGCACCTCATTTTCTGCTTGGGGACCCTCTAGACTCAATATTCAGTTCAGTAATTTTAGGGCCTAAACTCACCCCTGTCCTAGCTCCCTACCCCGACACACCAGACCTTGTTATCACATAGGCTGCCATTACACACTACCTGAGATAAAAGGTACTGCAGATGCTGGAGAATCCGAGATAACAAGCATGGGGCTGGATGAACACAGCAGGTCAAGCAGCATCATAGGAGCAGGAAAACTTGACGTTTTGGGCCTAAACCCTTCATCAGAAATGGGGGAGGGGAAGACGGTTCTGAAAGAAATAGGGAGAGAGGGGGAGGCGGATAGAGGAGAGGATAGGTGGAGAGGAGGCAGACAAGTCGAAGAGGCAGGGATGGAGCCAGTAAAGGTGAGTGTAGGTAGTGGGGTAGGGAGGAGATAGGTCAGTCCAGGGAGGACGGACAGGTCAAGGGGGCGGGATGATGTTAGTAGGTAGGAGATGGGGGTGGGGCTTGAGGTGGGAGGAGGGGATAGGTGAGAGGAAAAACAGGTTAGGGAGGTGGAGATGAGCTGGGCTGGTTTTGGGATGCGGTTGGGGGAGAGGAGATTTTGAAGCTTGTGAAATCCACATTGATGCCATTGGGCTGCAGGGTTCCCAGGCTGAATATCATTTGCTGTTCCTGCAGCCTTCGGGTGGCGTCACTGTGGCATTGCAGGAGGCCCAGGATGGACATGTCATCGGAGGAATGGGAGGGGGAGTTGAAATGGTTCGCGACTGGGAGGTGCAGTTGTTTGTTGTGAACTGAGCGCAGGTGTTCTGCAAAGCGGTCCCCAAGTGTCCGCTTGGTTTCCCCGATGTAGAGGAAGCCACAACGGGTACAGCGGATGCAGTATACCACATTGGCAGATGTGCAGGTGAACATCTGCCTGATGTGGAAAGTCTTCTTGGGGCCTGGGATTGGGGTGAGGGAGGAGGTGTGGGGGCAGTTGTAGCACTTCCTGCGGTTACAGGGAAAAGTGCTGGGTGTGGTGGGGCTGGAGGGGAGTGTGGAGCGGACAAGGGAGTCGCGGAGGGAGTGGTCCCTCCGGAAGGCAGATAAGGGTGGGGAGGGAAAAATGTCTTTGGTGGTGGGGTCTGATTGCAGATGGCGGAAGTGTCGGAGGATGATGCGTTGGATCCGGAGGTTGGTGGGGTGGTATGTGAGGACGAGGGGGATTCTTTTTTGGTTCTTAGTGCGGGGACGGGGCGTGAGGGATGTGTTCCGGGAAATGCTGGAGACACGGTCGAGGGCGTTCTCGACCACTGTGGGGGGGGAGGTTGCGGTCCTTGAAGAATGAGGACATTTGAGATGTACGGGAGTGGAATGTCTCATCCTGGGAGCAGATGAGGCGGAGGCAGAGAGGTGAGGGCAATGCAATTTGCTGCATTAGCAAGTTTGCTATGGGGGATGGTGCAGTAGATTGCATACATCTTTCTATCAGAGCTCCTTGGGATCAGCCCGCTGTCTTTCTCGACAACAAAAGGTTCCACTCCCTTAATGTGCGATCATACTGACTGAATACTCTCAAATTTGTGCATAATATCCAGACAGCATTCAAGATTCCTACACCTGGATCAGTCAATTAATGTTCTCCGTGCCCCTCAATGGTTACAGGGCTGTCTGCTGCTTTGACTGTACACCCTCCTTCAACAAAATGTGAATGCTTTTGAAGAAAAGGAGATGGAGAATCATGATGTCTCCTCTGAACAGGAAGAAAAATGTAATGGTCATGACATGAGCCAGGAGGTTTGTTATGGAGAGGAAAAAGCCCAGGCAATGCTCAAATGAGGCAAATGCGCTGATAATTTTTTTTGACTAGATTCCAGGTTGAATGATCAGTGAAGACCTGTTTTTGTTTTTTTTTGTTATTTTAAAAGACTGCTGCTTCCTATTTGAGATGTACATGATTTACTTAATTTAAGTTACACTTTGCTCTCATTCATTGAATAAAGCATCCTGTTCTATTTGCACAATGTTGGTTGTGTGATCCCTTGCCTAAGTCAGACCCTATAGAGAAATATAGCCTTTCGGCTAATTGTGGGCCACAGTACCTACATGGCATTATCTGCTCATGGATGGGAGCAGATTGTGGGCCTAACCTTGAACAAGCCCATTTGTATGCTACCTTGAAAGCAACGTACTGCCTTTGCTCAGCTTGTTGACTCACATGTCATCCTCATACCTGCTCCAAATGTGAATTAAACCTTGTTGAGTACTTTACAAACCTAATACATGGACATGAGAAAGGATGGCCTTGCTTTAAAAGGAGTGCAGCAAGGTTTACCAGGCAGATTCTGGGAATGATGAGACTAACATATGAGGAGAGATTGACTAGGTGGTTATTGTTCTTGCTGGAGCTCAGACGAGTGGGGTTGTGGGGGGAGGTGGTGGCGGCATGGTTCTCATAGAGACTTATAAAATTCTAACAGGACTAGACAGGGTAGATGCAGTGGGCAAGACAATGCCAAAAAATTTCACCACCTCTCCTGAGAAAGTTAACACAGTCATCTCTCAGACATATATTGTCTACTTTTTCCAAGAATGGTCCATCTGACTATGGAGACCCCAAGCAGGGAATTTTCAGTCCTTCTTCCACCCCACAGAACTCTGTCTCAATTCTTTATTTGTCATATCAATTGTTTCTCTGTTCTTTGCAGTGAACGAACACAAAACTGTTATCTTCACTTTCACTTCATCCAACATTGTATTGTCCTTGAAATTGGTCTGTCAACTGTGGCTGCAATTCACAAATGATCGACCTAGTCTTCCCTAGGTACTTAGAACAACACAACGTACAAACATTGCAGATGAAGTGATAAATGGTCTATCAATGGAAGAATTCCTTACATTTTGATGGAAATGCTCCACTTCTTTTGCTGCAGCAAGCTACGTCAGCACCTAGTGGTGTAATGAAACTACAGTAATTGTGTATGCGCTAAAGATAAAAATATATTTACACAAGAATACATTGTATGTATTGACCACCTGCATCACCCATGTAACCGCAAGATGTTGCCTTTGTCTTTGCCTGTGTCCACGTGTAGCTGTGACATCTATAGCTGAGCTGGAGACAGCCGGCTAACTGATGTGTCCTGTTAACTGTGCTGAGTTTGACAGGTCTATGATGGGACTTTGAGTCCTAACCCTCAAGAACTAGGTGGGTATGGTAATGCTGAGGTTCTCATATGCAGGTGCTCCCTCCTTGGTTTGACCTGCTGGAGGCATTAGGGTTGCACATAGAGAGGAAGCTGGATGGCAGTTAACAAAACACGGCAATTAGTAGGACATCTCTGGAGTATTGAGATGAAGCCAGGGTGACTGGCTGTCAACCTCATTTCTGTGGATGCTGAGAGACATCTCCCTCTTATTGTTAACGTTCTGCACCCAAGGCTGCAACAATGGCCTGCAGGCCTACTAGCTACTTTATTTTGTTGGATCTGAGTTCCTAAGGTGGCCATCACATTTTACATGAGACAGCCAAGCTGGAGTCATGACAATGCACTGAATTTGGATGGACTCCTGCAGCCTACACTCTTAAGTCTCCGTCTGTGCTCTGGTGCACGAATGCTTCATGAGGTGCAAAGCTGTGCTAGATACTGAGTCCTCCTCTGGAAGCGACTAATAAGTACATTGTCCAAGAAATAGTAGTATGAGTTGGTGTCCTAGAGTCAGTGTAGGTATTCCATGTCGAGCTGGGGCTTGTACACTATTATCTTAGGAACATAAGACCAGGAGCAGACCAATCAGTCCATCAAACCAGCCATGGCATTCCTGGCTGACTGACCACTGCAATACCTTTACCCACCCTATCCCCATAACCGTTTATGCCACCGGTAATCTGAAATATATCAATGCCTACTTTAAACGTGCTCAAAAGAATGAACTTCCACAGTTGACTGTAGTAGAGAATTCCGAAAGTTCGCAGTCCTCTAAGTAAAATAATTTCCCCTCATCTTAGATATAAATGGCATTCTCCTCATTTTTAAATTGTGCTCCATGGTTCTGGATTCCTCAGCCAGGAGAAATATCTTCACTGTATCCAGTGTGTTCATCCCTTTTTAAGTGTTTGTAAAGTTCGATGATTTCACCCCTCATTTCTTGAACTCTTAAGAATATATTCTCAAATGTGTCCATTTTCTCTTCATGGGACATCCCTGGTGAACCTTAGGTGTACTCCCTTGATGGCAGTAATATCCTTCTGTGGTAAACAGATCAAAACTGCGCACAGTACTCCAAGGGCAGTCTAACCAAGCTCTTACGGAATTGAAGCAAAACTTAATTACTCCTGTACTTTAATCCACTCACAAGAAATGGCAACATCCATTAGACTTCCTAATAACTTGTTATATTTGCACACTAGCCTTCAATGACTTATTACAAGGACCTAGGTCCCTTTGGACATCTACGCTTTCCAGTGCCTTGCCATTTAAGAAATACTTTCTGTTTCCAGATAACTTCATGTTTTTCCATATGCATGTTTTAGCTCAGTCTGTCCAAACCCCGCTGAAGCTGTTTTACATCATCCTCACAAGATACAAAGCTAAGTGGGAATGTATCATCTGCAGATTTGGAGATAACACTTTTTGGTCTCCTCCTCCAACTTACCAATATATGTTGTCAATGATTGGGGCTCAAGTACTGATCCTTACAGTACCCCACTACTCACAGTCTGGCAATGTGAGAATGACTGACTTATTTTCAGTTTCTGTCTGTTAGCCAATCATTAATCTATATCAGTACATTATCTCCTATCACCTATGCACTTTAATTTTCCTAATCAGCCTCCTGTGGGGCACTTTAACTCCTCCCCATTTTTGGTAATGTAGTGGTAATGTCACTGCAGTAGCAATCCAGATCCCCTAGGCCATTGTTCTGGGGATACTGGTTTGAATTTCCACGTTGACCCAAATTGGCGGTTCTCACAATATCTCATTCTCACTCTAGTAAAGTCTCCCTCACTCTGACCATGTGGCTCAACCATCTGTCCTATTTGGTATCCTTCTAAACTATTTTAGTTGAACCAAGTGAGACCTCTAAGAATGTAAGTTTATGTTCACTAAATTATGCCATTTCCCCTTTGCTCACCTGTGCTGCTACGTTAGTTAAGGGTGAACTGGTCAGATGGTAGGGCCTCCTCCTGCCACCTTTGGGGTAAAAGACCTCCTGTTTTCTCTAGATGGTCTGGCTCAGGACCCCTAGTGATGTGTTGCTGAACTGCATGGCTAGTTTCTGCTTGGATCTAGCTATTATTTGCAGTGTGGGATTGACCAATAAATCTTCCCATGATGCTTCTGGTTTACAATAAGTGAATGTTTGCCTGGATGGCCTTTAAGTAACGCATTGTGACCTTCAACTTAAAGCCCCATTTGGGAAAGAGCTTTCTGCCTGTGCTGGTCTATAAAATTCACCATTGTTACCTTACATAAGCCCCATTGAACTGATTGATTGCATAAGAAATTCTAACCATCTCCAGTGCTGTAATTATTGGTTTATTCAATACTGCTAGCAGTCCTTCTCTACATATTAATTAGCTTTCAGCAGAAATATTAGTTATTAAATCTTCCTGTCTGTTAGGAAGGGGAGGTTGAACCCCTTGGATAATTAAAATCGAAATACAAGCCCCCAGTCTGTTACGGTGGGAGTAGAGGTCCCCTTCTAATAATTAAACTCAAAACACCTAGAGAAGCTCGCCTCACCTCACCCAATCTATTAAACATTTATGGAGAAGAGGAGGTTAAATGAAAGAAAATCCCTGATATTCACTTTATAAGTAACCAATAACAATTTATTTATTTAACCCTAACAGTGAAAAAATTAATAGAATTGCTAACAAACCGAACAATTTCCCCCTTAACTATTAAATATTCCCTAATTGAACTAAATTCTACTGGAATGCTGTTCTAATAAACACAAGTCCCACTTGTATAAACCCAAGTAATAAGAAAATAAAATGAAAACTTAGTGTCTCAAAGCCTATATGCCTTTCTTCTGCTGTTCTCAAGTTATAAACGCCTTTTATTAAAAAGTGTATCAGTCCATCTTATTTCTGCATCTAGTCCACAGACCTTTAGCCTGCCATTTAAATTATTACAAGATAACCTCGACTACATTTCACCCGACCTGATTTGTAGAATGAAAGGCTAACCTGTGTGATATTCATAAGGAATGAAAGAGAAAATGCTTAAATAACTCCAGGACTTCAGTGCATTGTTTGGAAAAGGAATGTGTCATCTTCCCTCGCATATGCTTGGGTTTTAAAAGTATTCTCACGATTGCAATGCAATGATGTAGTTCAGGTTCCAGTTGTAAAGTTAACGCTCTTTAGTTGGGAAATTTTGCATCATCTTTTCTACTCTAACTAGACACATGGCAGTAACTCAAGTCAAAACGTTGTCTCAAATGCATCTACGGAGCAAGCCTCAGACTTTGTTAATCAATATTCACTATTTTCCTGTGTGAGGATGGACTTATCTTACATATGTGTGTTGGCAAATTGATCTAATTTTTTGAAATCCATCTTCTATTCCACTGGACCATAGAAAGCAGAATCAATTCAGTATCAATGAGGCACAGGGGTTGCCAAACTGGCTTGTACACAACAGGTATTGTATAGGAGAGCAGTTCAAGTATCTCTACTTCTAACAACAATTTTCAGAGCAAATTTATGGCTTTACTGCTGAAGTTGTAACTTCGAACACAAAAACACATTCAGCAAACTTTCTTCAAGAACATCTCCAGACTGTTACATTACACTCTAGTGAGTAAGTTAGCTATTTTAATCAACTGTCATCTGCACATTCATTGTTTATTTCTACACAACAAAAACCCATCATGAAACATTGCTCCCCTTCAGCCCAACATTGAGATATGATTGTTCTTGTGACAGTTCATGCAGATCAAAACGAAGCCAGAAAAATACAAAGTAAACATAGCTAGTATGAAAAATTTAAGACTTTGCCCATGATTAACATTTCCTTAAAATTAGATTTTAAAAGTCATGTCTAAACAGACCTATAGAGGTGGCAGTGGCCTAGTGGTATTATCGCTAGACTATTAACCCAGAAACTCAGGTAATGTTCTGAGGACCCAGGTTCAAGTCCTGCCATGGCAAATGGTGGAATTTGAATTCAATAAAGAATTTGGAATTAAGGGTCTAATTAGGACTATGAAGCCATTATTGAATGTTGGGAAAAACCCATCTGGTTCACTGATGCCCTTTAGAGAAGGAAATCTGTCATCCTTACCTGGTCTGGCATACATGTGACTCCAGACCTGCAGAAATGTCATTGACACTTAACTGCCCTCTGGGCAATTAGGGACGGGCAATAAATGCTGGCTGAGCCAGAGACAGCCACATCCTGTGAATGAATTTTAAAGAAAACGAAAATGTACTATTCCATTATAATCTCCAAGATTTAAATACCTGTAAAATAAAACTAACTACGGAAATGGTGTTTTAACCGCACCTCAAAATGTCAGTCCCCTGTATTGCTCATATCGTGCTCCTTCCGGAACAAAATAAAGGCATCTATGTGTAAGAGAATAGATTCAGATTCTCTCAGAATCTCTCCAACAATTACTTCTACATGCGCACATCCGACTTCCTGAAAGGACTATATTCCATTCTCCAGTTGCGGTGTCCTTTTGTCATGGTATCAAAAAGGAGAATAGTGAATATTGATTAACAAAGTCTGAGGCTTGCTCCTTAGATGCATTTGAGATAACGTTTTGACTTGAGTTACTGCTGTGTGTCTAGTTAGAGTAGAAAAGATGATGCAAAATTTCCCAACTAAAGAGCGTTAACCTTTACAAATGGAACCTGAACTACATCATTGCATTGAAGATACTGCAGTCATGGGAATACTTTTAATACCCAAGCATATGCGAGGGAAGATGACACATTCCTTTTCCAAGCAATACACTGAGATCCTGGAGTTATTTAAGCATTTTCTCTTTCGTTCCCTTATGAATATCACATGGGTTAGCCTTTCAATCTACAAATCAGGAATGGTGTGGTATGTGGTCGAGGTTATCTTGTAATAATTTAAATGGCAGGCTAAAGGTCTGTGGACTGGATACGGAAATAAGATGGACTGATACACTTTTTAATAAATTTAATGAAAATATCTTTTTGATTTAATTGATACCTTCAGAACAGTATTGGATTACTATCTGAAGGAGAAAAAACATGCAAGGGTCTGAAAAAAGATGAATGAGCTTGGCTTAAGAGACTTACTACAAAGAGCCAGTATGGATATGATGGGCCTAATGGCCTCATTCTATACTGTGACACTTTACAAGTAAAAGCATCAGCAAAGCAGTCCAGATCCCTTTTGAGGAACTAAAAATGAGATAAATGAAATGAAAGCTGGAAAACATCTTGTTCTTTATATGATGGAGGTTCAAATAGAGTACTATTTTTATTTAACTGTTTCTGAAATAAGTTGTGGTTTGCTGTTTGGATCTACATCTGAGGATTGCTTGCAAGCACTTGACCATTTTAAAACATGGTTTATTATGTTCAAGGCTCCAAGTGGGCATTCATGCCTGCTGCTGACACAAGGAGAGTTACAGTTTGCATATAAGATTATCGTGAATTACTGATCAGCATTGAAAAAGCATTCACTCTACTATTTATGACTGCATAATCCCCAACAGGCCATTTCATCTATTAAACGTGCAACGATGTTTTATTTACATCAGCTGTCTAAACTTTTTCATGTATTTTGCACAATTAATAGTCTTTTTAAAGTTTTGAAATCTTTGCATTTTTGAGATAGAGTTCATAAATAACGATTTGTGGCAGCAAATTCAAAACTCTAAACACATTTTATGTAAAGTTTTTTTTTTCTTCTAAAATCTCATATTGGTCTTAAATCTATGTTCAATAATACTGGAAACTATGGTGGGGAATGAAGCTGAAGAAACAGTTGTGCAAAATCTTCACTAATTGGAAAACTGGTCTGAAAGTTCAATGGACGTACAAGAATTTTTAACAACAAAAAAGGATACAGGGTTCTTGTGGGGTTTGGAGTCCTAGATTTATGCTGTATCTTATCTGGCTCCTCAATTCATATCCAGTATTACAACCAGCTGATTTTAGCTCAGATATTGCAGTAGTAATAGCAGAATAAGAAAAAATGTCAGATGTTATTTGCTCATGGAGAGAGCATGTGAACTTTAGTCACTGGGAAAGAGATATTTTTCACATAAAATAACAACAGAAAAACTGGAAGATGAATTTAGTGGGAAGCTATTGGATC
>JAHRHZ010000249.1:74742967-74791084 GCA_024137785.1 Ginglymostoma cirratum
GAAACGTCAAGCTTTCCTGCTCCTATGATGCTGCTTGGCCTGCTGTGTTCACCCAGCCCCACACCTTGTTTATCTCAGCCTATGATAGCATTTTGCTTGAATCAAATCTCCTCCCAACTTCCCTCATTTAACTTTATTAACACAGCCCTCTATTCACTTTTCCCTCAAGCCTATCTAGATTCCCCATTAAAGGCTACTTGACTCAACTATTCCTTTTGTATGGATTGGAGAGGAACCTCCCAGATGGTGATGTTTTCCTATGCATCTGCTGCCTCTGTCTTTCTAAGTGGTAGAGGTCATGGATGTAGAAGGTTCTACTGAAGGAGCCTTGGTGAGTTCCTGCAATGGCCCACGTAGATGGTAAAAACTGATGCCATTTTGCATCAGTGATAGAGGAAGTGAATGTTTACGGTAGGTAGTCAGTTGCCTGATCGTCTGGATGACAATTAGCTTCTTGACTGTTGGAATGCACTCAGCAGGTACATGAAGAGATGTGCCTTGTGAAATGGTGAACAGGCTTTGGGGAGTCAAAGTTTCTGCTCCTTTCACCCTCACCTTCAAAAGCAAATGTAAGAATCTTATGAATTTATTTCCCATTAAGATTGAGACCATTTAATCAGTTGACTCTGTCACATTCCTGAATTTCATCAATCAACCTACCTGAACTTCTTACCACTGGCTGTGAGCTCACACCGTGCTGTAGTTTCTCTACTATTTCCTTTCATATCCTTACAATGCTCACTTACCCTTGAGACTCACCTCCTTTCCACAATCCTGTTCCCACGAAACAACCGATCACTAAACTTTCCTGCTGCCTGCTATGTTAGCTGTCATTGTAAATGATTCTTGTTCATCAGGTGTTGTTTTAAATAAAGCAGACAATGTCATACTTTCCATTTGTTTAATTAATTGTTAATTTTGGAAGAATATATCACCTTTTACTTATTAGTTGTTGAGTACAGACTGAAATGAGGAGGAAATGCATTTTTATTTATATGACCCTTGTGTCTGTGTATGTATGTGCTACTGTAGTAATTGGTTCCAGAAGAAGCTAACTCAAAACGAAAATACTATTGATGCTGGAAATTTGAAATGAAAACAATCAATGTTAGAAGTACCAGGTCAGGCAGCACCTATGGAGTGAGAAACGTGTATAACTGTTTCATCACAATTAGCAGAAAATCATTTCAGTTCAGAGTATTCAAACCTTTAGTTATGTAGTAAAAGTATTTGTAAGACCTTTTACAAATCCAGTTTTTTTGGAAGGGGAGCAAATGATTTTAAGAGGACATAATTTTTTTTTAAAATCTTGTGTTATCAGAGATGACAGTAGCATTTTTGATGGGGTAATGGATGAAGATGATAAGGACAAAGCAAAAAGGTGAGTCTACAGAATAAGGTTTTGAAAATATAGCTAGGGATTGATGCGTTATTAAATAAATATTTTTTGAAAGTTTTTCAGGTGTTAAAAAGAAAACAATAACATTATTGTTTCAGCCAGAATTGTTGTATAGCTGGATGCACCAAAGAAAACAATAAAACAGTTAAATTAGTAATTTGGGTGGCTTTTCCTTGCCCAGTTCCAACTGATTCAACTTTTGCATTATTAAATAAGATCATGAGATGCCGGCACCATTCAAATGACATCCCAACCTTAGTTGTAGGGAAATTTTGGCATCATCTATCCGTAAGAGATGATGAACCTGCAGCAAACAAACCGTGTCAGATGGGGTGTCCTCATATCGTATACCTTTTGTGTTTTATGGCTTGGAATGAGGCTCTTCGACGCATCATCTTCTTGCTGGTAGTCCCATTTTCTCACATTTAGACGGAAGCCTTGTGTGCTATGAGTTTTCAAGTGACCATCTCAATATTATTTAAATGTTGTGATGATTCCCACTTCTATCAATCTTCCAGGCAGTGAATTTCACATATCCGCCACCCTCTAGGTGGAAAAAAAATGTTATTTCTTCAATCCCCTATACACCTCCTGCCCTTTACCTTAAATCAATTATCCTGGTTATTGATTTCCCTACTCAGAGGAAAACGTTCTTCCTATTTATCCTATTATTGTCCCTCATAATTTTGTACACCAGTTAGGACTCCCTCTGCCTTTTCTGCTCTAAGAAAAACAACTGCAGCCTATGTAGTCTCTCTTCATAGCTGAAATGCTCTAGTGTAGGCAATATGCTGCTGAGTCTCCCCTGCATCTTCTCTAGTGTAATCATGTCCTTTCTATAATGTGGCTACCAGAACTACACCACATACTCCAGCTGTGGCCTAATTGACATCCTGTACAGATCTATCATAACCTCCTTTCTCTTGTATTCAATTCCTTGACTAATAAAAGTGCATGTCTCGTATGCAGTCTTAACTACCTTTTCCATTTGTCTGTTGTGTTCAGGAATCTGTGGAAATGCATTCCAAAAAATCACTCTGTTTCTCTGTACTTTCTAAGGTCTGCCAATTTGTCATGTACTCCATTGCCTTTTTATTCCTCCCAAAAATGTATTGCCTCACCGTTTTTTGTGGATTAAATCTCATTTTCCACCATTCTGCCCATCTGACCAGCCACCTACATCATTCTGTAGTCTAAGGCTTTCCTCCTCACTGTTTACCACACTACTACTTTTCATGTAATGTATGAATTTACTGATCAATCTTCCTACATGCATGTCTAGATCATAGATGCATAGAACTAAAGCAGAGGACTCAACACAGAACATTTAGCATGCCAGTCAAAAATCAACCTTTGATAAATACCTCTGCTTCCTGCCAATAAGCCAGTTCTGGATTCAGCTTACCAAAGTCGTAAGCTGTTACCTCTTGACCAGTCTCCTCTGCTTGATCTTGTGAAATGTTTTACCGAAATCCGTGTAGACCACACCTACTGCACTACCCTCACCCCGACGTATAGTCACCTCCTCAAAAACATCAATCAAACCTATCCAACATAATCTCTCCCTGACAAAGCCATGCTGACCACACTAGAATAATCCTTAACTCTCGAAGTGAAGATTATTTCTATCCCTTAGAATTTTTTCCGATCGTTTCCCTATCACTGACATTCGACCCACTGGTTTAAAATCTACCACCCTTCTTGATAACGGTACCATATTAGTTGTTCTCCAGTCCTCTGTCACCCCTCCTGTGTCCAGGAAGGATTTGAAATTTAATTTGAGACCCTGCAGACACCTCCCTTGCTTCGCACATGAACCTCGGGTCCATTCTATTTGGGCCTGTGGATTTGTCCAATTTTAAGCCTACTAAAAGCTGCTAATTCCTTCTGCCTATGAATTGTAAATTGTTCAAGTATATCACAGATCCCTTCCCTGATTTCTACACTGTTGGTTTTGTATCATAAAAACATATGTAACGTTCTATTAAAGGCTTGATTTACATCTGGCTCAACCCACAGTTTATCCTGAGGTTTCTAATTATTCTCTCGACCCTACGTGCTTATAAAATGCCTTTGAATTTTCCTTTATTTTGCCATCACTGTTTTCTCATGACTTTTCTTCACTTTCCTAATTTTGTTTTTAAGTAACCCTGCACTTCAAGAGCTGTTGGTGTTTTGAGCCCTCTGCATCTGCCATAAGCTTCTCTTTACCTCCTTATCCAATTTGTACAATACTCAATATCTCAGGTTGCTGGAAGTTTTGGTCCCGCTCCATCATCACAGGAACATGTTGGCCTTTCACAGTTTTTTTTTGAAAGACTGATGGCTCTGGTGTAGATTCTTGAATGCTTTTGAACTTTAGTTTAATCTTTGCTTCTAAAGGCCAACCCTTCACAGGAAGCTTCTGGCACAACCTGCAAACATGAAGCTGCCAACTGATATTGTCTGTTATTCTTTTTCAGTATTGGCATCTGCTTTTCTAACCACTGGCTGTAATGTTGGTGCATTCTGGCCATTGCAAATTCTCTGATCAGCTAGTGATTCCTTGGACAGACAATTGATGTTTAAGGCCTCCATGTCATGCTTGCAAGCAAGCTTGAGGTGGAGTTTTTTTTTTCTATTCATTTTGTGGAATGTGGGTGTCACTGGCTGGCCAGCATTTCTTGCCCATCCCTAGCTGCCTTCTTGAACCGCTGCATTCCTGTTGCTGTGGGTTGACCCACAATGCTATTAGGGAGGGAATTCCAGGATTTTGATCCAGCGACAGTGAAGGAACGGCGATATATTTCCAAGTCAGGATGGTGAGTGACTTGGAGGGGAACTTGGAGGTGGTGGTGTTCCCATATATCTGTTGCCCTTGTCCTTCTTAATGGAAGTGGTCATGGGTTTGGAAGGTACTGTCTGAGGATCTTTGGTGAATTTTTGCGGTGAATCTTGTAGATAGTATCCACTGCTGCTACTGAGTGTCGGTGGTCGAGAGAGTGAATGCCTGTGGATGTAGTGCCAATCAAACGGGCTGATTTGTCCTAAATGGTGTCAAGATTCTTGTGTTGTTGGGATTGTACTCATCCAGGCAAGTGGGGAGTATTCCATCACACTCCTGACTTGTGCCTTGTAGATGGTGGACAGGCTTTGAGGAGTCAGGAGATTAGTTACTCGTGGCAGTATTCCCAGCTTTTAGCCTGCTCTTGGAGTCTTAGACACTCCACTGGTAAGCTATCTCTGATTGCCTTGCCTTACAGAACATCCTTGAGCATGCAACTACCCACCATCCTGTGGAAATCCGTGATCTGCTGAAGCTGTTCGTTTGTTCGGTACCAGCACACTTGACAACTCTTCTTTTGAGAAGATTGCCACATCCAGGATAGACCCAAAATATGCAGAAAAGATTGAAATTACTGATCTTCTTTTGATTGCTCCAAGTTACTGATGTTTCATAGTCCTACAACAGACAGTGCAACACAGGCTTGAAAACCATTACAAATAAAAACAGAAGTTGTTGGAAAAGCTCAGCAGGTCTGGCAGCTTTTGTGGAGGGGAATCAGAGTTAATGTTTCAGGTCTAGTGACTGTTCCTCAGAACTGGTAGCTAGGAAAATGTTGGTTTATATGCAGAAGATGGGGTGGGGCGAGGGAGTAATGAGTAAACGATAGGTGGGGATAGAGCCCAAAGAGAGAGCAGAACAGTTGAACGGACAAAAGAATGGATAACGATCTGGCTAGGAGGGTGAATAGCTATTAAGGAGATTGTTAGTGGCTAACATGACTTGTGTGTAATAGCACACTGAGATAACAAGGTCTGGTGTGTCGGGGTTAGGGTAAGGATGTGGGAGAGTTCAAGCCCTAAAGCTGTTCAACTCAATATTGAAAGATCAGAAAGCTCGGGGGCCCCGAGTGGAGAATGAGGTGCTGTTCTTCCAACTTGCACTGAGCTTTGCTGGTGCACTGCAGCAAGCCTGAGATAGAGATATTAGCCAGGGAACTAGGTGGTGTGTTGAAGTGGCTGTCAACTGGAAGCTCGGTGTTCTGCAAAGTGGTCACCCAGTCTGTACTTCATTTCCCCATGTAGAGGGACCACATTGTGAGCAGTGAATGCAGTAGACTAGATTATGTGAAATGCAGGTAGAACGCTGCTTCACCTGGAATGTATGTTTGGGCCCTTGGATATTGGGGAAGGAGGAAGTAAATGGACAGGGTGTTCCAGCTTCTGCAGTTGCAGAGAAAGATACAGTGGGTTCTGGAGGGGTGTTGGGAGTGAAGGAAGACTGGCCCAGGGTTTGCTGGAGGGAATGGTCCCTGCGAAAGGCAGACAACAGAGGGGAGAGGACTGTGTATCTGGTGGTGGCATCTTGCTGGAGGTGGTGGAAATAGCGGCTAATGATCTTTTGGAAGTGGGTGTTGATGTGATGATAGGTAAGGACAAGGAGAATCCTATCACTGTTGCACGAGGGAAGAGAGGCAGTGAGGGCCAAAGTGTGGGAGATGGGTTGGACCATGCTGAAGGCACTGGCAACAACAGTGCTGGAGAATCCTCAGTTGAGAAAGGTGGACATTTTGGAAGCTCCCTTGTTGAAGTTGTTGTCGTTGTCACATCAGTTCCAGAGATAAAGGAACTGGGAGTCTTTACAGGAAGTCGTGTGAGGATGTATCGTCAAGATAACTGTAGGAATTGGTGGGTTTATAGTGAATATTGGTGGCCAGCCTATCCCCAGAAATGGGAAGAGAGATGTTGAGGAAGTGAAGGGAAAGTCAGAGATGGACCAGGTGAAAGTAAAGGTGGAGTGGAAATTGGAAGCAAAATTGATAAACCTATCCAATTCTGGATGAGGAGAGGGAAGCAGCACCAATGATTTCATCGAGAGATTGGTGTGGGTGGGGGCCAGAATGGGACTGGAACCAAGAATGTTCCATGTACCCATTGAAGAGACAGGCATAACTGGAGCCCATGCGGATACCCATGACCACCCCTCTGACCTGGAGAAAATGAGAGCATTCAAAAGAGGGTGAGGATGAGCTCAGCCAGACAGAGGAGGGTGGTGGGTGAGGACAGTTCAGGCCTTTGGACCAGAAAGAAATGGAGACCCCTGAGAACATCCTGCTGGGGGATGGCCATTTAAGGGAATTGCATGTCCATGAGAAAGAGAAGGTGGATGGAGCCCGCAGACTGGAAATTCTGAAATTGATGTAATGTAGCAGAGGAATTACAGATATAAATTGACAGAGATTGGACCAGGGGAGAAAAGACCGAGTCAAGGTGGGAAGAGGTGAGTTCCGTGGGGCGGGAAGAGGTGAGTTCCGTGAGGCAGGAACAGGCAGAAACAGTGAGTCTGCCTGGGCGGTCCTGTTCATGAATTTTGAGAAGGAGATAAAAGCGAGTTGTGCGGGGTTGGGGGCTTATCAGCTTGGAAGCAGTGGGGGGTGAGATCACCAGATGAAATGAAGCCAGTGACCATGGCTGACACAATGGCCTTTTGCGCCAAGGTGGGGTCACGGTCCTGGTGGAGCTATCTGAGAGCTGGTGCTTAGCCTCTGCAGTGTAAAGGTCAGTCAGCCAAACAACAGCAGCACTCTTATCAGCAGGCTAAATTGCAAAGTCAGGGTTGGATCTCGGAGCACAGAATGCAATTAGTTCCTGGGAGAATAGATTGGAATGGGTAAGAAGGGGAGGAAGGTAAATTGGTTGCCTCAATGTCATGTTGATAGTCCTCAATGAACAACTTGAGTGCGAATAGAAGGCGAGATCGGGTCTGACCCATCTCCCACACTTTGGCCCTCGCCCCTTCTCTTCCCTCCTACAACAGCTATAGGGTTCCTCTTGTTCTTACCTGGCATCCCACCAGCATCCATATCCAGAGGATCATTAGCTGCAATTTCCACCACCTCCAGCAAGATGCCAGCACCAGACACACATTCCCCACCCCTCCCTTGTCTGCCTTCCACGGGGACCATTCCCCCCAGGACACCCTGGGCCAGTCTTCCTTCACTCCCAACACCCCTCCAGAGACCACTTCACCTTCCCCTGTAACTGCATAAGATCTAACGCATGTCTGTTTACTTCCTCCCTCTCCAGTATCTAAGAGTCCAAACGTACGTTCCAAGTGAAGCAGTGCTTTAACTGCATTTCACCCAATCTATTCTACTGCATTTGCTGCTCACAATGTGGTTTCCTGTACATTGGGGAAATGAAGCGTAGACTGGGTGACTGCTTCTCAGAACACCTACGTTCTGTCAGCAGGAAACACCCTGAGCTTCCAGTTGCCTGCCACTCCCAAGACACCATGCTGTTCCCCGGACAACGTTTGCGTCTGAGGCTTGCTGCAGTGCTCCAGCCAGGCTCAGTGCAAGCTGGAAGAACAGCACCTCATTTTCATTTGGGGACCCTGCAGCCTTCTGGACTCCATATTGAGTTCGAGATAATAGGAACTGCACATGCTGGAGAATCCGAGATAACAAGGTGTGGACCTGGATGAACACAGCAGGCCAAGCAGCATCATAGGAGCAGGAAAGCTTGATGTTTCGGGCCTAGAGCCTTCGTCAGAAATGGGGGAGGGGAAGAGGGTTCTGAAATAAATAGGGAGCGAGGGGGAAGCGGATAGAAGATGGATAGAGGAGAGGAGACAGACAGGTCAGAGACGGGGATGGAGCCAGTAAAGGTGAGTGTAGGTGGGGAGGTAGGGAGGAGATAGGTCAGTCCGGGGAGGACAGACAGGTCAAGGCGGCGGGATGAGGTTAGTAGATAGGAGATGAGGGTGCGGCTTGAGGTGGGAGGAGGGGATAGGTGAGAGGAAAAACAGGTTAGGGAGGCGGGGACGAGCTGGGCTGGTTTTGGGATGCGGTTGGGGGAGGGGAGATTTTGAAGCTTGTGAAATCCACGTTGATACCAATGGGCTGCAGGGTTCCCAGGCTAAATATGAGTTGCGGTTCCTGCAGCCTTTAAGCTCTGACACTTCTGCCATCTGCAATCCGACCCCACCACCAAAGGCATTTTTCCCTACCTACCCTTGCCTGCTTTCAGGAGGGACCACTCTCTCTGTGACTCCCTTGTCTGCTCCACACTCCCCTGCAGCCCCACCACACCCGGCAGTTTTCCCTGCAACTGCAGGAAGTGCTATACCTGCCCCCACACCACCTCCCTCACCCCCATCCCAGGCTCCAAGAAGACTTTCCACATCAAGCAGATGTTCACTTGCATATCTGCTAATGTGGTATACTGCATCCACCGTACCTGCTGTGGCCCTCTGTACATCGGGGAAACGAAGTGGAGGCTTGGGGACCACTTTGCAGAACACCTGCGCTCGGTTTGCAACAAACAATTGCACCTCCCAGTCGCGAACCATTTCAACTCCCCCTCCCATTGCTCAGACGACATGTCCATCCTGGGCCTCCTGCAGTGCCACAATGATGCCACCCGAAGGCTGCAGGAACAGCAACTCATATTTAGCCTAGGAACCCTGCAGCCCAATGGTATCAACGTGGATTTCACAAGCTTCAAAATCTCCCCTCCCGCAACCGCATCCCAAAACCAGCCCAGCTCGTCCCCGCCTCCCTAACCTGTTCTTCCTCTCACCTATCCCTTCCTCCCACCTCAAGCTGCACCCCCATCTCCTATTTACTAACCTCATCCCGCCCCCTTGACCTGTCTGTCCTCCCTGGACTGACCTATCTCCTCCCTACCTCCCCACCTACACTCTCCATTCCCGCCTCTTTGACCTGTCTGTCTCCTCTCCTCTATCCATCTTCTATCTGCCTCCCCCTCTCTCCCTATTTATTTCAGAACCCTCTTCCCCTCCCCCCATTTCTGATGAAGGCTCTAGGCCCGAAACGTCAAGCTTTCCTGCTCCTATGATGCTGCTTGGCCTGCTGTGTTCATCCAGCTCCACACCTTGTTATCTCCATATTGAGTTCAACAGCTTTAAGACTTGAAGTCTCCCATGTCCTTAGCCCAGTCTCCACACATCAAACCTTATTATCATGTAGTCTGCTATTACACACTACCAGTTCTCATTAATAGCTATTCACACTTCTTTATTCACTCCTTTTATCAGTCCAATTGTTCTTCTTTCTCTTTGTGTTCTATCCCACCTATCATTTATTCTTTACCACTTACCGCTCCCACCCTATTTTCTGCATGTAAATCGAAGTTTTCTTAGCTACCATCAGTTCTGAGGAACAGTCACTACTGAAACGTTAACTCTGATTTCTCTCCACAGATGCTGCTAGACCTGCTGAGCATTTCCAGCAATTTCTGTTTTTGGTTCTGATTTACGGCATCCGCAGTTCTTTCAGTTTGTTTTCAAGACTAAATAAAATCAGCTTGATGTTATCTTATGTATCTTTTGAGAGTCAGCCATGGCTGGTAACTGCTTTCCCTATGTTTGTATTGAACGTATTAATAGGGAACAGATTGTCTGTTGCTATGAGCCCAAAGAAACAGAATTTGTGAAAAAGTTTGTGACAAGTTTTTTAAAAAGTTTTTTTTTAATACTTCTGATCGGGAGGGGACAAGTTAGAAATGTTGCAAAGACAGATCATGAGTTTTGGCAGCTAGATTGTGATGCACATATAGGACTTCCCTAATCAACATGTGATATTTTCATTTTCACCTTGTCTTCATAGTTTGTAGAATTTGTTGTCTGACTTAATGTGCAAGTAAATTCCTTCCATATCTACAGTAGAGGTGACGATGTGGAGGACGAAGAAGCAGTTACCAGAATGGGGCTAAAAAAAAGGCCCTATTTCACTCTAAAACTGTCAGAAATGAAGCCTCCAAATTATATAGTGCTGTGTCATCATGGAAGAAGCAGGTGAGATTGAGGAGCTTTGTTGAACAGTTGGGTCTTGTCAAAATCTTGCAGAGTCCTGCTTTGTTAACAATATCAAATGGCTTAGTGAGATCTTCAAAATCACAACTAAAATAATTTTTCATCTTGAATAATGTTATCATTTTTTTGTATTTGTTGTGGATGTGGACATTATTAACACTATTAACTAGACCCGCATTTATTATCCACTCCTGATTGTGGAGAAAGTGTTGGTGAGCTGCCTTCTTGACCTGCTACACTCTTTGGGGTGTGTGTATACTCACAATGCTGATAAGGAGGGAGTTCCAGGATTTTGCTCTATCAAGACAGTGAAGGAGCAGTAATATTGTTCTGAGTCAGGTTGTTGTGTGGCTTGGAGGGGAATTTACAGGTGATGGTGTTCATGTATGTTTGCTGCCTTTGCCCATTTAGACAGTAGGGAATCTTGTATGTGGAACGTACTGCCAGAAGAGCTTGGATGAGTTGCTGCATTGATTCCAGTTTTGCTAGGGCTTTGTGCTGCTGTACAATGTGAAATGCTGCCTTGATATTCATGGGCAGTCTCTCTTCATCTCTGGAGTTTAGTTCTTCTGTCCGTGTTTGGACCAAGGTTGTAATGAGATCGGGAGCCGAGTGGCTCTGGTAGAACTTGGGTTCCCCTTCCTATTCATATATTTGTCCAGGTGCTTCTTGAATTGCTATCGTGTCTGCTTCAACCACCTCCCCTGGCTGCGTGTTCTAGGCACTCACCACCCCTTGTGTGGAAAAACTTGCCTTGCTCACCTCTTTTAGGTTCAGGGTGCAAGCTTATGTCCTCTGGTAATTGACTCCTCCTCCCTGAGAAAAAGCCTCATTTTTTCCACTCCAGCCATGCCATTCATAGTCTTATAAACTTCTATGAGATCACCCCTCAACTTCCTGCGTTCCAGTGAAAACAAACCCAGTCTATCCAACCTTCCTGCACTGATCACTGTGGAACACCACTAGTCACAACCCTCCATTCCAAAAAGCATCCTTCCACTGCTACCCTCTGTCTCCTCTGACTAAACCAGTTCTGTATCCGGCTTGCCAGTTCACCCCTGAAACTATGTGAGTTCACCTTTTATACCAGTCTGCCATGAGGGACCTTGTTAAAGGCTTTATTGAAATCCATCAACTGCTTTTCCCTCATCAATCATCTTTGTCTCCTCCTCAAAAAACCTTGATCAAGTTAGTGAGGTATGACCTTCCCTGTGCAAAACCATGCTCTCTATCACTAATAAGTCCATTTGCTTCTAAATGCATATAGATCTTGCCCCCGTGAATCTTTTCTAATAATTTACCTACCACTAGCATGAGATGCTTGGACCTGTAATTTCCTGGATTGACCCTGCTACCCTTCTTAAACAGTGAGATAACATTGGCTATTCTCCAGTCCTCTGGGACCTCACCTGTGGCCAAAGAGGATACAAAAGTATCTGTTAGTGCTCCAGCAATTTGTTCTCTTGCCTCCCTCAGTATTCTGGAATAGATTCCATCAGGAAGTGGGACGTATCTACCTTAATACTTTTTAAGATGCACAACAAATCTTCCTTTTTAATAGCAACTTAGCTTGGAAATTTGACACTTCCTTCCCTGAGATCATCCTCCACCAATTCCTTCTCTTTTTGTGAATGTTGACACAAAGTATGCATTTAGGACCTCGCCCACCTTTTCTGGCTCCACACACAGATTCCTTGCTTTGTCCGTGAGTGGGTCAACTCTTTCTTGGCTACCGTCCTGCTTTTTGTGTATGTATAAAACCCCTTGAGACTTCCCATGACCCCTTTTAGCCCTTCTCATTCCTTGTTTAAGTTCTTTATTACTTTCCTGAGATAATTCAAGGGCTTTGCCAGTTCCCAGCCTCCTAGAGCATACGTGTGATTCCTTTTTCTTTTTAACCCAGGTCATAACATCCCTGGCCATCCAAGGTAGACGTAACTTGCCATACCTATCCTTCGTTCTCGCAGGAATGTGCCGCTCTTGAGTTATTAACTGTTTGAAATACTCCCACATGTTTGATGTGGATTTACCCTCAAACAGTCACCTCCAATCAAAATTCTCTAGTTCCTGCCTTCACCTGTTGTAGTTTGCCTTCACCCAATTTAACATCTTCACCTGAGGATTGCTGTTATCCCATCCATGAGTATTTTGAAACTCAGTAAGGTTGTTGACTTGCTCGCCGAGCTGGCTCATTCTCGTTCAGATGTTTCGTCACTATGCTAGGTGACATTATCAGTGGAGCTTCCGATGAAGCGATGTTATCGTCGGAGGCTCCACCAATGATGTCACCTAGCATGGTGGCGAAACGTCTGAATGAAAACAAGCCAGCTCAACGAGCAAGTCAAAAAACTCACCCATAACCCGAGCTACAGATCTTTACCAAAACTTTAAAACTCACAGTATTATGGTCACTACTCCTGAAATGCTCCTCCAATGAAACTTCGCCCACCTGGCTGGGCTCATTTCCCAAAACTAGGTCCAGTATAACCTCTTCCCTGTTTGGAATGTTTTCATTTATGCTGCTTTTTTTCTGTACACCATACCCGTGCAATTTTTAACATTGCTGGGTAAATCCAGTGTTGTAACTATAATGGAACAGCTTACCTAGGGGGATAGCTAATTCTGGAGCACACAGTTTCAGTGCTGTTGGTGGAATGTTGTCAGGGCTGTTCCCTCTGCAGCATTCAATATTTTTCATTGACTTAACATGTTACCAAGAAACAATCAAATTGACTAAAGATTGACCTCAGTGATGTTGGGGACTTCAGGAGAACTCTTATGATTGTGGTAAAAATAGACTATCAGTTTTGACTTTCATTATCTGATTTTTAATACCTGAGATCTTTTCATTCACTCATCTGATTTTAAAGAAATGAAAGCCAGTGAAATAAGATGGCCACAGTGATAATAAGATAACGGGTTGAGCTAGTTCATGAAACCGTCTCTAAGCAAGATCCAGTCTGAACTGAAATAAACATGTCATCAAAATGACTGAATGCAGTAATTCAGTTCTGTATCTCCGGTTACATCTTTTTGGAAGTTTCATATATTCGGTTGAAAATCACCTGCAGAATATACAGCTTAGGAGAAAGGAAATAACAAAACCAGACATTGAATAGAAATACAATTTATTTTGTGTATTACAACGTTTTTGGTCAGAGCACAGAGAGAAGAAAATAGATTTGTGGCTGCAGAACTGGAAAGCTTGCTGTCCATCTCTTCTTCCCTCAGCCCCTCACAAACTGTGGAGTAACTTCAATTCATAAAGAATTCAAGCATGGCCTCAAATTTCATGATTTAAAACAGAAATTGCTGGAAAAGCTCAGCAGGTCTGGCAGCATCTGTGAAGAGAAATCAGAGTTAATGTTTTGGGTCCGACGACCCTTCCACAGAACAGTTCTGAGGAAGGGTCACTGGTATTGAAACATTAACTCTGATTTTTCTTCACAGATGCTGCCATACTTGCTGAGCTTTTCGAGCAACTTTTTTGTTTTTGTTCCTGATTTACTGCACTAGCAGTTCTTTTGGTTTCTACAAATCTCGCCATTGCTGAGGATCCAAAATATCAATTAAACACTAATGCTTTCAGCACTCTAAGAATTGTTTTTAACCAAGCAGTGTCATGACTGATGTGGGAGGAGTGCACTGTTTCTGTCTGGTCCCACTACTCCATGGGTCACAACATAAATTTAATTGTTACCTGGTTCCCGATATGTGCTTTCCCTCTGTACCTAAAACAAAATGATCAATCAACCAGTTTTTCTTAATTTAATATAGAATTGTTGATTTATTGTAAAATAACCTATTCCATGAATGTTCAAAACTGATCGCGGACTCAGTTCATGAAAATATCAATATTGACCTCTTTAGATATCCTGTAGTACACACGGACACACCAAGATGCATCAGAAAAGGAAAAGTCATTTTCCTTGCAGAGATTCACATTTTTCAAAAAAAAACATACAGCTTGTAAGTCTTAGTTCTTGAAGGCAAAAAGGATAAGGCTTGAGATGTTTAGATTGCCTTAATTCTGACGTTCTGGTGCATAAAGATTGATGTCACTGAACATATGCCGGTGTTCAGGAAATATCGACTAAATCTTCCAGAGGCCTCGTGTACAAAAGCATCTAGAACCAAGCCTGCAGCTGCCACACAGGACCCACATTAAGGACTCTTTTTACAGAAACTGGAGACCTGAATTGGGAAGTTTCCTCATTCAACAAGCTTTTCCCAAACTACTCCAAACAGCATCTAAAGCAGAAACTGGAACCTGACAGGAGATCTCCAGTTTAAAAAAAAAGTAATCACATGACCTGTTACTACCAAACAAAGGCTTGTTAACAAAAAAATTGTTCCAATGTCATTTCATTGATCTCTCTTGAAAAAAGCAATCATCCAGGCATCCACAATCTTACAAACTCAAAGCCATAGAAATTATAAATATGAAGCATTCATAACTACTGCCTATTTTTGATTTTACTTTTTATATTTGACACTTTTCAAATTTTATACTTTTGTGTGTGTTTGATGTTACGTTTTATTATTCTCAGATTTTATTATCTTCTCAGTAAATGATATTCCTCTTAATTTTATGTAAGAAACCTTGTAATTGACTTTTTTTTCTAGTACTATGTTTTTAACTGAAGTGTGAGTTGGCTGTGTGCTTAAAAAGAATTTGAAATCTTTATTCTGGCTAAATGAGGGTGTTAGAAAGAGGGGAGCTGATTAATTCCTCTCTGTCATAACAAAAACAAAGTGGGACATCCACTCGGCACTTCTAGCTAAAGATGGGTGCAGGTACGGTGAATAGAGATAGTGAACTTCAGTGAACTAGTGTGACGTTTGAACAGATTTCTTGTCATTACAAAATTACTTATGCAAAATCTAAATTCAGATAATCACTTGGATACATTTTTTAAGGCCAAAAATATAAAGTTTGTTGGAACCTTGGATGTCTTCCTTTCAATTATGAGTATTATTTGCTTGTGTCTTTAGGGTGTCAAGGAACAAATCCGAGAAGAAAAGACGAGATCAGTTCAATGTGCTCATTAAAGAACTCAGTTCCATGCTACCTGATAATACTCGGAAAATGGATAAATCAACAATATTACAGAAAACAATTGATTTTTTACAGAAACGCAAAGGTAGTTAATGTGTCCTATGTGAACAAAACCTTGCTTTGTATTTATAGAATAAGTGTGCTAACTTTAATGGGGAGGGAGAGGAGGAAATTGAGACATTGATTATTTCATGCGAGTAATTTGGGGTTTTACTTCTAGTTTTTAAATTGATCAAGATCGTAAAGGTAAATTTTATGATTGTGTTATTGTTTTAAGAGCTAGATTTATTAGTGAGCCAAGGACCAAGATAAAACCACATTACCAACTGTCGTGTGCACACTAGGCAGGATCATGCTAAAAGGAGGTGCTAGCAAAGTTACCTGTACCTGCAAGTTGTAGTATGAGTTATTAAATAAACCTGTGAGATTTTCAAGATACCCATCTCTTGTATTGATATATTGTCAAATGAAATGCAGTTATGGCAATTCAGTACAGAAACTGCATATATTTTTTGCTAGTAGACATGAATGGACCAGCAACAGCATACATGGATCTCAATACTGTGACTGTTCATGAGATCACTAAGGTATCTCATGCAGAAGAAGAGATTAAGAATGTTCTCTTTGAGCTAGAACAGGACTCGGAACAATCATACCCAGAAAGATTCAGTGCCATAGAAAACTTGATTACTCCTTGGAGATGATGTGATCCCATCAATAACTCTCCCACTAGTAGCCTGGATGAGAAGTTCGTAGAATACTATTGAAAGATTTTCTTAGAACAGCAATTCTGACCAGAAAGCAAGCTATATTTGACTTGGTATTGTGTAATGTGGAAGAATTAATTGATGGCTGCAGAGTAATGTCAAGTTTAGGTACTAGATATGAGTGAATTTTACATCCAGTTTGAAAGAGGGAAAATCGGGTCTGAGTTTATTGTTTTCAATATAAATGATGGAACTTATGTCAGCATGAAAGCTGAGCTAGCTTAAGTGAACTGAAATACTAGGCTAAGGCACAGTGATCAACATTTACAAGGATATTTCAAAATATACAGAATAAATATATTCCTACAACGAAGTACAATTCTAAAGGGTGGACTCGCCATCCGTGGTTACCTAAAGACCCTAGAGAAGCATCAAACTGAAGGAGTATAGCATGTAATTGCATAAAAATGAATGGCAGCTCCAATGACAGGTGAGAAGATAAAGAATGCCAGAAACGACTAAAAGGAAGAAATTAAAGTATGAGCAGCAAATGGCTAAGAATGTAAAATAAGATATTACATATATTTAAAAATGAAAAGAGGAATTAAATAAGGTGTTATTCCTCTAGAGAGTGAGAATGGGAAGTTAATAGTCAATACTGAGGAAATGGCAGATGGAATGACAAATGGTTTGCTTCTGCCATCACTATAAACATTCCAGGAATGGGTGTAAATGAGGAGGTGGACTCTAATCACTAGGGAAGTGGTACTAAGCAAACTGATGGAGTTGCGGGCTGACAATTCTCCAGCTCGCAATGTATTTCATCCTTAGGTCTTAGGTTGCAAAGAGATTATTAATTTTCCAAAATTCTTAAGGTACAGGTAAAGTTCCATCTGACTAGACAATAGCAAACATAATCCCTTTGTTCAAGATGGTAGGTAAGAAACAGGAAACTACAGGCCAGTTACATAGTTTTAGGCTGAGGGAAGACAGATTTAAAATAGAAATGAGGAGGAATTACTTGTCTCAAAGGTCATGTATTTGTGAAATTTGCTACTATGGAGTGCAGTGGATGCCAGGATACTGAATAAAATTTGAGGAGATAAATTTTTAATTAGTAGCAGGTTAAATGGTTATGGGAACGGGCAGAAAGGAGATCAGCAATAATTGTTCTAATTGGCAGAGCAGGCTCAAGGGGCTGAAATGCCTATTCTTGCTGCTAGCTCTTATATAGTTTAATCACACTGAAGCATCTCTGCATCCTTGTCAATTAACCTTCAAACCCAGCTTTGGAGATATTTCATTTAGTTCCTCCATCTAATTCAATATATATTGTGAATAGCTGGGACCAAGCGCTGATCCATGTGGTGCCACATTAGTCACTGTCTGCCACCAGTAAATGGACCTGTTTACTCCTAATCCTCAGCAATAACCTGCTCGACTTTGCCCAGTTTGCATTCAGTCAGGACCAATCAGCTCCTGACTTCATTACAGTCTTTGTTCAAACATGGACAAAAGAGCTGAATTCTAGAGGTGAGGTGAAAGTGACAGCCCTTGTCATCAAGGCTACATTTGACTGAGTATAGTGTCGAGGAGCCCTAGCAAAACTACAATCAGTTGGTTCTCAGGGGCAAACTCTCTGCTGTTTGGAATCATATTTGGCGCATAATAATATGGTTTTGGTTAGACATTCAGTGGCGTTAATGTCACTGAATCTCCCACAATCATCATCCTGGGGTTTGCCATTGACCAGACTCTTAACTGATCTTGCCATCTAAACACAGTGGCTAGAAGAGCAGGTCAGAGGTTAGAAATACTGTGGCAAGTACCTAACGTCCAGGTTATCAAAAGCCTGTCCACAATGTACAATGCACAAGCCAGTGACTGAATGCTCCCCACTTGCCTGGTTGAGTGCAGCTCCACTAACACTTAAGAAGCTTGACACTGTCAGGTGTCAAGCTTGACAAAGCAGGACGCTCATAGGAGCACTGTGTCCTATCTACAAGGTGCACTGCAGAAATGTTCTGAAGATCCTTAGACAGCGCCTTCCAAACCCACATCGCTATTGTCTAGAAAGACGAAGGCAGCTGATAGGTGGGAACAAGTTGGTTTGTTGAGTAGTTCGTAATCTTGAGGAATGGTAGACAGATCACCCGAGTGAACCCTTCTTTGGGAAGTTATGGATCCATTACGGATCTTTGACTAATACATTTACAATAAATGTCATTTGCTGTTGAAGCTTGAGCTCTGGTCTCAAACCTGATTAGCAGCTGGAGTAACTGAGTTGCAACTGTGAAGCAGAGAACTAAATCTAACCATTTAACATTTATTTGCTGTTAAAGACCCTTTCTTATTGGGTGATAATGGCTTGGAATTGAATATTTAGGGATGTTTGTTATTTAGGAAAGATAGGTAGATGGAAAAAGAAGAAGGCGGTGGTGCTTCTAGTAATGGATGAGATCAGTATATTTGTGAAAGGGGATCTTGGATCAAAGGATCAAGTTAGTAAACACCAAGGGGCAACAAACATTGATGGGATTCGTTTGTCAGCCATGGAATTGCCATTGTAATGTTGGGCATGGGTTAAATCAGGAAATTAGAGCTCTATGTAACATGGGGTAGTACCATTGCAGTAGGAAACTTCAGTTTACACATAAACTGGGTGAACTTAATTAGCGTTATTGCTCTGGAGGATGAATTCCTTTAGCACATACGAGGTGAGTTTCTAGAGCAGCAGATTGAGGAACCAATTAGGTATCAGGCGGTTTTAGATTTTGTAAAGAATAACCATCCTTTGGCAGCCATTGGGAAATGGTCACCATAATATAATGTAATTTTAGATTGTTTTAAAATGATATAGTTTCTTTATGAAAGTAGTGTCCTAAATGTAATGGCAGCTATGATGGGATATGGGGCAGTTTTTCGAGGTGGATTGGGATGTACCTTAAAATATTGCCAGTTGACAGTCAATGGTAGGGAATTTAAGGAAATACCACATTGCCTACAACAGTTGTACATTCCTCTAATCATCAGAAAATCCAGGAAAGATGTATCAGTCATGACTATCAAAATAAATTGAAAAATAAATTAAATCAAAGGAAGTCATTTAATAAAGTTGCCAGGAGGGATGGTAAACCTGAGGATTGGAAGCAGTTTCGAATCTAGCAAAAGAAGACTGCAAAACAAACAAAGGAAGGACAAACAAAGCATGAATGTAAGCTAGCGAGAAACTTAAAGCTGGACTGTGGAACCTTCTTTTGGTATGTGACAAGGAGAAGATTAGCAAGGACAAATGTGAGCCCATTACAGTTGGAGAAAGGAGAATTTGTTATGGAGAATGGGTGAAGTTAAGCAATTATTTTGTGGCTGTGTTCATGAAGGAGAAGCAGAACGTCTAGAAATACTAGGGATTTGATGATTAGTTTGAAACTGATGAACTGAAACAAAATAGTATTAATAGAGAACTAATACTCAAAATTAATTGGATTGAATGTTGATAAATCCTTGAAGACCAGATGAAGTACATCCTAGAGTATTGCAGGAGGTGGCTCTAGCAATAGTGTTTGCATTGGTGGTTATCTATCATAATTCAAAAATTCTGGAAAGGTCTTTGCAGACTGGAAATTATCAAATGTTAACCAATTATTTAAGATGGTGGGGGGGGGGGGGAGGGAGAGAGAGAGAGAGAGAGAGAAAACTAAGAAGTACAGACCCTAGTTTGAAAGTAGTAGCCATACCAATGTTAGAATCAATAATAAAGGATGTGATAACTGGATGTTTTGAAAACAATAATATAATTGGGCAGAGTTAACATGGACTCATGAAAGGAAAATAACATTTGAACAGCCTGTTGAAGACTTTTGAGGATGTCACTTGTAGTATAGATGAGAGGAAACCAGTGGATGTGTGTATTTTGATTTTCAGAAAGTTTTGAATGAGGTCCTACACAGGGTCATGGTAAACAAAATTGGAGTACGTGGGATTGACAGTACTACACTAGCATATATAGCGAATTGCTTAATAGATAGGAAGTAAAGAGGGATAGTAGATTATTCTAAGGATGGCAGGCTGATACAAGTGGGGTACCTCAAAAATTAGTACTAGATTCGCAGATGTTCACAATCTAGATAAATGAGTTAGATCTGAGGACAGAAATGTAAAGTTTGAGTTATTTAATTTGATTTATTGTTGTCACATGTACAGTGGAAAGTTTTGCGTTACGAGCAGTGCAGGCAGATCATAACATACAAGGACAGACAGATCATAGGGTGTTTAGATAGAGCGAGGCATACAAAATTACACAAAATGCGTTGAGAATGTAAGTTGTGGTGAGGATGCAAAGAAGCTTCGAAGGAATGTGGACAGGCTGAATGAATGGGCAAAAACACTGCAGATGGAATATAAATTATTTCATTTATTTACTTTTTATACGTTTGTAGGATGCAGGTTGTTCTGGCTAGGCGATTGTTTATTGCTCATCCCTAATTACCCTTGAGAAGGTAATGATGAGCTGCCTTCTTGAACCACTGAAGTCCATGTGTAATAGGTATCCCCACAAGTCTGTTAATGGGGGACTTCCAGTATTTTGACCTAGCAACAGTGATGTAGTTCCAAGTTAAAATGGTGTGTGGCTCAGAGAAGAATTTTGAAAGTGGTAGCATTCCCATGCATCTGCTTCTCTCGACCTTCTTTCTAGTTTGTAGAAGTTGTGGGTATGGGAAATGCTGTCTGAGGAACTGTAGTGAATTTCTGCAGTGCATTTGTAAATAGTATGCACTGACAACTTCCAGTGTACTTGTCTGAGCTTGTGGATCTCAGTCTCTCAGCTTTTGCTTACTCTCCTCCATTCCCTCTTGACTCTTTGCTCATCTTCTTGCCCATCGTTTCTTCATCTCTGTCAACCTTTGTGCTCTCTCTGTGTTTGCTGTCACCTTTTTGGTATGTTGCTACTCCCGTGCTATGCTCACTCACACTTACTGTTATTTCCTTTGCTGATCTTGCTCATTCTCTCATTGCTCTTCCTTGCCCTCTCGCTTTTACTTACTTTCTCCCCTCTTCCCTGTACTCTTGCCCACTCTTTGTTTTTACCTCTTTCTGTTGCCAATTCTCCCTTTCTCTCAAACTGTTTCACCACTTTTCATCTCTCACTGTCTTTTTCACACACTCCCTCTCCCTACACTGACTTTCTCACTCATATATTCTTGTAGACTTAGCCTATCTGTAAGTATTGGTGATATTTTAGGACAAACCTGCAACCCCAATCTACAGTGGCTGCCTGTGGACTCTCCCTCCATAAAGGCCACCTTTATATCAACATCATATGGAGTTTTGGATCCAGGTACGAATGTTAATTAGCTATCCTCCAGATGGTCCAAAACAAAACAAAAAACTGTTGATGCTGGAAGTGTGAAACAACACTGGAAAAACAGAACAATGCTGAAAAAGGGCTGCTGGACCTGGAAAGTTAACTCTGCTTTCTCTCGAAAGATGCTTCCAGACCTGCTGAGTTTCTCCAGCAATTTGTGTTTTTGCTCCGATGGCCTATTCCATTCTAGGTGTTTTCAGTGGACCTAATCAGACATGTGATGACATATATTTGGCACATGTGAGACTTGAACCAGAGACCACCTGGCCCAGAGGTCGTGGCCGTACCACTCAGAATAGTCTATATTGGAATTATTCAGACTGTTTGTTTAAAGAATAAATGTATACAAAATCTAACATTCCTAACAGACCTAAAAGTTTATCTGCTATCAGCGCAGCTGCTTGAATGATTGTTTACAGGTGTGAATATCTTGAACATCCTTCTCTGTGAGGAAACCTGAACCCTCCATTAATCTAACAACCAAGCAACCCGGCCTTCCTGGCATCAGATTTCAGAGCATGTCATGACAGTCCCTTCATTCCTCCATCTTGCCCTATATGATAAACAGTCCCAAAAAACAGTTCAGATTTATAACTGCAGTCAAAATGCAGAAAAATGTACACTGAATTTGTGCATAAAAAGGCTTCATAAACAGCAATGTTATAAATCATCAAATAATCTTTTTTAGATGTTGATTGAGAGATTGTTTTTGACCATGACGTCAAAGAGATCTGAGCTGCATTTTTTTCAAAATGGTACCAATTTGATCTTTTATTGAAGATCAGTACAATGGTGAAGTGCTAGCTTAGCATTTATCTCAAGTTTGCTGAACAGGACTTGAACCTACAACATTCTGATCCAATGTAAGAGTGCAACTGTTTAACAAACAGGTAATGGGTAAGTTGCTTCAAATCCACTGATAGTGTAGATAGTCAAAATTCGATTTTAAAATGTATGGGAGATATTTTGTTTTTATAGTCTGCATTACGTCAATTGCATGGCAGCTAATTCTAAGTATGAAATTGGGACAAATACATTAACTTTACTTTAGCTTGCATATAAAACTAATGATCAACTTGGTTTTAGGAACTTTGTGAACTTTTTTCCCTCTGTGTGCTATTTGTTCTCATGATAGAAAATAAACTGTTGTACGCATCAGTTGTCCTGTGTGTTCTTATTTAAGTATGCTTTTTTGTTATAGAAGTCACAGCACAATCAGATGCTACTGAAATACGACAAGACTGGAAGCCTGCATTCCTTAGTAATGAAGAGTTTACTCAGCTGATGTTAGAGGTGTGTTATTTTGTGTGGGATCACTATTGTATAGCCAGAAATAGTTGTAACAACATCACTGTTTTATTATAAATAGGAACGTTATCCCATGTAACAAACAATTTTATAAGAGCCATTTCTTTACTGTGATTAAATTTGTGAAATCTTGTTCTCACTGCATGGTATTCTGGGACTTCTGGGAATGTTTGAGATGAAGTACAAAAACTGCCCTTACTTGTGCTCTGTCTTCTCTCTTTGTTCTGTTCTTTCACTCTGCTTGCTCATGGGCTCTCATTCTATTGCTTACATGCTGTCCTCCTCTCATTCTCTCTTTTTCTCTGATCTCTCTCCCTCTATCTTGTTATATTATTCGATACAGGTATTACTCTTGCTTGTTGCAGCATGACACAGGTGTTGTTCAAGAAAAGTGCCACAAAGGTATGTCAAATTTGTGACACAGGGAGAAAGTATGACAGTAAGAAGTGAACTTTAAAAATACTTTTAATACATGTATTATATATGGAAAGTGGGGGCCTAATGGTAATCTCACTGGCCTCGTCATCAAAAGACCCAGGGTCCGGGGACACAGGTTCATATTCCATCATGGCATTTCATGAAATTTAAATTCAGTTAATAAACCTGATATTTATAAGCTAATTTCATTAATGATGACCATAAAACTACCATTAATTGTAAATTTTAAATAAAGCATGTAGTTCGCTAATGTCCTTTTGGGAAAGAAATCTGCTACCTTGAAAGAAATCTGGGACTCCAGACCCACAGCTTTGTGGTTGACTCAACTACTGTTTGACATGGCCCAGAAAGCCACTCAGTTCAAAGGTGGTTAGAGATGAACAGCAAATGCTGGCTTTGCCATTCATGCCTGCATTCCATCATAAGAATGAAGAAAAAGAATGACACTAGAAGTTTTGAATTACAATGTCCTCATAGAAAGCTATATTCGAGATTTATTCATCAACTGATATTCATTAATTGTTCTTCGTTCTTTGTTCTTGTTCATTGATATATATTATTACCCGCTTACAATTATATTTAACGTAGTTTATTATAATAAATTCAGAAAGAAAATTCCCATATTCCCGTCTGTTTTACTGTCATTATTTGCTATTTATATTAATTGTGTAATTCAAATAATAATGCCAACTCTGAAACTAAGTGCAAATATTTGCTCTTAAATTGTTATGCTGTTTTTTCTATCCTTACTTGAAAGGTGTGGGACAAGGCCATATTTGTTGCTCGTCCCTACTTGGTGGTGAATTGCTACCACCTTGAGTTATTGCAGTTCATAAGAACATCAGAACTAGGAGCAGGAGTAGGCAATTCACCCCGCAAGCCTGCTTCACCATTTGATATAGTAATGGCTGATCTCATCTCATCCTCAACTCCACTTTCCTTCCTGTCCTCCATAACCCTCTAACCCATTACTATTTAAAAATCTGTCTCCTCCTCCTGAAATTTGCTCAGTGACCCAGCATCCATTGCATTCTGGAGTAGTGAAGGCACACATACAGAACTGTTAGGAAGGGAGTTCCTGCTGTATGACCCAGAGAAAATGAAGGAACAGCGATACAGTTCCATATCAGGATGTTTGAATTTTCTGGTTGTAGGGATCACTTGCATCTCCAACTCTTGCCTTTCTAGGCGATAGAACATAATGGTTTGGAAAGTGCTGTGTATTGATATTTGAGGGAGTAACCTTTATGACGATGCCAGTCAAGCTTTATTCTGATGGCATCAAGCTTCTTTAGTGGTATTGGAGCATTGCTAATCAAGACATTTGGAGAATATTGCATTGCACTCCTGACTTGAGCCTTGTGGATGTTAAAACACCACATTCATGATTTGTACCGTGTAGATAGTGGACAGGCTTTGGGGAGTTATAAAGTGAGTTAGTTGTTGCAGAGTTCCCAGCTACTAATCTGCTCTTGTAACCACAACATTTATGTGGATAGTCCAGAGAGGTTCTAGTCAATGGTAACTTTCCCATCCATCCTAGGATGTTAATGGCATGGATAGGGGAGCTCAACAATGTCAAAGGACCAAGATTAGCTTGTGTTGGAGATTGTTATTGTGCTTGTGCAATGCAAATGTTTCTTGCTGCTTATCTTACTTGAATGTTGTCCAGGTCAACTGCAAATGAACCTGACTTGGAACTAAACTGCTGAAACTCTGTAAGGTGTAGTGGTCCAAATAGTATATGGGTTCTGTTATAAATTGGGTTTCCCGATAGGTAATCTTGGAACAACCTCAAATCTTTTGAATTGTAAGCATGGTTCTGCAGAAAGCCGAAAAATATTCTATTCTGATTTCAAACTGTTACTAATTATATTTTTATCAACCTTCTTTGATCTTGGTGCATCCATTATAATAATAAAATAGGAATAGGTAAGAATAAACAAATTATTTGCAATTATATATGTCGATAGCTCCAAGTTAAACTCTTATCTCAGTTGTTTGCCAGTTTTAGACGGTGAACAAAAACACAATCTTAGAACTTGGTGTTGAAGTTGTGGGCCTCCAAAAAAATGCCTTTGGACAAAAGTTAAAGCCACTGCCCTTAATTCACCTTAGTGTTAAATTCCTCTCATTATTCAGAGACTGTAACAAGTGAATTGATCACAAGTAATTTGAACTTATGCATTGTTGTTAATACCATCTGATAAACTCGTTCATCACAAGCATATTTCTTAACCAAAAGAGACTTTGCACTGATTATTGTTTAGATTGGGTGACAGGACATTCTGTATGTGGCTCCCCAAACTTACATTCCTAAAATAGTTTCCTTATCTCTGACAGAATGTTACATCCAGTTCTTGAAGCTAATAATTTTTCACGAACATCGCCTAGAATCTTAAATATGTCTAGTGATGAAGAAAGTGAAATTATTCATATTCTGAATTTAGTTTTTGTACTTCAAACTGTAGTGTTTTTTGGATGGCTCATGCAACTCTCGCCAATATTATTGTCACTTTCTGAATAATTATGTAATGTATACATTTATTTGGTGTTATTTATATGATTTGTTGCAGTTACTTACTCCAGTTTCTGAATTTCCCATTTAAAATTGAATTTCAACTGAAAAATTCATGCTCCTGAAAAGGGAAGTGACTGTGTAGAGGGACTGATGACTTGAACTAGATTGTTGACTTCTGCAGTACTTTACAGTTGTGTGTTCACCAGTATAGATGTATTGATTGAATTTACAATGAAGATTTGATATTAACAATACTAACAACTGAATAGAGTTTACTTTATAAATTCTATTGTGGGAACTGCAAAGTTCAAATTGTGTGAAATTACTCTGTGTTCTATTTTAAGAATGCAAGTGCTTGACTGACTTCCTGTCTCTTAAGCATGTTTTCTTTGTTGCAGGCATTAGATGGATTTTTTATAGCCATAACAACTGATGGAAGCATAATACATGTGTCAGAAAATGTGACTCCCTTACTTGAACATTTACCTGTAAGTACATTTTCATGTTAAAACTGCATGCACAGTGCTTTTTTAAATTTTGACTCTTCACGCTGTTTAAAAGTGTACTGTTCACAACTGTATGCGTTAATTAGTGCTATAAAAAATTACGCCAAGCATTTAGTTTGCTTAATAAGGAAAATATTTGAATGGCACAGTACAAAATTCTAGAAATGAAAGTGTTAACTCTGCTCCACAGCATCTGGTTTCTCAGCATCAGAGGTGTCAGTTTGTCCATGCACCTACTCAGCAGCATGTTTGACACTGGCTGCACAAAACTATCATGCAGATCAACAGACATCAGAAGTTGGCATGCCATCTGTATGAGATGCAGTGGTTACAACGCGCTGTGCATTCTGCTACCCACGCCCAATTTTGGACCCTGTACAGTTTTGTTGCCACATTGTGGGATGGCATGGTGGCTCAGTGGTTAGCACTGCTGCCTCATAGTGCCAGGGACCAGGGTTTGATTCCAATCTCGGCAACTGTGCACACTTCACTGAGACGTTCTCCCCATGTCTGCATAGGTTTCCTCGGCATGCTCCAGTTTCCTCCCACAGTCCAAAGATGTGCAAGTTAGGTGGATTGGCCATGCTAAATTGCCCATAGTACCAGGGATGTGCTGGATTAACCATGGAAAATGTAGGGTTACAGAGATAGGGTTAGGGGCTTGGGTCTGGATGGGATGCTGTTTGGAGGAGTGATATGGATATGATAGACCGAATGGCCTGCTTCTTTATTGTAGAGATCCTATGATTTTATATTATCAATGGATTTGAATTATATCATTGTGCTTTTTTAAAAGATGTCTCATTTTCCGTTATAGTCTGATCTTCAGGATCAAAATTTATTGAATTTTCTGCCAGAGATGGAACATGCAGATGTTTATAAATTCCTGTCCACTCAAGTATTGGAAAGCAGTTCTTTGATCCCAGATTATTTAAACTGTAAGTGATAGATAACAAGTCTTAGTTATTACTGGTGCTTAAAAATAACCCATAAAGATTTACCAATAAACCCTGAAGTAGAAACTAATTCTGAAGCTGTATTGACTTCTGTTTTTAGCTTGGGCCTTGATAAAGATTGCCAAGTTTTGAGAAGTATCTTGGCAATTTTTTTTAAAATTAGCATTGTGAGTTCAATATAAAATGTATTTACGTTGTGGCTTTTGCATATGGCAGATAAACATTATTTCTGTGCTAACTTTAAACATACACAAAATGCCCCAGAATCCTGCATTTTCCTTTTTTAATTAGCATCGTTCTACAAAGGACTTTTTGGTCTGATGAAAGAGATGTTTTGTTTCAAAAACCAAGTTCTTTGACTTAAAAATTTAGTTTGAGACAGATTCTGTTTTTCAAATGGTCTTCCCATATTTCTGCAAAATATCTTTCTAAGACTGTATCCTGTTTTCACTCAATTGAGGGATAATTCAATTGAATGACACATTTTACACAGTAGAGTGTTTGTTGCTCATGGAATACCTTGATGATAAAAGAATATCAGTTTGTTCAGAAACAGTAAATTGTTCTTTATATGTATTTCATCATGTGTTGCTTTTCAAAATGAATGAAATGACATGCAGAGCAAATATAACCAGATCTGTTTCTCCTTCAGTTCAGGTCTTCCACACACAGACCCTCAAGGGGTAAGGTCTGCACATGTGAAGATTGAAAAATCTTGCATGCCTTTTTGTGTCTTCTGCAGTCAGTGCCCATCCTATATTAATACTATGTATAAGTCATTGACTGTTATTTCTCTTCAGCCTTGCAGATAGTGGTTGAAATATTATGTTACACATTCAGCTATCTTTAAACAACTTTGTACTTGTTTGTATGGAAAACTGTAATGCTGTGTTCTGTATTATGTTTAGGAACTCCCCATGTTCCTTATAGGGAATACATTTATATTTAGGAATTTGCTACCTCTTAGAGATACTTGTTAGAAAATTCTAATAAAACAAAAGAGATAGAAGATTTCACAGCCTGGAATGTTTATCTTGAAACACTCCGAATTAAGAATTTCCGAATAATGGTTACCTAACCAGTACGGGAACTTTATTGTCAGGTTTTGGACATGGCATATCATCGCAGAGAACCTAATTGGAGATGCTGTCAAGAGGAAGAAAAATTTAGGCTAATAAATGAAGCAATGAGAATCCCAGTGGGTATGCACCAGGGCCATGTACCTGGCTCAGCATTTTAGAGTCATCAACAAACTGAGTAATCTTCCTGTCTTGCATATACATGTCCACTATGTAAGAATGCTGAGGAAAGTATGGAATTTTTTTTTTCTTTTTTTTTTTTTGCAAGTAACAAATGCACCTAGCATAATAATAAATCCTGAACTCACTAGTTTGATAGGGATTGGTTGGTCAACATAGTTTACTAGAAGACCTTGGCTGTTAGTACAGAAATTCTCAACTGTATCAAGCTATATTGTCCAAGTAGCCTAAGCCTTAAAGCTTACAAGATGCCAAATGATTCTCCCCACCATCCAGGTTAGCAGAATTATATAACAGAGATACCAAGAAGTTATGGTTCTTGGGTCACCAGATGTTTAGTTGTCAAAGGCTGGTTATTGATCAAAGAATTGAATTATTTCTTTTGTCATACTTTGGTAATATTTGCTATCTTATCATTTGAAATTGTAGATGCAAATTCTAACAAAAAATACAAAGTTTTATTGAACTTTGTACAATGAGCAAACAAGGAAATTTAATCTTTCCCCTTATTCTTTCAGATAGTCAGATCTTGAGATGCTTTCAAACATTTAGCATTGTCTGATTCTGCTAATGCTGGAACATGTCTGAGTCAAGATTTATGAGCTCAGCTATGGAAAAGCAGCAGGTTGCATCATACACTGCAGTTACTTTATGAACTGTCTAAGAGGAGCTTAGGAAAATTTGGAGGTGAGAGAATGTAATAGTTGAAGTTAACTGGACAAAAGAGTTTGGATTGTTAGTAGAAATAATTTACTCTGGTAATGTTATCTTGCAAAAGTTTGACAATTACATTTTTATAATCAATATTGAATTCAAAGACAACAATGAAGAATTTACTGAACCTATTAATATTGAGGGAAAAATATTTGTGCATGATTCAATAAAATAGTTGCTACAAAACTTTGGGGAAAGGGAGGTTAGGAAAATAAAAACCATACCCCTCGAGTGTTTTGGAGCTATAGCTTGTTTTTTAGAGTAGTATTCTCTTACAGGTAAGACTGAAGTGTTTGGACGTTATAATGAACTGCTTAGAGATTAGGGTTTATATTTAGGTCTCTTATTCCTAAATTTTAATATACAAGATGGCAGCACTGTAGCAGGGCTGTGTTTGGGCCCTGGTGCCTGGAGCTTGTCCGCTCCCGTCTTCCTTTTTTCACTTTCTGCTTTTGCTGTTCTTCTCTTTCCTTTTTCTTAATTTTTTTTTCTGCTTTCTTTTATTTGAAACCTTTTGTAGCGGGGTCGTCAGCATTGGCTCAGCCACGCGCAGAACGGTGGCAGCTTCATGGCGGTAAGAGGTGGATGCGACTTGCCCTTATGATCAGGGATGGCAGAGGAAATGGTATTATGTTCATGACCCCTCCCGGTGATCGGAGGGGATGGCAGCAGCGGCAATGGCAGCATGGTGGCGACCCCTCCCTGGCATTTGGGTTTGGCACCGGCAAAGATCCTCCAGACCATCGGAGGCGGAGGCAGCAAAGGCCCTCCTGGCCCTGAGTTGGCAGCAGCAGCAAGACTGCAACTCTTCCCAGTGATCGATGTGATAGTAGCAGGCTGGTTGAGCATTCCATACACTTTTACTAAGATGGGACTTCAAGAAAATCTGAATGGTTTTTCTTTCCTTTTAGTTCTGTTTCTTTTATGTCCTTTTTTTCTGCTTTTGTCACCAAAATGATGCCAGATTGTGGTGACTTTGTACAGTTTTCACTGTGCTCTTTTATTCCTATCCTTGATATGGATATATCCTATATCCATAGGATATTCCTATCCTATGTGACAATAAAAACTGATTCTAATTCCAATATACTGCAGATGATTAAGCTGTGATAAGGAAATATTCATCAAGTTAATTCCTGTTTGGTCAACTCAATGCAGCATTTGAATTACTTCCATAGATATTTGCTACCTTTCCATTACAATTCCTGCCTCATCCAGTTTATTTCTTCAGCATTTATGTCTGCCCTCTTTAACTACTGTAACTATTCCACATCAGTGCATTGTTAAGAAAATTGCTTCAAATTGAGTAGGGAAACATTTTAGTTCCTGATAAAAGCAAAATACTATGGATGTTGGAGATCTGCATTGGAAAAAAGAAAGTTGTGGGGCCGTGGTAGTGTCCCAACTCTGAACCAAGAGACACTGGTTCAAGTTCCACCTGCTCCAGAGTTTTGCAATAACATCTCTCAACAGATTGATTAGAAACAGAATTTAAAAATAGGAAGTGCTAAGGAGGCTCAGAAATTCTGGTAGCATCTGTGGAGAGAGAAACTAGATAATATTTCAAGTCCAGTGACTGATCTTTAGTACACAATTGGCATTAAATGATACTGCTCATTCTCTTTTTTTTTTAGAAAATCTCCTCAACTAGAAGAGGGTCAGGAAATGTCTGATGGCTAGCTTTAAATTTAACACTGATTACAAAACAGTAGTTTTCAAAAGTTCTGCAAGATGGCTTTACCAGAGTAAATTATTTTCCTATGTTTCTTTTGTTTCACAGGTATAAATTATTCTGAATTTAGAGTGAGATTCAGTTTCATTTATTGTTAATGCTGTTTTAAGTTCTTGGCACTGCATTGTTGTCTATCATGTTCCAATGAGCTATTTCAGTAGGCTCCATTTATTTCATTTGAGTCAGTGAGAAAGCCTAATTTTCCCAATACCGTGGTTTTTTTTCAGCTCCTAGGTAAGAAATCTCTTCACAGAAGTTGGCAAAAATCAAAAAGTCTAACTTGTATTGCATAAGACCACCAAGATCAAAGGGAGCACCTATAATTCATATGTGTACAGACTTAGTAAATCACCTCACGTCATTTTTTTTTCTTTTGCTGAATAACTCGAGGTGGCTTTCTTTTGCTTATTGAATAGAGATTTGTCATACATTTACAGTCATTCCTCCATATCTGTGAGGTTTCCATTCCTGACGGCACCCGCAAATGATGTAATTCATGAGTGTGGAGCTCGTTTAAAAGAAGGTTAAAAATAGCGGAATCACAACTTTTGCCTGCAGACATTGATTGTTGTTACTTATTTTTTGGCACAGCTGGGTGAATTTGTGATTTGTGATTTTGGGGATACAGAGCATTTACTGTATGTAGTATGCCTAGATATCACGATCAATCTTGGCATCAGATACGAAATAAATCTCAAGTTCTGAACTCTGGTATTTCCCATGCACTTGAAACCAGAGATTTATGCTCTACCTGATGTAGGTAATGAGTGGTGATGATTAAGAATCGGCTCACTCCTCTTCAGCTTTGCATCGTAAGATCGATGAGAATCATCTATTCCATTTACATGGATATTTATTCTCTCTCTTTTTAACCTCTGCCCTGAGAGTGGGTGGAGAAAATGTTTTATTGTCTGTTAGCCTTTTTGTTTCATAGAATCTCTACTGTGCGGAAAGAGGTCACTTGGCTCATCGAGTCTGCACCCTCCAAAGAGCATCCAACCCCTACCCTATTCGCGTAACTGCGCATTTACCATGGCTAATCCATGTAGCCTGCACATCCCTAGATGCAACGGACAATCTAGGGTGGCCAATCCACCTAACTTGTACATCTTTGGACTGCGGGCGGAAACTGGAGCACCTGGAGGAAACCCGTGCATCCACAGGGTGAATGTGAAAACTTCATACAGTACAGGTGCCCAAGGCTGGAATTGAACGCAGATCCCTGGTGCAGTTAGGCAGCAGTGCTAACCACTGAGCCACAGCGCCATTTCAAAAGCTGATGGATGGATTTCAGTGATACTTTGGATATAAATAGGGAATGGCCCAAAGAAGAACTTATTAATCTTGGAACCAGATCCTGGAACTGTATGAAATATCATTTAATATTGAGAGATAGAACAAGTTGCCTAATTTTTTCAAAATGTTGTGGATTATTTTATGTAGAATGTTATGGATTGTCTTACCTGCTGTGGTGCAATTTGTTGTAACTATTAATCAGCAAACAGAGTATTTACAAGAGGTTGTTGGATGTGGATTACCCTGAAGCATACATAGTGAAGCAAAAATTCTTAATGAAAAGATTTCCTTTCTCAGCTTATAATTAGAGTATCAGGGCAAAAACCTTAAGGAGGAAGTGTGTAATTCTAATAATAGCGAGTTAACCATAAATGCCTCTTTTGTAGATGTACAGATTTTATAGATATATTTTAATGTGGTCAAGTGATCACATCAACTTATCAACTGCAGTATTGAAAGTAAAGTTTGAAAGTAAAGTATGAAAGTAAATTTAGGTATTTTCATAAATGTTCTTTTCCAGTTTATGTAGAGTCATCTTGTGAAATATAAGCTGTTATGACCATATTTATGGTTACAGAATTGACAGTATTTACCATTGTGTAACGCTGTATTACTTATGCTTTTCTTTGACTTACAATATTGTCTTTAAATAATGCAATGTTGGATTTTTTGTGTCAAGTTTTAGTCATAGGGATATTTCATTTTTGATAGAATTTCAAAACATTTGTCTACTTTGTACAGGCGTTGTTAGTGCCTTAAGTGTTTTAATTTTAAATCTCTTTATTTCCTTCAAGGTTGGATTTTTTGAATTATTTATTTTAAAATTGGCAGAATCAGTGTACTCTAAGACACTAAGGGACATACAAGTAGCACTCTTCTAAAGTCAATGCAACAACTTAACAAGTCAAAAATTTGATTACTGGAAACATCATAATGGAAGTACCTCCATTTCAGCCCAATTCAGGGCTGAGAAAATTTTAATTTTGCAAACTCCTCCAAGTGTCATCTGGATAATGTGATATCAAAGGAAATCAAAACCTTTGGAGCAAGTGTTTTGTCAAGTTTAGGATGCAGTTCTTGAACCACTCTGATCTTGTTTGAATCAAAACAACTTCAGCTACAGATTAAACAAACTCCTAGACAAGATCATAGATTTGAGAGGTTAGAACTTCAAAATAATGGTTTATGTGTATTAGGATCTCCTTCTGAGGTCTCCCCGCATCACAGACCCCAATGTTCAACCACTTCAATTCACTCCATGTGATATTAAGAAATGACTCAAGATATAATACTGCAAAGACTATTGGTCCTGCCAACGTTTTGGGAATGGTTCTCCAAAACCAGCTGTCCCTCCAGCTACAATATTCAGATCTACCTGCCCATGTGGAAAACTGCTCAAATGTGTCCCGTGTACAAAAAGCTAAACAAATCAAGCCTAGGCAATAACCACTCTGGGTCTATTCTCAATCATCAGCAGAATGATTTAAAGTGTCATCAGCATTGCTAACAAATGGCACGTGCAAAGAAATAACCTGCTGACTGATGTGCAATTTGGTTTCTGAAGGGCTATTCACCACCTGACCTCATTACAGCCTTGGTCCGAACATGGACAAAAATGCTGAAATACAAAGCAGTGGTGAGTGATAGTCATTGATATCAAGACAGTGTTTGACTGAGTATGGCGTTAAGGAGCCCTAGCAAAACTGTAACAAATGGGAATTAAGTGGAAAGATCTCCACTGGTTTAGCACAAAGTAAGATGAGGTAGATACAAAGATAAGTAAGGCCAAAACCCCTCCAGCTGCTTCATCAGTGACCTTCGCTTTATCATAAAGAGATGGGGATGTTCACTGATGGTGACAATTTTTAAGGCCATTCTCGACTCCTTGGGTGCTGATACAGTCTGTGTCCATGTGTGGCTTAGACCTGAATACCAATCAAACTTGGGCTGATAAGTGGCAAGTAACATTACTTGGCATTTGCATGGCATCAATGTTGCTGGTTCCACACAAGTCCCACATTATGAACTCCTCCAACAAGAGAGAATCTAACCTTCACCCCTTAACATTCATTGGCATCATCATAATTGACTGCCCCACTATTACTATCCTGAGCGTTTCCATAGACCAGAAGCTGAACTCAATCCGCCATTTACATACTGTAGCTAAGAGGTGGCTTGAAATTCTATGGTGAATAACTCCCCTCCTGACTCCCCAGTGCCTGTGCACCATCTACAAGGCACAAGTCAGCAGTGTGATGGAATGCTGTCCACTTTCCTGAATGAGTGTGGTTTAATAGCACTGATTCTCGACACTGTCCAAGACCGAACAGCTGACTTGATTGACACCCATTCACCATCTTTAATGCACTAATGCACATTTGCACAGTGTCAGCTGGGTGTATCATCTACAAGTTTCACTGCGGTAATTCAGCAAGATTCCTTTAGCACCTTCCAAACCTGTGGCCTGAAACATGTAGAAAGACAAAGTCAGCAGCTGCCTGTAGGTTTCCTAAGTCACACACTGTTCTGGCTTGGAACAATGTTGCCCACATCGTACGAATAAGCGGGGAGAAAGTCTCTCTATTTCAGCTACTTGATTCTGAATTAATCATTGCTCATAGTTATTAATGCAGATTACATTTTAATTGTTTGACAGTACAGGATTTGAGTATTTCTGACACAAAAAACCGTCTTGTTAAAGCTTTTTTGTCTTGCACTCCTCAGGACAATCTACAAGAAATACCAAAGTAAAGGGAACAGAAAGATTATACTGTATGAGGGAAGAGTGTTGATTCGTTGCCAGGTGAAATCTGGGAGAGGTGTTGCCGTGATGAATGCACCAATCGATTATAACTGAAAATTAACTTGCCAAACTGTGTTTGCAAAAAGGAAAAGGTTATGGGATGAGAAGGACGGGGCATGTCTGAGAGGGTCAGAAATAGGATTCCTTTATCTTTGATTTCAGCTCAGTCATTGGCCAGGGCCTGAGTTATTGCTGCACCTATAACGGCAAGCACTGTCTCTTCCATCGGAACAAAGACATGCAGCTGAGACTGTAGGTCTCGTCAGGTGTTGCTTCCTGCGGTGTGAACCATCTTGTCCTGTTGAGAGAGTGAAGCGTATCAGTGAGTATGATGTAACTTGTTTAAGTGATGTGGCCACCATGGTTGAACAACTGATCATGTGCATACACTTTGAAATGTGTGTGAGGCTTGCAGCAGTGCTTGAGGAAGTGTAATTATGACCATTAGGTATGAGTCATGGTCGATGGAGATTGATTGATTGAAGAGTTAACAGTGTGGAGCTGGAGGAACACGGCAGGGCCAGGCAGCGTCAAAGGAGTAGGAAAATTGATGTTTCGGGTCAGGACCCTTCTTCATTTTTCTGAACAAGGGTCCTGACCCGAAACGTCAACTTTCGTACTCCTCTGATGCTGCCTGGCCCTGCCGTGTTCCTTCACCTTCACACTGTGTTATCCCTGACTCCAGCATCAGCATTTCTTACTATCTCTGACTGAAGAGTGTTGCAATTGTTCTGCATTGAGAAATATGTAAAGCTGATAGATCACAGCCACTGCACTAAGGTTGAAGACTGATTTGCTGTTCTTTTCCACTTGTGAGATAATTGAACTTCTTGCAGCATGGCATCCAGGCCCTCAGAATTAGACTCCTGATATTTCCCAACTTAGCTATCTAATTCCACTGACCTCATTGAGTTTGTCTAGAAGATCTCCTGGCCTCATGTGGATAAATCACGTGTTTCCTCCACTTCTTTCACCAAGCCCTGAAAAATCTTGGAGCCTGTTCCTTGCCACATTGCATCATACTAATCACTTTCCCAGCTCAGAATGGCTTCCAACACCTACTCCAGCTGCAACACACCTCTTTTAAGAGGGTCAGGTAGAATTTAAGTAATGTAGTTTGACCCCTAGTCTTTCCTGATTTTTATAATGCAAACTCATTAGCAGCAATTCACTAGCATGCTTGGGGTACAATCATTAAATTAGCCAGGACTGCAAAGTTGTGGAGTGCCTATGGTGAACACAATAACGTAATCTTGTTTCATGATGTCTGCACTGGTTCATGGGTCTTTTCCAATTTCACAGTGACTAAATTCTCCTTTCCTTTGTACTTACATTTATACCTCTTTTATGCAGAAAAAGCAACTGTGTGGTTTGACTTCGTTTGTATTTGAATACATGAAGGACAAGAAAATAATTCTCCTGATACACATTCTGCAACCATTAACTTACCTTTGTTAGTGGCCATGAAATATCACGAGATGTCTACTACTTGTCAGTAGGTCTTGTTGTAACTTGTTTTGGAAATTCCTTAAAATGATACTCTTCTGTGCATTTAACTGTCTCCCATGCACAAGACCTGATCTGAAGGCGATCACATTCTGTATTTCTCTAAAGTACGGTCTTCCAAGTTCATGTGTTGTACCTGTTGTTCACTTTTTTTCTTCTAAATTGTCTGTTGTTGTTGATTTACTTTGGCCTGCTGGTTTTTAACCACTTCTTGAAAAGTGCTGTTAATTCTCTTTGGCTAGGTTTATATAATGTGCAGTAATGTTTTCTTAAGTGAAGAATTTTTTAATCTACTGGTGAGGTGTGCAAGTAAACTTAGCTTAAAGCAGAAGAATACAAAACTTGCTTCGCGAGTGGCTGTGTATGGAAGACCCTGATTCACATTATGAGAAAATCTGTAATGAGTAAGGGTTTGTCTATAATATTTAGATTTTTAAATTCATTCATGGGATATGGGTGTCGCTGGCTAGCCCAGCATTTATTGCCCATCCATAATTACCCAGAGCGCAGTTGAGAATCAACCACATTGTTGTGGGTCTGGAGTCACATGTAGGTAAGACCAGGTAAGGATGACAGTTTCCCTCCTTAAAGGGCATTATTGAACCAGATGAGCTTTTCTGGGAGTCAACAACAAATACTTGGTCATCATTAGACTCTTAATTGCAGGTATTTTGTTGAATTCAAATTCTACCATCTACCTTAGCAGGATTTGAACTTGGGTCCTCAGAACAGAGTATTCAGAAGGCTGAGAAAACTTGTGCTGTGTGTCCTTGCAACAGATGGAATGGGGGGAAAAAAAAAGTTTGTGTTTTGTACTCTGTTCTTTCTGAAGATAAAATGATGGGTGATCCTTATTAGCTTTATTTCAAGTAAATATTGAGATCATTTGTTGCTTTTAGAGTGTTATTTATTTGGTATTCTGCTTTTGAAATAATGATGTTTAAGGAACCTTTGGAACGGAGTATCTTTGGAGAATAATATTCATATCTCACTTAGCCCTCAACCCAAAATTGACATGATGTACAACCGTGAATTTGAACAATTCATTGAAAACATTCTGTACAACAAGCCACAGTTCTTGCTCAACAAAGCTTTTACATAATTTAAATTTGTAAGTTTCACATTTGATCAAATAAAAAATAAACTGTAGGTCTAAAGCTGTTACCGTCTTCATTTATTTCAGTTTAGGCAGAGGGTGGTGCATGTATGGAGTGAGCTGCTAGAGGGCATAGTGGATGCAGGTATGATTATAACATTTTAAAAGGCATCTGGCTGGGTATATGAATAGGAAGGGTTTACAGCGATATGGGACTAAGTCAGATTGGGATGTCTGGTTGGTGCGGATGAGTTGGACCGAAGGGTTTGTTTCCATGCTATATGATTCTGTGACTTTCTAAATTAATACTGTTTCATCAGACCTAGGAACAGGAATAGGCCATATAGCACCTTGAGCCTGTTCTGCCATTCATCGAGATCATGCTGATTGTGGCCTAACTCCATGTGCCTGCCTTTGGCCCATATCCCTTCATACCTTTGCTTGACAAAAATTTATCTACCTCACATTTAAAATTAACAACTGATCTACCATCCACTACCATTTGTGGAAGAGAGTTCTGAACATCCACCACACTTTTTAACATCTCTTTTGAACAGTCTGACTCTAATTTTTAGACTCTGCCCCCTAGTTCTAGAGTCCCCAACTAGTGAAATAGTTTATTTTGATCCACCCTTTCTTTCCTGTTAATATATTGAAAGCTTTGATCAGATTACCCTCTTGACCTTCTAAAAGTGTAGACAAAACAGGTCTAATTTGTAACACCTCTCCTCATAATTTTAATCTCTGGAACAGTGGGGCCTTAGACTTATTCAGAGGTTTTTGCAGTCATTAGATTATGATGTATGATTTTTCCTTTGTGTTATAGATAAGAACCATTTCTTAAGCTTTCCATTGCGAATGATGGGTTTTACTATTTGTACACACGCATTAAAACTGTAATCAAGTTTATCACTGAAATAATGTATGTCTTAAATATTCAATTGCATAATATTTTGTGGTTTTGACATTGTTTTTGATTTCTATTTTTTTGAAGCCTTTGTTGATGTTTCAACCTGTTAGTGACCATGCCACCTTGTTTTCATGCTTCTTGTTTTGAGTCCAATTTTTTTTTTCAATTGGTTTTTTTCTCTATTTGAGTTGAGGTAGGCAGTGGCAGCACGCCGTTTTGGTACAAGTGCTATTCTCTTTTTTTTTTGTGATCACTCAAGATTATTGCTTCAGTTACTGATTGACGTTGCTTGATTTCCAGAAACATGACACCTAACACAACTCAGCAGAGGAATGATGTTTTTCAAAGATGGTTATTTTGATAATAAATCGCTTTTCTTAATGGTTTACACAATGCTTTCTCCACTAAGTTTCAGCTATTACAGGTTAGAAAGAAAGAGGATAATTATTGCATTGAATTAGTTAAGCAGATTTGTGAATATAGCTGAAGATAGTTAAGAATGCTCTGAGGCATTAACACCTTGAGCTGGATTTTCATTAGGGGAACAAGAATGAAGTCAGGAATTTCTTTGATGTCATGACCTCACCTCAGTTCCAGCAGTGCATTTCCATGGAATTTTCAACTGGCAGGGATGGCCTGGAGTTGGGCTTGCTGTTCGGAGACATGGTGGGCTGATGATAAGTCAACCAGATTTTTTAAAAAAAAAGACCAGCTTCCCCGTTTGCTGAGACGTCAGTTCAGATTTTTTATTTCTGTTCATTCATGGGATGTGGGTGTCGCTGGCTATTCTGCAGATCAGTGTAAAGCTTTTCTTTGCCACTTCCCACATGCTTTTTAGTCCTGTTCATTGCCTTTCTCCCTTAAACCAATTACTCTATACAGAGGATTCGCATGCCCATTAGAATATTTGCAAGATTTGGGTGAGCTTGTAAAGCTGTCAGCTGTGCATACAAACCCTGCAGTGAAGAATCTAATTGTGGTTTGGAACACAGCTAAGCTATTGAATAGATATGTATACAGTTCTGCTTTGGAAAAAAAAATCCTGTGGTACAGAATCCATTAGTGCTTTTGAAGACAGCCAAAAATTCAGACATCTGTCAGAGCTTTGAAAAAGCCTTAAATATGTCCTTTTGAAGAACGCATGAAAGATGTAAAAAAAGTTTGAAATAGCAAACGCAATGTGAGATCAACAGCTGTTCTTCTAATATTCTAAATTATAGAATAATGCTTTATTCAGTAGGTGATCTGTTTTTGCATATTTGGATAATTTTCCATTTTTATTATGACAGCTTGTCACTTGTCAGCATAGCAAGTGAAAGAAGTAACAACAGAAATATCACAACTCACTTTTTTCGAAACAGAGATATAACTTATACCACCCTATTTTGTGATTAACGGTGAAAGGAGCGACATTATTTTTACTTGATTTTATATTCTTAACATTTCCAATTGGGATTCATACAACCAGAAATATGTTTGATTTAGAAAGACTTCCAAACTCTGGCTGCCTGCATAAAAATTGCAGAGGTTCTGAAATGCCCACTCAGAATGGAACTGACAAATCTTAAACAGCAGTGTGCTTGTCTCCAAGCCTTTCCCACATCACTGGAAACTTTGTGTGGGATTCCCAGATCTGTGCTGCAGCTGCAGCTGCCTGATCCAGCCCAAACTGTCAAAGAGGAGGAATAATTAACAACTGCCTTAGGAAAAAAATCTTTGTTTCTAAATATACTTTATTAATTGATGTAATACAAGAATGATGTCTATTTGAGTGTACTATTATATGTGGATTTATCTGCCAGTATCTGAATTATAGATTTATTAAGTAGCATATTAGGATCTTTAACTTATTAATTTACAATTATTCAGGAGACTCTTTGACAGTTTGTTGTAGTTCCCAATTCCGGCCCAGACCTGAAAGATTGCACACAGTTCTATAGGTCACCTGGAAGTCTTCCTTCATACAGGTTGTGAAATAATGTTAGCTAAGAGCCTGCAAAGTTATGAATGGATACAGCAGTTAGGCAATTTGATTCTTTCATTGTTTTTCAAATTATGTATGCTTGAAAATTTAGATGTAGCATTGATTTAAACACTTCATTCAAAAGGCAGCATTCCTTCAATACTAAATGGGATAGATTTTCCTTGTTAGCATAATTGAAAAATAGGGCACAAGTTGCAATGTTTAGGTGAAGGTGAGATGCATTTCCATGATTCATGAAGCAGCACGATCAGTCAGTGTTATAAAATGTCATTGATATTTCTCCCCTTTTCAGTTTTAAAAAAAAATCATTTGTGTATTTAAGAGTGTTTACTTGGCATGGTTTCAACATATCAGCTCAAAATGGGTTTATTGCAAAACTTAGCATTTTTGCTGTGTCTTGTCCTTCACATGTGAGTAAATTAATTTGTTTTTATTAGAAAAATGGCTTCAAAGAAAAACAACACCAAACCATTCACTAGTTATTGATTTTAGTGACAGGTTCCCCACAACAGACATAAAGCAAAGAGAGAGATAGTAGGAACTGCCGATGCTGGAGAATCTGAGATAAAACGTTGTGGAGCTGGATGAACACAGCAGGCCAAGCAGCATCAGAGGAGCAGGAAGGCTGACGTTTCGGGTCAAGACCCTTCTCCAGAAATTGGGGAGGGGAAGGGGATTCTGAAATAAATAGGGAGAGAGGGGGAGGCAGATAGAAGATGGATAAAGGCGAAGATAGGTGGAGAGGAGACAGACAGGTCAAAGAGGCGGGGTTAGAGCCAGTGAAGGTGAATGTAGGTGGGGGATAGGTCAGTCCAGGGAGGACAGACAGGCCAAGGGGGCGGGATGAGGTTAGTGTGTAGGAGATGGAGGTGGGGCTTGAGGTGGGAGGAATGGTTAGGGAGGTGGGGACGAGCTGGGCTGGTTATGGGAGGTCGTCGGGGGAGGGGAGATTTTGAAGCTTGTGAAGTCCACATTGATACCATGGGTTGCGGGGTTCCCAAGCGAAATATGAGATGCTGTTCCTGAAGCTTTCAGGTGGCATCATTGTGGCAATGCAGGAGGCCCAGGACGGACATGTCGTCCGAGGAGTGGGGGGGGGAACGAGTTGAAATGGTTCGCGACTGGGAGGTGTAGTCGTTTGTTGCAAACTGAGCGTAGGTGTTCCGCAAAGCGGTCCCCAAGCCTCCGCTTGGTTTCCCTGCACCGCCCGCTTCTATCTCCTTCCCAAAATCCACAAACCTGACTGCCCTGGTCGACCCATTGTCTCCACCTGTTCCTGCCCCACTGAACTTATTTCCACCTATCTGGACTCCATCTTCTCCCCCTTGGTCCAGGAACTCCCTACCTACGTCCGTGACACCACCCACGCTCTTCACCTCCTCCAGAACTTCCAATTCCCCGGTCCCCAACATCTCATTTTTACCATGGACGTCCAGTCCCTATACACCTGCATTCCCCATGCTGATGGCCTAAAGGCCCTCCGCTTCTTCCTGTCCCGCAGGCTCGACCAGTCCCCCTCCACTGACACCGTCATCCGCTTAGCTGAACTCGTCCTCACGCTCAACAACTTCTCTTTCAATTCCTCCCACTTCCTACAGACAAAGGGTGTGGCCATGGGTACCCGCATGGGCCCAAGCTATGCCTGCCTCTTTGTAGGTTATGGTGGAACAATCCCTCTTCCATACCTACACTGGTCCTATCCCCCATCTCTTCCTCCGTTGCATTGATGACTGTGTTTCAGCGCTGCCTCGTGCTCCCACGAGGAGCTCGAACAGTTCATCCACTTCACCAACACCTTCCACCCCAACCTTAAGTTTACCTGGACCGTCTCTAGTACCTCTCTCTCCTTCCTGGACCTTTCTGTCTCCATCTGTGGCCTCCACCTGGAAACCAATATCTATTTTAAGCCTACCGACTCCCACAACTACCTAGAATACATCTCCTCCCACCCACCTTCCTGTAAAAAGGCCATCCCCTATTCCCAATTCCTTCGCCTCCACCGCATCTGCTCCAGAGATGAGGCATTCCACGCCCGAACATCCCAGATGTCCTCATTTTTCAAGGACCACAACTTCCCCTCCACGGTGATCGAAAATGCCCTCGACCGTGTCTCCCGTATTTCCCGTAACTCATCCCCCACACCCCCTACCCGCTATAATAACCAAAACAGAATCCCCCTCGTCTTCACGTACCACCCCACCAACCTCCGAATCCAACGCATTATCCTCCAACATTTCCGCCATCTGTAATCTGACCCCACTACTAAAGACGTTTTTCCCTCCCCACCCTTATCTGCTTTCCGGAGGGACCACTCTCTCCGTGACTCCCTTGTCCACTCCACACTCCCCTCCAGCCCTACCGCCCCTGGCACTTTTCCCTGCAACCGAAGCAAATTCTACACCTCCCCCCTTACCCCCATCCCAGGCCCCAAGAAGACCTTCCACATCAAACAGATGTTCACCTGCACATCTGCCAATGTGGTATACTGCATCTGCTGTACCCGTTGTGGCCTCTTCTACATCGGGGAAACCAAGCGGAGGCTTGGGGACCGCTTTGCGGAACACCTACGCTCAGTTTGCAACAAACAACTACACCTCCCAGTCACGAACCATTTCAATTCGCCACCCCCCCACCCCACTCCTCGGACAACATGTCCATCCTGGGCCTCCTGCATTGCCATAATGATGCCACTCGAAAGCTTCAGGAACAGCATTTCATATTTCGCTTGGGAACCCTGCAACCCAAGGGTATCAATGTGGACTTCACAAGTTTCAAAATCTCCCCTCCCCCGACGACATCCCAAAACCAGCCCAGCTCGTCCCCACCTCCCTAACCATTCCTCCCACCTCAAGCCCCACCTCCATCTCCTACACACTAACCTCATCCCACCCCCTTGACCTGTCCGTCCTCCCTGGACTGACCTATCCCCCACCTAAATCCCCACCTACATTCACCTTCACTGGCTCTAACCCCGCCTCTTTGACCTGTCTGTCTCCTCTCCACCTATCTTCTTCTTTATCCATCTTCTATCCGCCTCCCCCTCTCTCCCTATTTATTTCAGAATCCCCTTCCCCTCCCCCATTTCTGAAGAAAGGTCTTGACCCGAAACGTCAACTTTCCTGCTCCTCTGATGCTGCCTGGCCTGCTGTATTCATCCAGCTCCACAACGTTTTATCTCAAAGCTAAGAGACTTTGTTTTCTTTTTCTGCTTCACTCCCTGCTTGAATAGAGAGGTAATATTTTCTAATGGAACTTTTCTTGAATTGAGGGAATCTTGGAAAATTAACCCCAAAGCATCTTAGTAGCTCATTAGACAACTGTTTTAAGACTCTAGGGTGAAGTCCATCTGAATCCAGATACTGGTCAGCCTACAGCTCTTTATTTACTTAGTACAATAATGATGGAAATAGTAGTTTCACACAGTTCCTTTCTCTCTTCCACCTCCTGACCGACAGCCAGTACTGGAACATTTTTACACCTCTTTAGGAAAGACAAGCAAAATATTTGTTATTTCCTTATTATTTACTGTAATTCATCTCATTCTTCAGTGAGCCAACATTCATTTTACTGTTTTTTTTTTAATTTTAAGTATCTGTAGAATCTTGCTTTTTTTTTACATTCCTAGTTGCTTTCTCTCATACTAATTTCTTCCACATGATCAATCTTTTAGTCATTCTCTGCCATTGTTCCTAGTTTGACCAATCATGTGACCCCCACTTATCTTTGTGCAGTTATGTGCTTTACTTCATTAAGTTTGATGCTTCCACTAACTTCTTCAGTTAGTCACGAATTGTAGTTACAATTTTTTTTCTTTTTGAATGTACTTATTTTGAGTATTCTGAAACATCCCCTTAAATGTCCGCCTGTGCATCTCTATTGATTTATCCCCTAACCTCATATGCTAGCTCACCTCAGCTAGTTCAGCTTTCATGCCCAAATGTTGCCCTTATTTTGGTTTAAGACATTAATTCTGTCATGTTATGGTCACTTTTTTTTCCACCTGGGCAACAATGTTGTTAATTAATCCTTTCTCCTTGCACAGTCTCCAGTCTAGAATAGCTTGTTCTCTGGTTGGTTTGTTTTTATAACAACACGTTGACAATCATGTACTCACTCCAGGAAATCCTCCTCTGCAATATCATTGTTAGTTTGGTTTGCCCAGTCTATATGTAAGTTAAAGTCACCTATTATTATAGATTTTCCCTTATTGTATGCATCTCTCATTTCTTGTTTAATGTGTTGCTTTGCATCTCGTCCACTTTTTGGGGCCTTTAGACAACCCCAACATTTTCTGCATCTCTGTGTTTCTTATAGATTCTGTATGGATGGCGATATCGTGATTTTCCAATCTAATAGAATAGAATAGAATCCCTACAGTGTGGAAACAGGCCCTTCGGCCCACCCAGTCCACACCAAACCTCCAAAGCATCCCACCCAGACCCACCCCACTATAACCCACCTAATCTACACATCCCTGAACACTACGGGCAATTTAGCATGGCCAATCCACCTAGCATGCACATCTTTGGACTGTGGGAGGAAACCGGAGCACCCGGAGGAAACCCACGCAGACACAGGGAGAATGTGCAAACTCCACACAGACAGTCGCCCAAGGGTGGAATTGAACCCAGGTCCCTGGTGCTGTGAGGCAGCAGTGCTAACCACTGAGCCACCGTGCCGCCAAATATTCTTCCTCACTATTGCATTCATTTATTCATTACTAACAAATGTATCCCACCTTCTTTCCTTGTTTTGTCTGTCTTTCCTAAATAATAAATACACCTAAATAGCGTTCCCGCTAATTCTTTCTTCTGTGCAGATCCTCAAGGCCGTGTACAGCAGCGATTTCTTGGACTGGAAGTCAATGCTGTGTCCATGTCGGCATGCCAACTACCATGTGTGGAATGTTAAAGCAGCTGCAAACGTACACAGCCATCAGCTTAGAGGGAGTGTTGCCCCCTGCATATTTCCTAGATGTTCAGTTCCCATCCTTGCTCACCCTGCAGTCATGTCTCAAATGACAACTATAGTATAACCATTGTATGTATTTGCACTATTCATTCATCCACTGTATCGTGAATACTCTGCAGCTTAAAGCACTAGGCCTTGAGAATAGTCTTTTTAACCTTGATAGTTATCTTCACTTTATTTTGCACTATGGTCCTGTTTCCTTTTTTCCCTCCCATGTTTTTCTGCCTTTCAGTTTTGTTTCTTACCTCTGTATGTCTTTTTTTTTCTGTGTTTTCCCTTCTGCTTCCTTTGTTTAGGTTCCCACCCCCAGCCATTCCAGTTAAATCCTCCCTGACAGCACTCGCAAACATTTTCTCTGAGGATATTAGCCAGATCCTGCCCAGATGTAAACCCTGCTGCTTGAACCGATCCAAATGCTCTGGAATCTGAATCCCTCCTGCCTACATCATTTCTCCAGCCATGTATTTTTCTGAGATATCCTGTTATTTCTACACTTGCTATCATGTGGCTCGGGTAGTTATCCTGTGCTTACTACCTTTTGAGGTCCTACTTTCTAGTTTATGCCCTAACTCCCTGTATCCTGCTGGTAGAATTTTTTTTTTTAAAACCAATGTCATTGTTACTGATGTGTATCGCAATCACTGGCTGTTACCCCTTCCCCTTCAGAATGTCCTGCAGGTGCTCTGAGACATCCTTGACCCTGGCATTAGGGACGTAATACATCATGTTGGACTCTCTTCTACGGTGATGGAAATGTCTACTTGTTCCGCCCTCGAGTGAATCTCCTATCACTAAAGCCCTGCCATGCTATTTTTCTCACTTTTGTGTATACGAGCCACACCTGGTGCTTGGCTTCTCCTGCTGTCCCTTGTGATGTTCCCCACAGCAGTTTCCAAAACAGTCTCTCTCTCTTTCCCCCACCCAACAGAGATAGAGAGAGAGAGAGATGGCTTCAGGGAACTTCTGCACTACCTGCCCTCCTCTCCTGTCCTCTGACTGGTGGCCATCTCCTTTCTGCCTGTTCAGTCTTTACCTGCAATGTGACCACTTCACTGAACATGCTGTCCATGTCAATATCAGCATTGCAGAGATCTCACCTGCAGCTCCGACTTTGAAATGCTGTTTACCAGTAAGTGCTGCTGAACACAATTCCTGCACAGGTTGCCAGTTTCACTGGAAGTGTCCGTGACTTCCTACAAAGCACTGGAGGATCTTATCACAGGTGCAAACTCTGCTCCCATGATTTCCTTTTTGATTAAGCTTGTTAGTTATATTACTTGTGCTAGGGACCTTATTTCAATCTAAACCCATCTACTGCAATGCAAAGTCCTTGCGTTAAGTTTCTGGACAGCTTACTTTAAATTTAAACTTTAGTTTCCTTCAGTTAATTTATTGTCTTATTGTATGGTCCTTCACTTGCTCAGTTAGAGAAACCCAAGTATTACTATTCCTATAAAAAATCTGCTTTTCTAATTTACAGCAATTTGTACACAGTCATTAGCGCATTTTCTTAGCAAAACTGTAGGTTCATTGATTGATATGATGTCACTCTTAGTTTTCTTCACTCTGTCTTGAAGTCTGTGCCACCTGTTCCCTTGGAGGTCCTGCTGCCTGCAGGAATCTCAAGGTAAGTGATGTAGGCCTTCAACTTGGCCCTGATTTATAGCCTTCTTCTCCGAGCTGCTCACTTGCAGATCCCACAGCCTTTCCAACTCTCAAAGTAAGTGGTATCCGCCATTGCATAGTTTCCTGTTAGAACCATAGAAATTATGCAGTAGAGAAGGGGTCCATTTTGCTCATTTTGGCCATGCACCCAAAGATACCCAGATACCGTTTCTGATCCCATCTTCCTGTACACAGCCCATATCCCTGCAGCTTGCAGCACTTAAGGTGCAGATCCAGATATTTTTAAAGTGTTTACGGTCTCTGCCTCTACCACCAACTCAAACTAATTCCAGACATCCACCACTCTCTATGTAAAAAAGTTTTTCCTCATGTCCTCTCTAATCCTTCTGGCACTTAGCTTGAGTCTATGACCCCTGGTTTTTGAATTCTCTGCTAATGTAAACAGGTTCTTCCCATCTGCTCTATCTATACCCCTCACAGTTTTGCAAAACTCAAGCACGTCACCCCTCAACCTTCTCTGCTCTGAGGAAGACAACCCCAACCTCTCCAATCTCTCCTTGTAACTACAATTCTCCAGCCCTGGCAACGTTCCAGTAAATTTTCTCCACACACTTCCAAGAGCGATTACGTCCAGTCACATCCTATTGCATTTGCTGCACCCAATGTGTCCTACTCTACATTGAAGAGACTAAATGCAGACTGGACGACCGCTTTGTAGAACACCTCCAGTCTGTGCATAAGCATGACCTCGACTGTCCTGTAGCCCGTCGTTTTAATACAGCATCCTACATGCGTGCCGACTTGTCTATTCTTGGCATGCTGCTATCTCACATTCTGATCACTTAATCTGAGCTATCAACACCCTTTCTTCCCCAGTATTCCACCCCCGCTTCCAGATATTGCATAAATGCTGCTCCCTCCACATTTCACATCAACTCTGAAGAAGTCTTCTAGACTCAAAACGTTAGCTTGCTATCTGTCCATTGATGCTGCCTGACCTGCTGTGATCTTTAGCGTTAGAGATAAAAGGTACTGCAGATGCTGGAGAATCCGAGATAACAAGCATGGGGCTGGATGAACACAGCAGGTCAAGCAGCATCATAGGAGCAGGAAAACTTGACGTTTCGGGCCTAAACCCTT
>JAHRHZ010000249.1:74791484-74876202 GCA_024137785.1 Ginglymostoma cirratum
TCGGGCCTAAACCCTTTCTGATGAAGGGTTTAGGCCCGAAACGTCAAGTTTTCCTGCTCCTATGATGCTGCTTGACCTGCTGTGTTCATCCAGCCCCATGCTTGTGATCTTTAGCGTTTTTTGTTTTCGGTACAGATTCCAGCCTCTGTGGTAATTTGCTGTTGTGTCCTTCCTGTAATGAGGTGACCAGAACTGCGCACAGTACTCCAGTTGTGGCCTCACAAGTGTCTTAGCAGTTTCATCATTACATCCCTACTTTTGTATTCTATACTTCTGCCCATGAAGGAGAGTATTCTATATGTCTTATTATCTACTTGTACTGCTACCTTTAGGGACCTATGCACACCAAGATTTCTCCCTTCATTACCCCTCTGTGTATTCCTGTTTATTGTGTATTCCCTGTTATTGTTTGATCTCCCTAAAGCATTACCTGACTCTTATCAGAGTTGAATTCCATCTGCCACTTTCCTGACCACTCCACCAACCCATCTATATAATTTTGAAGCTCACAGCTATCTTCTACACTGTCAACTATGTGGCTGATTTTTGTTTCAGAGATAGTAGGAACTGCAGATGCTGGAGAATCTGGGATAACCAGGTGTAGAGCTGGATGAACACAGCAGGCCAAGCAGCACCAGAGGAGCAGAAAGGCTGACATTTCGGGCCCAGACCCTTCTGATGCTGATTTTTGTGTTGCCTGCAAATTTCCCGATTTGTGCCCCCCCCATGTTCAAATCCAAATGGTTAATGGATCAAACAAATAGCAGGGGTCCCAAAACTGAGCCCTGTAAAACACCACTTGAAACAGCTTTCCATTTGCAAGGTTTCTCTTGACCATTAATCTTGTTTCCTGTTTCTAAGCCAACTTTGGATCCAATTTGACACATTACCCTTTATCCCATGTGCTTATAATTTTGAATGATTTATTTATTGTCACGTGTACCAAAATATAGTGAAAAGCTTTGTTTACAAGTGGTATAGGCAGATCATCGTAAGCAAAGGATGTACAGATCAAAAAGACTGCGAGGCACAGTCATTACATTGCACAGGGCGTGTGGTAGATGAGATCATTGTTGGCAAGAAAGTCCATTCATCAGTCTGATAACAGCCGGAAAGAAGCTGTTCCTGAACCTGCTCGTGTGTGTGTTCAGGCTTCTGTGTCTTCTGCCTGATGGAAGAGGTTGTCGGAGATCATTACCAGGGTGTGATTGGTTTTAATGTCGGCAGCCTTTCCACGGCAGTGAGCTGTGTGAATAGAGTCCATGGAAGGAACGTTGGCTTCCGTGATGGTCTGGGCTGTGCACATCACCTTCTGTAGTTTCTTATGGTCTTGGGAAGAGCAGTTGCCCTATCAGGCCGTTAAGCAATTAGACAGTATGCTTTCAATGGTGCATCTGTAGAAGTTGGTGAGGAACATTATGGACATGCTAAATTTCCTGAGCTGCCTGAGGAAGAAGAGGCGTTTTTGTGCTTTCATGCCTGTCGCATCTATGTGGGAAGTCCAGGACAGGTAGTCGGTTATCATCAATCCTAGGAACTTGATGCTGTTCACCCTCTCAACCTCCGTTCCATTGATGTAGATGGGGACATATTCTCCTCCTTTCTTGCTGATGTTCTTCAGTTTTGCTGAAGCTGAGACAGAGATTGTTTTCATTGTACCACGTCCCCAGTCCCTCTGTCTATCTTCTGTAGTTTGACTCATCATTTTTAGATATCCGTCGCAGTACAGTGGTGTCATTAGCGAACGTGTAGATGGCATTCATTTGGAATTTGGCAACACAGATATAGGTGTAAAGGGTATATGGTAAGGGGTTGAGGATGCATCCTTGAAGGGCTCCAGCGTTGTTACTTTGGATGAAGTGCAGTTACCTATCTTCACTGATTGCCGCCTGTGGATCAGAAAGCAGAGGGCGGAGCCGAGACCAAGATCAGGGAATTTTGAGATCAGTCTGGAGGTGATAATGGTGTTGAAGGCGGAACTGTGGTCAACGATCAGGAGTCTGTTGTAGGTGTCTTTGATGTCCAGATGATTCAGTCTGCCATGTGGGACCTTGTCAAATGCCTTACTAAAATCCATGTAGACAACATGCACTGCACTACCCTTATTGATCTTCCTTGTCACTTCGTTAAAGAATTCAATCAGATTTGTAAGGTATGATCTTCCCTTAACAAAGCCATCCTGACGAATCCGATGCCTTTCTAAGTGACATTTTATCTGATTTCTCATGATTGATTTTAACAATTTGCCCACCACTGAAGTAAAGCTACCTGACCTGTAATTGTTTGGCATTTCCTTTGTATCCTTTTTAAATCATGGAACTACATTTGTCATCCCTCAGCACCTCACTTATATCTAGTAAAGATTGGAAAATAATCCTTGGAGCTTCTGCTCTTTCCTCCCTGACCGCCTTCAGCATCCGAGGGAACAATCTATCTTTCTTGGTGACGTATCCACATTTAAGGATTCTAACTCCTTTAACTCTTTCTGATTATGATAATTTTGTCCAACATTTCACGCTGTTCTTCTTGGATTACTATATCCACATTATTCCTTTGGATGAATATGGAAACAAAAACAAATTTGAAATTCTTCCCAGTACCATGGTTGACAGAGCCCTCAGCCAACTCCAACCCATGTTCTGCACAGCTGCCCTCAACCTTACTCTCCCTCCCCTCCCACAACAACAGTAGAGTCCTCCTGGTTCTCACTTTCCACCCCACCAGCCTCTGCATTCCTAAGAATCATAAGCCACCATCCAGCGAAATCGCACCATCGGACACAGATTCCCCATTTCTCTCCTCCCTTGTCACCATGAACGTCTCCTTTCTTGACTGTTATCTTGTTCCCACGACCCCAGGTCCTGTCATGAAATGGGTTACTTACAGCACAATCATTTTATTTTCAACTTCTCACATCCCCATTATCAGCTATCTAGCTTGTCTTATTTCCTGGCTTACTATCAACAATCTCTTTTGTTTGCCTACCCATTTTTTCCCCTCTCACTCTGGGCTCTGTCTCCATCTATCTGCTCATTGCTTCTGTTCTCCAGCACCCATCTTCTGCATAAATATCGCCTTTTCCCAGCTCTTATTGTTCTGAAGAAGGGTTGCTAGATATGAAAGATTGTCTATTTTCTGTCCATTGATGCAGCCAGACCTGCTGAGTTTCTCTAGCAATTTTTGTTCTTGTTTGCTTGTATCACCTGTTTGTCTTTTAATGTGTAACATCTTGGACCTAGTTAATTTTATCTGCCTTAGTTGTGCAAAGTTGCAAATTTTGTGCAGGATCATATTTCTCTGTCTGGTTGTTTAATTAGATTCACCTACCATTGTCCTTGGTTTCACTTTGACTGAAGTTGCCTCCCTTGCCTTGCGCTTCTGAAACCAGACTGAAAATGAAAATTAGAAAGTGTAGGTGCCTTAGCAACTAACTGCTTCCTATTTTCCAATTAAATCCTTTATACACTAAGAATGATCAAGCATACCCATTACACTTGAGCTTGTGTATCAGCCCTTAATGTTTTGAATAACTTTCATTACTTGGGATGTCATTCCCTTTGAAAGAAAGTCACGGGAGTTGGAATTTGTTTTCTGAGACCTTGAATGTTGTGTGAATGCTCTCTGCTAGATATCTGCGAGAACTAATTCTAAACAATTTGTTCTCCTTACAGAGCTTTACTAAAATCTTGAAACTTGCATACAATTGCTTTCAGTCTACAGCAATGGCTCATTGGAACTGAAGCTGTCTGGTTCACTTAGCTTAGAAAATTATAGTTAATGGAATTTTATCGAGCTCACTTCACACTTGCTGGTGTTGCAAAACCAACTGAAGTTTTCTTTTTATTTTGAGTTGCTTTATTACTAAACAGAAGTGTGTAAGACTTTAGTTTCAAGTGACAAGATTCTTTTACATAAACTTCTTGCCACAGATGTTTAGTGCAGAAATAGTTCAGGCTATATAAAAAAAATTATGAAGAGAAAAGGCATTGCGACACAGTGCTTTCTAAAAATGGTAGGGAAGAGAATGTAAAAATGAGGGTAGTGATTTGACTCATCTTGTTTTCAGAGCTATTATTTTTCTGAAGAACACTCTGAAGGTGTTACTGCTTTGTATAACTTCTAGGATTCATAATTAGATACCTACCTCATCATTGTCAAACTTAATATATATTTTCATATGAGGGTCAGACAACCTAGAGGAAGAAATTTTACATCCATTCTCTAGTTGGTTTATTGAATGGCTTACGTCTCAACTTTATTTCTTGGATCATTACCACAAATATGCTTTAGAGTAATTGACGTCCTGTAATAACAGCATGAAAGTCACTGTTATGTACTGCAGATTTTGGAATTTCATATCTTGATTTAAAATGAAGCTCCGTAGCATTCGTGGGTTGTTTAATGTTTTGTTAATAGTCATACAGAAAGCATTGAAAATTATGAAAGGAATTTGGTAGACTATCCTCATTAGACTTCCTTTGGTGCTTGTGCGAGTTTTGCATTCACTTTTTATAGCAGGTTAATATACCCACAGTTTTGGATTATCGTTTTGATCTTAATTTACTGGCATGGAAAGCCAATTTGCTGCTTTGGCGTTTCAGTCCAGATTACGATGAATCCCTTGATTAATCGCTCAAATTTTAGGTTGAGAATAGATTTGTATAATCGTTCCATTTTAGTTGTTCCTTAAAATAATAATTTCTCAAGTAATTACACTTAGAGTCAGAGTCATACAGCATGGTAATGGACCTTTTGATCCAACCAGTTCATGCCAAACATACACTCAAACTAGACTAGCCCCACCTGCCTGCTCCTGGCCCATATCCCTCCAAACTCTTCCCATTCATATGCTTGTGCACATGTCTTTTAAACCTTGTAATTGTACCCACATCCACCACTTCCTCAGGAAGTTCTTTCCACATGAGAACCACCTTCTTTGTATAAAAAAATTTGCCCCTCATATCTTTTATTTTCAAATCTTTCTCCTCTCAGCTTAAAAATGTGCCGCCTAGTCTTGAAATCTTCCATCCTAGGGAAAAGACAACTAGCATTAACTATCTATACGCCTCGTTATTTTATAAATTTCTACTTTGTCGCCTTTCAACCTCCTATGCTCTAGTGAAATAAGTCCATACTCAGCAGCATTCTGGTAAATCTCTTCTGAACCCTCTCCAGCTTAATAATATCTTTCTTATAACTGGCTAACCAGAACTGGACATAGTATTCCTGAAGAGACTTCATCAATGCCCTGTATAACCTCAACATGTCTTCCCAACTCCTATACTCAAAGGACTAAGCAATGAAGGCAAGTGTGCCAAACGCCTTTTTAACTGCCCTTTCTATATGTGATACAAACTTCTAAGAATTATGTACCTGCACCCCTAGGTCCCTCTTCTACAACACTAGCCAAGGCCCTACCGTTAATTCTATAAACTTTACCCTTGTATTTTGGTACAACAAACAGTATCTCACATTTTTCTGTATTGAATTCCATCTGCCATTTTTCAGCCCATTGACCCATTTGATCAAGAACACTTTGCAATTTCGGAAAACGGTCTTTGCTGTCTATTATGCCACCAGTTGTGGTGGTGGTTGCAAACATACTAACCATGCATCCTAAATCCTCATGCTAATCATTTATATAAATGACAAACAAAAACAGACCCAGAAATGACCCCTGTGGAACACTGCTGATGACAGGCCTCCTGTCTGTAAAAGCAACTCTCCACGATCACTGCCTGTCTCCTGCCATTAAGCCAATTACGTATCCAATTGGCAAGCTCACCTGCAATCCCCTGTGACCTGACTTTACTAATTAGTCTACCATGTGGAACCTTGTTGAAGGCTTTACTAAAGTCCAAGTAAACATCATCTCCTGTCCTGCCCTGAGAATCTTTTTGGTAACTTGCTCAAAAAACTCAATCACGTTTGTGAGACACAATTTCTTTGCACAAAACCATGCTGACTATCATTTATCAATTTTTGCTTCTCTTAATGTTATTTATAGTCACCTCCAACAATTTACCAACAACCGATGTCAGACTCGCCAGTCTATAGTTCCCCAGTTTCTCCTCACAACCTTTCTTAAACAAAGGTACAACATTAGTCACCCTCCAGTCATCAGGCGCCTCACCCATAGTTATAGATGCAAATATTTCTGTAAAAGATTTCGGAATTTTCTCTCTTACTTCCCACAATGTTATGGATTATATTAGATCAGGTCTCGGAGATTTATCTACGTTTTATATTATCGAAGACCTCCCGTATGTTCTCTTCTGTAATGTTATCTGTTTGTAAAACGTTGAAATTTATTTCTCTGCATTCCCTAGACTTTCCCCACACTAAAACTAATGCAAAATATTCATTTAGTATCTCCCCCATCTCCTGGGGTTCAACACAAAGATGACCTCTTTTGGTCTCTAAGAGGCCCTGCCCCCTCTCTAGTTACCCGTTTGCTCCTTTTATGTATTTGTAAAATTTCTTTGGATTATCCTTAACCTTACCTTCCAATGCTAACTCATGTCCCTTGTTTGCCTTCCTGATTTCTTTCTTAAGAATGCCCCTACATTCTTTATGTTGATTAAGAGATTCAATTGAACCAAGTTGTCTATATCTAAAATAAGATTCTGTTTTATTCTTGTCTAGAACCTAAATATCTTTATTCATGCATTGTTCCTTAACCTTACCAGTCTTACTCTTCACTCTAACAGGAATATAATGCCTCTGAACTCTCGTCATCACATTTTTGAAAGCCTCCTACTTGTCAGTCGTCTCTTTACCTGCAAACAGTCTATTCTAATCAACTTTTAAAAGTGCTTGTCACATACCATTAAAATTTGCCTTACTCCAGTTAAAAACTTTAACTTTTATGGAAGGCTTGTCTTTTTTTCATAACCAGTTTGAAACTAACTAATTATGATCGCTAGACCCAAAGGCACAACGAGTTTGTTGTTTATTTTATATGCAACACTTACTTCTGTAGGCCATTTGCCATCCATGCTAGTAAAATAATAAGTGGGCTACTATATTTTGGAAATATTGAGAGGCAGTTGGCATTTACAAGGTTAGAGTTTTGTTTCAACCTTGAGCAGTTTGAATAAAATAGCATGTGTAAGATTATCATACGATGCTTGTCTACATTTCTCACCTTTCAATCAAATGCAATCTGGGGCCCATTACTGAAGATTTACATTTTTATTATGTTCAGTTGCAAGTAGGTATTTTGTCTTACCCAAAAGTGAGGTTGTTGTCTTGCTTGCTGAGCTGGCTTGTTTTCGTTCAGACGTTTCGTCACCATGCTAGGTGACATCATCAGTGGAAATGTCTGAACGAGAACAAGCCAGCTCGGTGAGCAAGTCAACAACCTCACCCACAACCCGAGCTACAGATCTTGGCCAAAACTTTGCCCAAAATTATTACATTCCTCTAAATGTAATATGCTTCTGTCGATTAATTTCACTAATTCCCTTTCTTTTTCTGAGACTGAATTTGGAATCTTCACTTTGTTTTTATAGCAAAAAATCAGTTAGAATTCTGTTGCCACATGCTAAGAGGAACAGTAGACCCTGAAGAACCTCCTGTGTATGAATATGTAAAATTCATAGGGAATTTTAAATTACTGAATAGTGGTAAGTTGTGTTCAGCCATTAATTTGTATATTTGATTTTCTGTGTAATGTTTGCTTCAGTCTATATTTGCTGTTTTTAAAAACATTAATATGTAGAAGAGATTTATGATTTTTGAGACTTGGTCTGGGTTTATGTTGTTAGTCAATATTTTCATATGTCATGTACTTATCAGTGCCATTACATAGTGGAGTTGAAATTGTCCTAAGTACACACTTCCTGATTACTTGAATTTAAAAGAATGTTCAATTAACAAAATGCAAACTGATCAACAATCTTGATTTTCATTTTACTGTCATTTTGTATGAGATTTCAGGTTGTTGAAATTAGATTTGAAGGTTTTAAATATTGAACAATATGCAGTAGTTAAATCCAGTAACTAACAAAATTTTGAAGTATCTTAACAGCTAACTATTTAGTTCATTTCCAGTATTAATTCAGCAGTTTCTTTAGCCATTTACCTCTGATAATATTGAGGGTGTGCATGATTTTTAAAGCTGACAGAATATATTCCGATATGTTAAAAAAAACTTGATTCTTCTGACTTGTGGACTAGCAATATGTCCCTAAATTTCTGGAATGGAGAATGGAGCCATAGAGTACTGATCTGAAGGCGAGTGTGTCATCACTCAGCATAGGGAATATTGAGTTAGATGGTACAGAAGTTGAATAAGTAGTTCAAAGGTAGGGATAACAATGGAAGTGAGTGATGGTACTGAGACAGTGATAGAAACAGGAGAAGATAGCAGTAATGTAAAGTTAAAAGGTGTTCTGTAGAAGGGACATGTAGGAGAAGAGCACAAGTGATGCCAAAAGAGGATGGGAAAGGAGCTAACAATAGCTTGCTCATTTAGAAAATGTGACACATAGCTCTCAGTGACTCATCTCCCTCCCATACTGTTGTCTGGATTTTACATACTTCTGCTGGACTAGCCCTCCACTCCCACACCCAGCCATGAGCTCACCCCCACATTGTGCCAGTTGGACAAATGCCCAAATCAGCAGCCCATCAACTATTAACGTAAATGAGTAATTATAGGTCAGTTAGGTTTATTAATGAGCCTGTTGACGGGAACATTATGCTGGCCACTCCATAATATGGTTGGTATTGGCAGTCAGATGAAAGAAGACAGTGTTCCTTTTTAAAAAAGGTGTGGGCAGCAAAGGGTGAGTACTACCTTTGTAAGAGTTGGTCTTTGAGCATCAGGGAAACTTCCACTGAAGATTGCACCCCTACCTCCCTCATTTTAGGTGCTTTTCCAGCTGCTCCCTAACAACCCAACTTACCCTACCTCACCTGAACTAACGTGACCAAACCCTTCCCTCCCAATATCCTCACTTACCTCACTCCAGAATCCATTGGACCTTCCTTGTGATATACAGTCCCAGCATCCCTTGCTACTGAGCTCTTGTTGCTGCTGGGATTACTGGAGCTGCTGACCAATTAGATCCTCCCACTGAGAAGGTCCACCTGTCCATTGTTTAGCCCACTCACAGGATGTTATGGTGCAGAGCATGCTTTTTAGTCCATTGGCTGCCCACACAATGTCTTTCTTGGGATGGGGCATGCCTTGTCTCGTAAAATTCTATTCTATGTCAAATAAGGTTAACTAAGATTATAAACAGACCTTGAACAATTAGGCTAATGGACCAAGAAGTGGCAGATGAGGTTTAATTTGAATAAATGTGAGGTGTTGCACTTTGATAGGACAAACAAGCCAGGACTTATACAGTTAATGGTCAGGCACTGGGGTGCATTGTTGAACAGAGAGACCTGGGGTTCAGGTACATAGTACTTTGAAAGTTGCATCACAGGTAGTTAGGGAGGTAAAGACGGCATTTGGCACACTTGCCTTCATTGCTCAGAAGATTGAGTATAGGAGTGGGGACATTATGTTGCAGTTATAAGGAAAATTGGATTACTGTGTACAGTTCTGGTCGCCTTGCCAAAGGAAGGATATTATTGAATTGGAGAGTGTGCAGAAAAGATTTATGAAGATGTTACTGGTACTGAAGGGTTTGAGTTATAGAGCGAAGCTGGATAGGCTTGGAATTTTATTCACTGGAGCGTAAGAGGTTGAGGACTGACCTTCTAGAGGTTTATAAAATTATGAAGGGCATAGACAAGGTGAATAACTTTTCCCTAGGGTAGGAGAGTTCAAAACTAGAGGGCATATTTTTAAGGTGAGAGAGATTTAGAAGATTCCTGCGGGCAACTTCTTCACACAGAGTAGTTCATAGTGGAATGAATTGCCAGTGGAAGTGCTAAATGCAGGTACAGTTACAACATTTAAAAGACATATGGACAAACACATGAATAGGAAAGGTTTAGAGGGATATGGGCCATACACCGGTAGATGGGACTAGTTTAGTTCGGGAAACTTGGTCAGCATGAATGAATTGAACCAATGGGTTTGTTTCCGTGCTGTATGATTCAATGACGCTATCACTCTCTGTTACATATAGTCATTCTTAAAGGTGGGAAGTTTTAAACTGGTTTTATTCTCTGTTCATTGTCAAATGTCTTCCTGTATCTGCATTATCTATATCTCTTTTTAAAGATTTAAGTAATATCCTTCTTTCTTCAATTCAAAACAAATTAAATGCCAGTCTCAGCATAGTATATAACCCTTGGCCTGAAGTCAAACTTTTTCTGTCAGTTCTCTTGAATACGTTTATGTCCTTCAGATACATGAAATTGTGCACAATGATAAATGAAAGTAGACCAATTAAAATGGCATTTTTTAAAAAAATTAAACTGTTTTCAAAAGTGATCTTCATTGTGACATGTCTTTTGAACGTTTATGTTTCTAAATTTACTATCTTTGCTGAGATTTCTATTTTGTTCGTAAAGCTATCAAGTTATGACTTTCTTTATTTCATTCAGTACCTAGTTCTCCACGAAATGGATTTGAAGGAGTTATACTAAAGCCAACTTATGAAAAAAGAGTATGCTTTGTGGCAACTGTCAGATTAGCCACACCACAATTTATTAAGGTACGGTCATATCTACATAAAAATCTTCTGATTTTGGTTGCTTGCCTGTCCGCACCAAAGCTTTTCTTTTTGTGTAAAACAATTTTTCTCATTGTTTCTCTTTTTTTTTTATTTGCAGGAAATGTGCTCTATTGAAGAATCAAATGAAGAATTTACATCAAGACACAGCTTGGAGTGGAAGTTTTTGTTCCTTGATCATAGGCATGTACCCAAATTTCTTTTAAAGTAAATCATTTTAACAGGATGTGAGAAATAGTTTTAAAAACATATTTATCTGTTGCTTTCAACAAAGAAAAAAAAAACCATAAAACTTTTACAGTAGAAAGGATATTGGTCTAATGTAGAGATTGGGGAAGGGTGGATGATGAATAAAAGCTCTGTCAAAGATGTGGTTTTTAAACAGTGGATTTTTAATAATGATTTGTAGTTGAAGCCACCAGTGATGTGGTGTTTAGATGGGGTTGGTTTACGCACATGAAGCCAGATTCAAAAAACTGGAGAGTTCTGGTTGTGGGAGAGAGGTACTATTATGTAGAAAGGATAGGCAAGGGCAGAAGGATGAAAGTATCAAATATGCGTTGTTGGTAAAACACTAAAGCAATCAAGTAATGAGGATTTGAACTTCAGAAAAACTGAAGGACGAGTAGCTGTGCATCAGTAGGAGAATTAGGGGTTAGCGAAGGTTGTGATATGGAGAACACTGTTGGAATTTAAGTTCAGTTTTGAAATTACAGGTAGCCTGATTCAGCCTGAGGTGGTGATGAGAAATTGGGTTTCAGTGTGGTAGTTACTGTACAATACTGCATTAACTGTGAGGCAGAAGTAACTGTATATAAGATAGATGGTGGATATATATTCAGACCGTAGAGCTTTTTGACAAACAGTGCATGCAGGTTTTTATTATTTATTTCCTCCGTTGTTAACCAATGACTGAATCGCTTGAGGTCAGAGATCAGAAAGTGTTCAAGATCAGGAACAATCAAAAATAATCTAAACTGGGAATAAAACATGGAGGACTTTAGAAGTTGGTTTAAATACAATGATAAATGTAGAAGGAAAATGCGTAAAATTGAAGAAATGCTCTGGCAACTTAATCTCCAAAGTTCCTTCAAGTATGTATTCTGAGGTTGAATTGATATACTGACTAAATGTATGCTGCATCTTGTTATCTCTGTATAGACTAACAGAGTGTATTAATTTAAATGAACATCTAAATTATAGAGATGTTGTTTAGTAAGGCATAAAATACACTTCAAAAGCAAAGTAGTTCGAATTTACAGCATCTGGAATAAAAACAAAAAATGCCCTGCCAGTATGTCAACATATGTAGAAAGAAAAATAAAGCCAATGTTTCATGTTGTGATGTTTTATCAGAACTGTTGGTCACAATCTGAAATGTAAAAGGCATTGTTTGAAATTCATTAATTTAGAAACAAACCTTCCAAGATACGAATTGATCAAACATTAGTAAGTTCAACAAATATTAATTTTGTTTTTGCATTAGGAAATGTATGTAATACTTTATTCAATTTAAAGGTAGTTGGTAATCTGTACAAAAATAATTGATGCTATGGAAATCAAGTGTTTTAATTAGCATATTAATTGCTAGGTTTTAAGATCATATGCAGAAACTTAGAAAATAGGTGCAGAAGTAAGCCATTTGAGCCTAATCTGTCATTCATATGATCATTCCCAGTCACCCAACCCTGATCCTGCCTGTCCCCATACCTTTGGTCTCTTAATCTTAGGAACTATATCTAACCCCTTCTTGAAAATATTCAATGTTTTGACCTCAACCATTTTCTATGGCAGAAAATTCAATAGGCTCCCCACTCTCATGGTGAAGAAATTTCTCCTCGTCTTAGGCCTAAGTGGCCAACCCTTTCGACTTTTACCCCTATTTCTGGACTCCCCAGTCGTAGGGTAAACCCAAGAAGAATGTTCTCAATCTAGTCCTTCGAGAATTTACAGGTTTCTGAGACCCCACCCCCACCTCATTCTTCTAAGCTCCAGTGACATAGTCCTAACCAATTCTGTGTCTCTGTACATCAGTCTTGCTGTCCCAGGAATTGTTCTGGTAAACTTTTGTTACACTCTCTTCATAGCTAGAATATGCTTCCTATCAGCTAAAGAGACCAAAACAGTAAACAGTACTCAAAGTGTGGTCTCACTGAGATAACGAGCATGGGGCTGGATGAACACAGCAGGTCAAGCAGCATCATAGGAGCAGGAAAACTTGACGTTTCGGGCCTAAACCGAAGGTTGACCTGCTGTGTTCATCCAGCCCCATGCTTGTTATCTCGGATTCTCCAGCATCTGCAGTACCTTTTATCTCGATCTCACCAAGGATTGGTATATAATTGCAGCATCCATGCTTCACTCAAATCCTCTCACTACAAAAGCCACTTGGGGGAAAAAAAAACTGCCTATTCCTACTCTTTGTTTCCTGCCTGCCATCCATATTGGTACACCTCCAAATTGCTTTAAATATACATGCTAGTCCAAGTAAACTAATCCACCAATTTACAGTTCTGAGAAAGGGTCACTCGACCCAAAACGTTAAATCTGATTTCTGTCCACAGATGCTGAGCTTTTCCAGCAATTTCTGTAGAGATAAGGTACCCTTCTACATCTGTGAAATGTTGAAGTCTTTTTTGATTTTTGTACTTGATCTAGGGCACCTCCAATAATAGGTTATTTACCATTCGAAGTATTAGGCACATCTGGCTATGATTACTACCATGTGGATGACTTGGAAAAATTGGCAAAATGCCATGAGCACTGTAAGTACTTGTTGATTGTTAGTAATGGATAATTTTGTGATAATCAATATTTCAGAACTCTGTACAAAAAACTTTACTGTTAATTGTGTTAGAATAATGTATCATCGATCGTATTGAACATGGTGGATTAAAGTGGTAGTACAATTTGTTTTGGGATAGATGCTATTCCACTTGTAATATTAACTGAAAATCAGATTTCGAAAAAGTGTTATTAGGTAGATTGATAAGCACAGTGGAAATTAGTTTGCAGTAGTTCTGCTGTCGTGATTATTTTGCTGTAAATTGTGTAAGGTTTGGGTTAAAATGAAAAATGTAGGATAGAATCTTATGGGGTCTGAATGACACGCGATGTGGTGAGAAATGTGGCAGAATCACGTGAGAAATCCACTGACGCCTATCTTGATATTGGAAACAACTGACTGCATCTTAAGGGGAGGCGATGGCATGGTGATATTGTTGGCCTCTTAATCCAGAGACCCAGATAATGTTCTGGGGACATGGGTTCAAATCCCACCATGGCAGATGGTGGAATTTGAATTCAATAAACATCTGGAATTAAGAATCTAGTGATGACCGTGAATCCATTGTCGATAGTTGGAAAAACCCACTTGGTTCACTAATGTCCCTTAGGGAAGGAAACTGCCATCCTTGCCTGATTTGGACTGGACATGTGCCTTCAGACCTGCAGCAATGTGGTTGACTCTTAACCGTCCTTTGGGCAATTAGGGATGGGCAATAAATGCTGCCTAGCCAGTGATGTCCTCATCCTGTGAATGAATAAAGGAAAAGAAAAAAATCTTATAACTAATTTCCAGGCATTGAAGTGAGATTCTCCCTAGACAGCAGTGAGTTACCTGTTAAGGGGGATTTTTGCTTGGCAATGACCTTTATTACCCATGGTTCTCACCTTATAAATATACTGTTTTTAATCATACCATCCACCATGGGGAAACAGATGCTGAGAAACATGGTACTCAGAATAGGAACCTGGTGACTTCAACTTACTGTTTGCTCCAAAAGACCTCTGTGTTTGACACCAGGAACTGACATCTCAGGGCATTCTCCAAGGGAGCCAACCACATACTCCCCTTGTCCATGGACATTGACGTTCAACATGTGTTCAAGGGGAGTGGTCTTCAGTCAGATGTCCTGGCGCAATCACTCAAAGAGCAGCTTGTGATAGCATTCCCATGTGTTTGAATGTGGTTAATCAGCTGCTCTGGGTGATTAGTCAGGATCCTGCGCTTATAGCGGTGAAGAGCCGAATCATGTAAGACACCATTTGCCCTATGGTCGGTTATATTCTTTCTGGAATAAGCTGGTAATTTTGGTGCAGGTGGGGACTTGTCGAGTGGATGAGTTGATAGCAGGGTAGGTGTTGTTGGTTTGGTGTGGGTGAGAGCAAGTGAGGGAAGATATTGCAGGCGATAGTGAAATTCATCGAGCATGAATCTTTGAGGGAATTGAGTACAGTAATAAAGAAAGGGTAAGTTTGAGGTACTGGAGAGAACTGTGAGGCACTTGCATTAATAGGTTGGAGGTCATTGGCTTCTTCCTACATTGCTGTGCACTACTCCAGACACTGACCTGTGTGACACCCTCTGAACAGGCTGGCATGTTCTGGTGTTGTGGACTCTGCTACCAGTCTTAGAAGGAGGATGTCCTGCCTCTGCATCACCCCATCCAGCAAAGCCGCAGGTGCTTGTCCACAAAGTAGGGCACTAATTTCTCTTTTTCTTCCATGTCTGGAGCAAATATCAGGAACTTTGCAGGACAGCTGTGGGCTAAAAAATGCTGTTCTGTATGCACTGTGGTCTTTTAAATCTACAAAAACATCTAGTCAGACCCCACTTGGACTATTGTGAGCAGATCCAGAAACACCTTAAGAAGGATGTATTAGCCTTGGAGAGAGTACAATGTAGATATATAAGAATGATACCTGGAGTTAATCATTGAGACGTCCAGCACGGAAACAGACCCTTTGTTTCGATTGATCCATGCCAAGGGGACGTCCCAATCTGACCTTGTCCCATTTGCCAGCATTTGGCGCATATACCTCCTTAAATCCTTCCCATTCATGTACCTACCCAGATGCCTTTGTTGTAGTCGTACCCACCTCCACCACTTCCTCTGGCAGTTCATTCCATACACGTGCCGCCCTCTGCATGAAATGTTACATCTTGCGTCCTTTTTAAATCTTTCCCCTTTTCACCTTAAATCTATGCCCTAGGAAAAAGACCTTGGCTATTCATCCAATCCATGCCCCTCATGATTTTATAAACTTCTATAAGGTCACCCTCAGCCTCTGACACTCCTCTCCCTATAACTCAAGCCCTCCAATCCTGGCAACATCCTTGTAAACCTTTTCTTTATCCCCTCAAGTTTAACAACATGCTCCATATAGAAGGGTGACCAGAATTGTGTGCAGTATTCTAAAAGTGGTCTCACCAATGTCCTACAGCTGCGACATGACATCCCAACTCCTATACTCAGTGTTCTGACCAATGAAGGCAAGCATGCCAAACACCACCTCCGCCACCCTGAATACCGATAGCTTCACTTTCAAAGAACTATGAGTGATCTTGTTAATTTATTGTCATGTGAACAGGAGTACAGTGTAAAGCTTTGTTTATGCGCAGCACAGGCAGAACTTAGTTTGCAAGGATATACAGATGAAACGTTGTAAAAAAGACTTAGGGAGACACCATAGAGGTTACATTGCACAGGGCATGCGCCAGACGAGATCAATATTAGCAAGATCAGAATTATTTGAGGTTAGAGAGTCCATTCATTAGCATAACAACAGCCAGGAAGGAGCAGGAAGAACCTGCTTGTGTGTGTTCAGGCTTCTGTATGTTCTGCCTGATGCATGAGATTGCAGGAGATCATTACCGGGTGCGATGGGTCTTTGATGATGCTGGTAGCCTTTCTGTGGCGATGAACAGTGTAAATAGAGTCCATGGATGGAAGGTTGGCTTCCATGATGGTCTGTTGCTATGCCCACAACCTTGTGTAGTTTCTTACAGTCCTGGGCAGAGCAGTTGCCATACCAGGGCGTTATGCACCCAGACAGTATGCTATCAATGGTGCATCTGTAGAGTTTGGTGAGGGTCCCTATGGACATGCCAAATTTCCTGAGCTGCCTGAGGAAAAGAGGCGTTGTTGTGACTTCTTGACTGTTGCATTTACTTGGGAGGTTCAGGACAGGCGGTTGGTTATCGTCACTCTGAGGAATTTGATGCCTTCCATCTTCTCAACCTCAGTTCCGGTGATGTAAATGGGGGTGTGTTCTCCTCATTTCTTTCTAAAGTCAATGATCAGTTCTTTAGTTTTACCAATGTCGAGAGAGATGTTGTTCTCATTGCCCCACATCACCAAGCCCTCTATCTCCCTTCTGCATTTTGACTCATCGTGGTTAGATATCTGTCCTATTACGGTGCTGTTGTCAGCGAATCTGCAGATGGGGTTGGTTCAGAATTTGGCAACACAGTCATGGGCGTAGAGGGAATACAGTAGGGGGCTGAGGACGCATCCTGGGGGCTGCAGTGTTAACTGTTATTGTAGAAGAGGTGCAGTTACCTATTTGCGCTGATTGCGGTCTGTGGGTCAGAAACCTAAGGATCCGGTTGCAGAGGGCAGAGCCGAGACCAAGGTCTCATTGTTTTGAGATCAGTCTGGAGGGGATAATGGAGTTGAAGGGAGAACTGTAGTCAAGGAGCAAGAATCCTTGTTGTACAGATGTTCCAGGGATGAGTGCGTTGCTAGAGATATGGCATCCACTGTGGACCTGTTACATTATGACCTGCACCCCGAAGTCTCTTTGTTCAACAGCACTGTCCAGAGCCCTACCATTAGCTGTATGAGTCCTGCCCTGGTTTACCCTATCAAAATGCAACAATCACATTTATCCAAATTAAACTCCACCTGCCACTCCTCAGCCCATTAGCCCATTTGATCAAGTTTTCATCGTACTATTGCGATAGCCTCCTTCACTGTCCACTTGTTGAGAGGTTGGGTAGAGTACTTGTGAATTGGAAGGCAGGATGTTAGAATTTGTTGTAAAAATTATTGGGGAGGGTGGGGAAGAGTGTGTGGTTCCTTTTAAGAGGTGATGTGCTTTTCTAAGCTTGGAGATTGAAACATATGTATCAATTGGCTGTGTGGTTGGCAACCGAGGCTTGTTTTGATGTTAAGGCAACCATCTTGAATATCAGCCAATTAAGTCAATCCAGGCACTTGGAGCATGAGAACCAATTGAATTTAAATCTGATGGTGTTAACAACCTGGGACCAATCCTGTTGTAGGAAAATTGACAGGTCATCAATGGTAAATAAGAGGAGGGTTTTTGAAAATCACTGAGAGAGCAGACTGCTATTGGAAAAGTAAAACTCTGGCTGTCACAGAAACCTTTTAAGCTCTCTGATCAAGCACCATCTAAAAGGTACCATGGCACTCTTAGCTAATGTATCTTACACAAGAATTTGACGAAGAAAGAATTCCTGACTGAAGAATAGTGGAAAAGGCACAGAACATTCTGGAAGATGCATCCTAACTATAGGTTTGAAGGTTTAAGTTTCAATTCATTTTTTTCCTATTACTTTGGTTCATATAAGTGGGATTTGTATTTATTAGAACAGTGTACCATTAGAATTTTTGTTTCATTCAGGAATAGTTAGTAGTTGGGGGGAATTGTTAGATTCATTAGTAGTTCTGTTAATTTGATCACTGTTATAGTTAGATATTTAAATTGTTACTTGTTGCTTCTGAAGTAAGTATCAGGGAATTATTTCATTTAACCATTCCCTCTGTAACACCACTACACCTATTTTGGTGTCATCTGTAAACTTAACCATGCCTCCCATATTCACATCCAAATAATTTATTTAAATGATGAGAAGCAGTGGACCCTGCACAGTCCGTGTGGCACACCACTGCTCACATGCCTCCAGTCCAAAAGGCAACCCATCCAATTCACCAACACCTTCCACCCCAACCTGAAGTTCACCTGGACCATCTCCAACACTTCTCTCTCCTTCCTGGACCTCTCTGTCTCCATCTCGGGCAACCACCGAGAGACAGATGTCCGTTTCAAGCTCACTGACTCCCACAGCTACCTGGAATACACCTCCTCCCACCCACCCTCCTGCAAAAATGCCATCCCCTACTCCCAATTCCTTCGCCTCCGCCGCATCTGCTCCCAGGATGAGGCGTTCCAATCCCGCACATCTCAAATGTCCTCATTCTTCAAGGACCGCAACTTCCCCCCACAGTGGTCGAGAACGCCCTCGACCGTGTCTCCCGCATTTCCCGGAACACATCCCTCACGCCCCGTCCCCGCAACAATAACCAAAAAAGAATCCCCCTCGTCCTCACATACCACCCCACCAACCTCCGGATCCAACGCATCATCCTCCGATACTTCCGCCATCTGCAATCAGACCCCACCACCAAAGACATTTTTCCCTCCCCACCCTTATCTGCCTTCCGGAGGGACCACTCCCTCCACGACTCCCTTGTCCGCTCCACACTCCCCTCCAGCCCCACCACACCCAGCACTTTTCCTTGTAACCGCAGGAAGTGCTACACCTGCCCCCACACCACCTCCCTCACCCCAATCCCAGGCCCCAAGAAGACTTTCCACATCAGGCAGAGGTTCACCTGCACATCTGCCAATGTGGTATACTGCATCCGCTGTACCCGTTGTGGCCTCCTCTACATCGGGGAAACCAAGCGGAGGCTTGGGGACCGCTTTGCAGAACACCTGCGCTCAGTTCGCAACAAACAACTGCACCTCCCAGTCGCGAACCATTTCAACTCCCCCTCCCATTCCTGAGATGACATGTCCATCCTTGGCCTCCTGCAATGCCACAGTGATGCCACCCGAAGGCTGCAGGAACAGCAAATGATATTCAGCCTGGGAACCCTGCAGCCCAATGGCATCAATGTGGATTTCACAAGCTTCAAAATCTCCCCTCCCCCAACCGCATCCCAAAACCAGCCCAGCTCATCTCCACCTCCCTAACCTGTTTTTCCTCTCACTCCAAGCCACACCCCCATCTCCTCTCTACTAACATCATCCCGCCCCCTTGACCTGTCCGTCCTCCCTGGACTGACCTATCTCCTCCCTACCCCCCTACCTACACTCACCTTTACTGGCTCCATCCCCGCCTCTTCGACTTGTCTGCCTTCTCTCCACCTATCCTCTCCTCTATCCATCCTCTCCCTCTCTCCCTATTTATTTCAGAACCCTCTTCCCCTCCCCCATTTCCGATGAAGGGTTTAGGCCCGAAATGTCAAGTTTTCCTGCTCCTATGATGCTGCTTGACCTGCTGTGTTCATCCAGCCCCATGCTTGTTATCTTGGATTCTCCAGCATCTGCAGTACCTTTTATCTCCTCTACCACCACTGTCTATCTGCTATCTTGAAGTCGATTTTGCGTCCAGTTGTCTAGATCTCCATGGATCCCATGTAATCTAACCTTACTAACCAGTCTACCATGTGGAACCTTGTTGAAAGCTTTGTCTACATGGACTCAGCAATGTCCACTACTCTGCCTTCATCAATCATCTTTGCCAACTCTTCAAAAAACTCAAGTTAGTGCGACATGATTTCCCATGGACGAAGCCATTTTGACCATGTTATCACTAATCAGTCCTTGCCTTTGCAAATCCACATAAATCCTGATTCTCAGAATCTCCTTCAACAACTTACCCACCACTGATGTAAGGCTCACTGGTCTGTACTTACAGCCTTTCTTAAATAACGGCACCATATTAACCAACCTCCAATCTTCTGGCACCTCACCTGTAGCTGTCTTTTATACAAATATCTCAGCAAGAGACTTGGCAATCTCTTCCCTAGTTTCCCACAAACTTCTAGGAAATACCTGATCAGGGCCCAGGGATTTAACGGCCTTTATCTGTTTTAAGACCTCCAGCACCTCTTCTATAATATGGACCCTTTTCAAGACATCACTATTTATTCCCCCAAGTTCTCTAGTTTCATGTTCTTCTTCACAGTAAATACTGACGCAAAATATTCATTTAGTATCTAACCCATCTTCTGTGGTTCTACACGTAGATGGCCACATTGATCTTTAAGCGGCCCTCTTCATAGTTACTCTTTTGCTCTTAATATAGTTATAAAATCTCTTTGGATTCTTCTGAACACTATTTGCCAAAGCTATTTCATGTACCCCTCTTGCCCTCCTGATTCCCCTCTTAACTCCTGGGCCGGAGAAATATACTTAAGTTTTGAGGGGAGATTATACAAATTCAACCTGTTTCCTCTAGAATTTAGAAGGTTAAAGGGTAATCTGATTTAAGTCTTCAAGTTATTAACAGGAAACGACAGGGTAGTTAAAGATAAACTATCATCATGGTTAGAAATTCTAGAACTAAGGGGCATAGTTTGAACATTAGGGCCAGATCAGATGTTAGGAAGTACTTCGGCCCATAAAGGGTGGTAGAGGCTTAGAACTCCCTCTTCCAGAAACAGCAGTTAATGCTAGATCATTTGTTAGTTTTAAAACTAGGACAGATAAATTTTTGTCAAGTGAATGTTTTCAGGGACATGGACTAAAAGCAAGTATATGGTGTTCGACCATAGATCAATCATGATCTCATTGAATAGTAGAACAGGCGCAAGAGGCTGAATAGCCTATGTTCCTCTGGTAAGCTCGGTGCCAGAGCCAGGGATGTAGGTCCATTCCAGAATATCCTGGCAGTAGTAAGTTGTTCAAGGTACAATGAGTGGCAGAATGGTGCTCAGGTGGAAATAGTTGAGAGCATCAAGTTCCTGGGAGTGAAGATCACCAACAATCTGTCCTGGTCCACCCATATTGACACTATGGTCAAAAAAGCACAGCAATGCCTCTACTACTTAGAGGCTAAGGACGTTCAACATGTCCATAAGGACTCCTACAAATTTCTATAGATGTACCATAGAAAGCATCCTATCTGGATGCCTCGGTGTGGTAGGCAATTGTTTTTCCTAACACAAAGAAACTACGGAGATTTGTCAACATAGCCCAGCCCATCATGCAAACCAGCCTCCCATTAATTGACTTCATCTATACCTCCCACGTATCAGGAAAGCAACCAAAATATCCAAAGACCCTGCCCACCTCGGGGTCTTCCACCCTGTTCCGTCAGGCAGAAGATATAAAAGTTTGTATAACTTATGAACAGATTCAAGAACAGCTTCTTCCTCACTGTAATTAGACTTTTGAATGGACTTCTTTAATGTTAATGTTGATCTCTCACTGCACCTTCTTGGCAGGTGTAACATTGTGTCCTGCACTCTGTTCTGTTACCCTGATACACTTGTATAATACATTCTAGTTGTAAAACATGCAAGACAACACTTTTCAAAAGCAAATTACTGCAGATGCTTCAGTATGTACTGAAAACAAAAAATACTAGAAATTACAGCAGGTCAGGCCATGGAGCAAGCTAACATTCTGAGTCTAGTTGACTCTTTTTCAGAACTGAAGTGAAGTGTGAAGGGGACATTATTTATGCAATAGTGTGGGGATAGAGTGCTGGGGTAGAAAGGGTGCTGATAGTGCAGATTAACCGTTTGAATGTGAGAATGTCAGAACAATGTGCCCAGTTATCAAACTGGAAGAACAGATGGTCCCACTAGAGTGAGGGGAGGGGAGGGGACAGAGAATATGGTGATAAGGAATGTAACAAGCAAAGCTAAAAGGAGGGGAAGGAATGGGAGTGAGTTCACCATCTGAAGGCATTGAACTCCATATTAAATCCAGGAGGTTGCAAAGTGCTTAATCCAAAGATGACATGTTGCTCTCCTGGTTTGTGCTGTGATTTACTGGAACATTGCAGCATGCCGAAGACAGACAAGTTGGCATGCGAGCAGCATGTTATGTTAAATGACTGGCACCGGGAAGATCAGGGTCATGTTTAAAATTGTTTTACATTTTACATTAATGGAATTGAATTTTTATAAACAGCTTAGTTTGCTGTTGCTTACTTTGACAAGCAAATCATCTCACTGATTAGGTTTTTAAGGATGAGATTGTTTATCATGTGCAATCTTTTCCTTTGTGATTTTCATACATTGAAGACAATTGAACAAATTCCCTTTTTTATACAGCTATGATTTTACAATATCAACACTTCAGTGGTGAAGTTGGAATTATGCCTGACTGTTGAGTCTACGCTCTATTTGGGTATGGAAAGTTGTTGAAATGCAGTTTATTGAATTGGATACGTAGATAAGTTGATGCGTTGAACCTTCAGGTAATGAAATTCCAACTTGTAAATAGAAATTAACATAGGAAAGACTTCTTGTGCAGAACTGGAAGGTTGTGTAGGCAAAGAAGTGGGTAGGAATAAACATTGATGTGAGCATGATAGTCAGGAAAAGAAAACTATGTTTGAAACCAAAACATTGTTATTTGAACCAAACTGAAATGTGATGTAAAATTTATGCTACAACCGTTTTTGAAGTGTAATGCATGTTATATGCAGGGTGGTTCATTAAAACAAATCAAGTGCTTCCTTTTCAGTAAGATTATATTAGGAAACAAAGCAAGGGAGAGTTTATAGTGGATTGAACTTGAACCCAAAAGTCATTTGGAAAGAGGGAGATAGTGAGCTGAATTTTGATTCTAAAAAACACAGTATTATGTCAAAAGATGTGCAGGTTAGGTGGATTGGCCATGCTAAATTGCCCCCCACTGTCCAGGATGTGCAGGCTAGGTGAATAAGCCATGGTAAGGTGGCTTTACAGAGATGGAGTAAGGGGCGTGCTGGAGATGTAGTAGTAGTCCAGGATGCAGCACCATGAGAACTTTCCACTTCTATTTTGTCTTCTATCCTGAGGGAAATTGAGGAGCAGTTGCAGCTCGTCGAGGACAATGATTACAATGCAGACCGCAGCAGGGTAGCAGTTTGTGGAATAAGACCTTATTTGGCACCCTGTGAACAGCTTCTTCGTGAAAGAAGGAAAAGGGCAAAGCAGCAAAAGCTGGATGTCTTTTTTAAGCCAACGCCCCAAGAAACAGTCAGAAGACAATTAACCACAACCATCCATTTCTGGATTAACTGTTTTTCGCCCTAACCCTGAAACCACAACTGTACCTGAAGGTGGTGGTGATGACGATGATGACAATGGCACCCCTCAGCCCTTGTATTAACAACAGAGCAACCTCAAAACTTCCCTATCAAGTCATCTTGATTTTTTTTTCCAAGATGAGGTGTTAAATTTACTTTTATTTCATTATTTACTCAAACTGTGCTATCTTTTGTGTTAGGCTTTTGAGTGATTTCTGCGCAATTTTGAATGTTTGTTTTTTCTTTGGTGGTCTGCCCCAACCCCGCTTTTCCCGTAGGCCCTGTTATTTCTATAGCGCAATTTTCTATCGTGCACTGTTGTGCAGGAACACCAGCATCACTATTTAGCAGAACCCCCTGTACAGTGATTAACCTGGAATTGACTAAAGAATGGAGTCGATCATTCATGAGATAGAATTACAATTAGAATACCCTTTACTTCTGTACTTGAGCACATGACAATACAGGAGTTCAGTGAAAAGTTTTACAATGTCACCTCTTGTGGCACCATCTTAGGTACAAGTACCTAGGTACAGATCTTAGCTACAAAAAAGAAGAATAACAAAGAAAAGTAGTTGCATTACTTTACAGTGATTCATAGTATAAATTAGAAATAAGACCTAGTTAAAAGGATAGACATAGATAAATTACAAATAAACGTCACATTGCAGTAGCTCAGCGCAGGGGCTTCTACACATAGTCTGACTGCTCACGCCAGACCCCAGTCCAAAAACCATCCCCGCTCTGCTCCAAGCCACCGGTCTGCTCTGCACCAGCTCTCAGCTGCTCCAAAATGTTTTATCTGGGATTCGGTCATCGTGTCAGGCTCTGCCCGGGACTGCCCTCCTATGCCAGCCGTTCTGGGACTGGTTTCTTGTGCTGGCCACCGCTCCAGGACAGCTTCCCCTCATCGACTGCCGTTTGGGACTACTTTCCTGCGCTGGTCTCTGCTCTGGGATTCACTTCTGCAGCTTGCCAGCTCCTCCATTCCTCCAAGTCATTAGTTGGGAAAAAATGTAGAAAAGAAGGCAAGAAAAGAGAAAAAAGGAATAGGTTCACTTGTGTTTCTAACGGGACTGAAATTATTGCACTGTGTGCACTTAAATCGCTTTTTTGAGAAAGAAATTCCATGGAGGAGAGGGAAAAGTCTAAACCTACCTCAGCAGCTGGTATAAGCCAAAGGGCGATTGTTGCAGTAAGTTAGGGACTCTTAACATTTAGAAAGAAATACTAATACCTCTTAACTAATTACCAATCATCTAGCTTCTGTTCTCTCTCAAAATTCAAATTGAGTTTAGGGTTCAGTTGTATTCTATGTGGTTAATGAAGTTAGTGTTTTACTCTGCATATGTTGCAAGTCTATTTAACTGTCAGTTATTTTGGCTAGCTTCTCACAGTGAGCTGTAAACTATAAGAAGTGTAACTGACAACTAACAACCTCTCGCAGCAAATATTAATGGTAATTATGCACACAACAGTAATATTCTCCATAATGACAGTCCGTTCTAGGCTATTGACAAACTAAACTTCAATTTAGTTAGCCCTCCTTTACATTTTTTCACTTTTAACAATTATTTTTATTCACTCGTGGGACACAGGTGTCGCTGGCTGACCAGCATTTATTGCCCGTCCCTACTTGCCCTTGAATGCTTTTAGCTCTAATTGTCGAAGCAGAAATTCTGATTGCCATTTCAGATTTCCAGTTCTCCAGCTGTAAGCTTATCTGCTTTAATTGCAAGAAGAGGATCTCATTAGTGAGTTGCAAGAAGTTTATTTTCATGTATTAATGTCTTATTGATATCTAATCTCTCCTCATTTATAATGTAGGTTTTTTTCTCCCCCAGGCAGTGAAGATAAATTAGACAGTGACAATAGCCAGAATGAAAATCTGAGTGGGGTACCTACCAACTCCATATTGCCAGTTGTTTCTCTAGACCTCCATGTAGGCCAGCATTCCCCAACATTTTAAGGCATGTTCCATGTGCAGCAACCAGCTTCATCCTTCACCCAATGGACATGCAGCAGCCTCGCCGCCACATCATGACACGTTTCTGACTCACTTCGAATACAGTTTGCCACATCAGTATTGCTCCTCGGATCGTAGTGACACCTTTCATTGCAATGCTGCTGCCAGGCCACTTTGAATGCAGGTCAGGCACCCATCTCATGGATCAAAACAGGGTTCATCTTAAGGCTGAGATAACCAGGTATAGAGCTGGATGAACACAGCAACTTGATGTCTTGCATCATTTGCTGTGCACATACTTGAAAGCTAATTACACCTCTGCCTTGCCTTTTTGCATGTTGCTACTTCATTTAGAAGTTGAAGGCTCACAGCACATCTATCTTGCTTTGTCTTTTTAATACAGATATAGAGTAAGATAGTAACTTGTCGTTGTTGCCAGCAGCTATCAGTCTAGAGGAGTACTACTGATTGAGCTGGTCAGGTCCTAAAGGACGTAGCTGCCAGACTGAGTCCGTAGCAGTTGGTGAGGGAACCAACAAGAGGGAGGAACATATTTGACCTTATCCTTATCAATCTGCCAGCTGCAGATGCATCTGTCCATGACTGTATTGGTAAGAGCAATCACTGCAAATTACCACCATTTATGGAGATGAAGTCCTGCCTTCAAATTGAGAATAACCTCCATTATGTTGTGTGGCACTATCACCGTACTAAATGGGACAGACTTCGATCAGATCTAGCGACTCAAGACTGGGCATTCATGAGGCACTGTGGGCCGTCAGCAGCAGCAGCAGCAGAAGTCACTCCAGCACAGTTATGGCCTCACCTCATGGCCCGGCATATCCCCCACCCAACCATTGCCATCAAGCCAGGGGTTCAGCCCTAGTTCAATGGACAGTGCAGGAGGTCATGCCAGGAGCAGCACCACGCACACCTGAAAATGAGGGGTCGACCTGGTGGTGCCACCAAGCAAGACTACTTGCACGTTAAACAGCATAAGCAGCAAGTGTTAGACAGAGCCGAGCGATCTCACAACCAATGGGTCTGCTCTAAGCTCTGCAGTCCTGTCACATTCAGTCGTGACTCGTGGTGAACAATTCAACAACTCGCTGGAGGAGGAGGCACCACAAATATCCCCATCCTCAATGATGGAAGAGCCCAGCACATTAATTTCAAAGATAAGTTTGAAGCATTTCCCAGAAGTGCTGACTGATGTATCTCGGCCTTCAGCAGTGGTCCCCAACATTACAGATACGAAAGGTTAGAAGTGGGGATGTTCACTGTGCAATCGTGAATGTTCAGCACCGTTTGCGACTTCCTAGGTACTGAAGCAGTCCATGTTCAAATGCAGCAAGATCTGGACAATATCCAGGCTTGGGCTAACAAGTGACAAGTAACATTCGCACTACACAAATCTGGAATTAAGAATCTAATAATGACCATGAATCCATTGCTGATTGTCGGAAGAACCCATGTGGTTCACTAATGTCCTTTTAGGGAAGGAAACTGTCATCCTTAGCTGGGCTGGCCTACAGCAATGTGGTTGACTCTGAACTGCCCTCTGGGCAATAAATGCTGCCTAGCCAGCAATGCCCTCATCCCATTAATGAATAAGAAATATAACATAACTTCCAGGCTATGACCATCATGATTAAGAGACAACCTAACCACTGCCCCTTGACATTCAATGGTATTACCATCTCTGAGTCCCCCACTATCAACATCCTGGGGGTTTTAATTAACCAGAAACTCAATGGGATTCACCACATAAACATCGTGGATACAAGAGCAGGCTAGAGGCTAGGAATACTGCGGTGAGTAACTCACTCCTGACTCTCCAAAATCCACCATCTACAAAGCCACAAGTCAGGAGTGTGATGTAAAGCTCCCTACTTGCCTGGATGAGTGCAGCTGCAACAACACTCAAGAAGCTTGACACCATCCAGGCAAAGCAACCCAGTTGATTGGCACTGCATCCACTCCTTCCACCACCGACGCTCAGTAGCAAGAGTGTTTACTATCTACAAAATGCATTGTAGAGATTCACCAAAGACCCTTAGACTGCATCTTCCAAACCCATGATCACTTCTTCTAAAAGGACAAGTGCAACAGATACATGGGAACATACCACCTGCAAGTTGCCCTCCAAGCCACTCACCATCCTGACTTGGAAATGTTTTGCTTTTCCTTCATTGTCACTGGGTAAAGATCCTGGAATTGCCCCCTTAATGGCATTGTGGGTTAACCCACAGCAGGTAGACTGCAGCGGTTCAAAAAGGCAGCTCGCCACCACCTTCTCAAGGGCATCTCATTGGGGTATTGAGTATAAGAGCTGGCAGGTCATGTTAAAATTGTACAAGACTTTGGTTCGGCCGCATTTAGAAACTGTGTACAGTTCTGGTCGCCACATTACCAAAAGGATGTGGAAGCTTTGGAGAGGGTACAGAGAAGGTTTACGAGGATGTTGCCTGGTATGGAAGGTGCTAGCTATGAAGAGGGGTTGAGTAGGTTAGGATTGTTTGCATTAGAAAAAAGGAGATTGAGGGGGGACCTGATTGAGGTCTTCAAAATCATGAAGGGTATAGACAGGGTTGATAGAGATAAGCTTTTTCCCAGGGTGAGGGATTCAATAACGAGGGGTCACGCATTCAAGGTGAGAGGAGAAATGTTTAAGGGGGATACACGTGGAAAGTACTTTACACAGAGGGTGGTAGGTGCCTGGAACGCGTTGCCAGCAGAGGTAGTAGAGGCAGGCACGGTAGATTCATTTAAGGTGCGTCTGGACAGATGCATGAGTAGGTGGGGAGCAGAGGGATACAGATCCTTAGGAATTGGGCGATAGGTTTAGACAGTGGATTTGGATCGGCACAGGCTTGGAGGGCCGAAGGGCCTGTTCCTGGGCTGTAAGTTTTCTTTGTTCTTTGTTCTATCTAGGGACAGGCTATAAATGTTGGCCAGCCAGCAATGCCCATTTCCCACAAATGAGTTCAGAAAAGGACATGTGGCTATTTACCATCTTGCTGCATCTCCTCCAAATAAGTGAGGCTCAATGCTGTCACAGACTGTGGATGTCCCAGGACAGTATTGAAGAACTGTACCATCTGCTGGAGCAGGACTTGCAAACTGAAGGTTTCCACTTCACCAACACCTTCCACCCCAACCTAAAGTTCACCTGGACCATCTCCAACACTTCTCTCTCCTTCTTGGACCTCTCTGTCTCCATCTCGGGTAACCACCTAGAAACTGATGTCCATTTCAAGCCCACTGACTCCCACAGTTACCTGGAATACACCTCCTCCTACCCACCTTCCTGCAAAAATGCCATCCCCTATTCCCAATTCCTTCGCCTCCGCCGCATCTGCTCCCGGGATGAGACATTCCACTCCCGTACATCCCAAATGTCCTCATTCTTCAAGGACTGCAACTTCCCCCCAACAGTGGTCGAGAACGCCCTCGACCGTGTCTCCTGCATTTCCCGGAACACATCCCTCACGCCCCGTCCCCACAATAATAACCAAAAAAGGATCCCCCTCGTCCTCACATACCACCCCACCAACCTCCGGATCCAACGCATCATCCTCCGACACTTCCGCCATCTGCAATCAGGCCCCACCACCAAAGACATTTTTCCCTCCCCACCCTTATCTGCCTTCCGGAGGGACCACTCCCTCCGCGACTCCCTTGTCCGCTCCACACTCTCCTCCAGCCCCACCAACCCGGCACTTTTCCCTGCAACCGCAGGAAGTGCTACACCTGCCCCCACACCTCCTCCCTCACCCCAATCCCAGGCCCCAAGAAGACTTTCCACATCAGGCAGATGTTCACTTGCACATCTGCCAATGTGGTATACTGCATCCGCTGTACCCGTTGTGGCTTCCGCTACATCGGGGAAACCAAGCGGAGGCTTGGGGACTGCTTTGCAGAACACCTGCGCTCAGTTCGCAACAAGCAACTGCACCTCCCAGTCGCGAACCATTTCAACTCCCCCTCCCAGTCCTGAGATGACATGTCCATCCTGGGCCTCCTGCAGTGCCACAGTGATGCCACCCGAAGGCTGCAGGAACAGCAAATGATATTCAGCCTGGGAACCCTGCAGCCCAATGGCATCAATGTGGATTTCACAAACTTCAAAATCTCCCCTTCCCCAACCGCATCCCAAAACCAGCCTAGCTCATCTCCACCTCCCTAACCTGTTTTTCCTCTCACCTCAAGCCACACCCCCATCTCCTATCTACTAACATCATCCCGCCCCCTTGACCTGTCCGTCCTCCCTGGACTGACCTATCTCCTCCCTACCCCCCTACCTACACACACCTTTACTGGCTCCATCCCCACCTCTTTGACTTGTCTGCCTCCTCTCCACCTATCCTCTCCTCTATCCATCCTCTATCCGCCTCCCCCTCTCTCCCTATTTATTTCAGAACCCTCTTCCCCTCCCCCATTTCTGATGAGTGGTCTAGGCCCAAAATGTCAAGTTTTCCTGCTCCTATGATGCTGCTTGACCTGCTGTGTTCATCCAGCCCCATGCTTGTTATCTCGGATTCTCCAGCATCTGCAGTACCCTTTTATCTCTATAAACTGAAGGTGTGGTTGGCCATCCTATCCTGGCAGATGTCACTAAATGTTATTGCAACTGGTTGCTTTCAAGGATTCACTAGAGATCTGTGTGGGATCTCTCAATCATCAACATATAAATATGTCAAGGCTTTTAATGACCCTGTTTGTGCTAGATCATCTTATTCTCTTGTGACGAGGTCAATGTTGTAAACTGGTCAGTAGGTTTGACCAACATAGCTGGCTTCCCTGAGATATGGAGGTGCCAGTCGTGAACTGGGGTGGACAAAGTCAGAAGTCACACGACACCCAGTTATAGTCCAACAGGTATATTTGAAATCACAAGCTTTCAGAGCGTAACCCCTCCATCAGGTGAAGTGAGAGAGAAGCACACAAACACAGATTTATGGACGGAAAAGACGAAGGGTAGAGAGATCAAAAGGCCACACAAATGGTGTAAGTGGAGTGCCAAATAATAAGTCCCTACACGTGATCTGAAGTGTTAGATAGTGTGAGGAAAGTGTCGACAGCTGAATAGTAAACAAAGGGATGACCTATAATTTGATTAAATGAGGCAGGGAAATAATTACAAAAACTTAACTATGACGTGCTGGAGACAAACCAAATGACTGGAATAACATGATAGGTATAACAGTCATAGTCCGAGGATTTAATCAAAGTAACAAGTAAGCCAAAACTGTGCAAACTAATTAAGGTAGAGAGATCATAACAATTTATCCAGGTGATGGTGACAAAACAGGACAGTAAGGAAGATTTAATATATACAGAACAGTATTAAGGGGTCACATGTAGCGTGACATGATCCCAAGATCGCAGTTGAGGCTGTCATGGGTATAGAACTTGGCTATCAGTTTCTGCTCAGCGATACTGCATTGTTGTGTATCTCGAAGGCCTCCTTGGAGGACGCTTACCTGAAGATCCAAGGCCGATTGTCCTTGACTGCTGAAGTGTTCCCTGACTGGGAGGGAACATTCCTGTCTGGTGATTGCTGTGTGCTGTCCATTCATCAGTTGTCATAGCATCTGCATGGTCTTACCAATATACCATGCCTTGGTGCATCCTTGCCTGTGATGTATGAGATAGACAACATTGACCGAGTCACATGAGTATCTGCCACGTACGTGATGGATGGTGTTCCCACGTGATGAAGGCAGCTTCAACTGTGATCTTGGGTTCATGTCGTGCTACATATGACTCCACCACACTTCTGTATATGTAAAATCTTCCTTACTGTCCTGTTTTGTCACCATCACCTGGATAAATTGTTATGATATCTGTACCTTAATTAGTTTGTACAGTTTTGGATTACTTATCATTTTGGTTAGCTCTTCGGCATGCGACTGTTATACCTACCATGTTATTCCAGTCACTTGGTTTGTCTCCTGCACCACCTTACTTTTAATTTTTTGTAATTATCTCCCTGCTTCATTTATTTGGATTGTAGGTCATCGCTTTGCTTGTTATTCAGCTGTTGACACTTTCCTCACACTGTCTAACAATTCAGGTCACCTGCAGGGACTTATTATTCGGCACTCCATTCATACCGTTCGTATAGTCTTTTGATCTCTCTGCCCTTGATCTATCTCTGCCCATAAATTGTGTTCTGTGTACTTCTCTCTCACTTTACTTGATGAAGGGGCAATGCTCCGAAAGCTTGTGATTCCAAAAACCTGTTGGACAATAACCTGGTGTTGTGTGACTTCTGACTTTGGCTTCTTCAAGGTTCAGGATGTTATAGGCTGTTCATATCTCATATTGAAAGCACCATATCATAACACACAGTAGCGTCATGGTAATATCTCTGGATTAGTGAGTCAGAGCATCTACCTGCAACTTCAGAGATCTAGGTTCAATTTCAACCATGGCATATAATAAAATTTGGATTTAGAAAAAAGTCATAATTCGATGATTTGCAGGTAGTTTAGGGGTGGCATGATTGCTCAGTAGTTAACTGCCTCTCAGTGCCGGCAGCACTGGTTCGATTCCAGTCTTGTGTGACTGTGTGGAGTTTTCACATTCTCCCCACGTTTGTGTGCATTTCCCATAGTGAAAAGATGTGCAGGTTAGGTGGATTATAGCAATGGTTATTGTGGGCCTATGGAGATAGGGCAAGGGTCTGAGTGGGATGCTCTTTAAAAGGTCAATGCAGACCCAATGGGTCTGAGATGAGCAGTGGAGAATTGTGTGTGATAACTACCTAGAACTCACGAGGGAAAACCTCATGAAACTGCTGGAAATTGATACATGACTGGTTTTGTGGTATTATTCAGCCCCAATTCCTAAAGTTAAAATGCATATACTGAAATATGATCCTGTCACTAGACATTACAGAATTGACCAGTAATAGGACAGATTTAGAAGTACATAACCAATTGACTATATATTTAGGGCTAATATGAGAATAATGATTACACTATTTTTGATAATTGTCATTATTTGTGACAGAAAGCGAAATGTTATTTTCACATTATGAAACTTCTGTACAACTCTGCTTTCAGCCAATGTTACTTGGGATCTAAGGAGCATTGCATTTGATGGGCAAAGATCTGCAGAAATGCTAGCATAAACAATTGGAGATCTCATTCATACGTTACTTCGTGATAAAGTTGAGACCTGACATCATCATCAAGAGAATAAGAGTTCAAATTCCATTGTGGCAATTTGAAAATATTGAATTTAGTAAATCTAGAAGTCACATATTAATTTCAACAAAAATGATTAGAAACTGTTGGATTGCAATAAAAAGCCAACAGATTAATGGAAGTAACACAGTGTGGAGCTGGAGGAACACAGCAGGCCATGCAGCATCAGAGGAGCAGGAAAGCTGACATTTCTGGTCGGGACCCTTCTTCAGAGAAAAAAAATTAATGGAAATCCTATAATTACTATCTGGCCTCACTTGTATTTAATTCCAGTCCTACCCCATTGTAACTGACTCAGAATAATATAAGGGCGAAAACGGTTAAATTGTATACGTTGTATTAATTTGAATATAGAATATTGAAAAATGTTTCATCCAAGGTATTTAAAATGAATGAAGAGTGGTTAGTTAGCCGAAAGAAACGCTTTGCTTTGGGACGGTTCTGAACAAGGAAGTGTAACCTTAAATTTAGAGCTAAACTATTGATGGTAAATGATGTTGGAGAGTATTTTTGGAATTCTCTACCACAATTAAATATAAAAGTTAAGTCAGTTGAAAATTTCAAAACTTAGATTGATTGGTTTCTGTTCAGCAAAGTTATTCAGCATAAGAGAACCCAGAGTGTAGGTAGAATTAGATTGCATTTGAGCCATGATCTAATTTATGAAAAGAGCAGACTCTAGCTTCTGTTGTCTATTACTATTTCTATTGTTTGTCTTCCAAAGCCGCCTAACATGGTATTCATTTGTATCAAACAAAAAAAGACTAGGAATGAAACTCACATCCTGAATTTTATTTTTAAAAGAAGTCTAACCTTCCTTTTAGCATTGGCACATCCACTGAACTTTTCTATGTCAGCCAGTAGCATAATTTCATTTGAAATTGAGACAGATCTGAAGAGTACCTGCAATTGGTTTAAAAAATAGTGATAACTGGCTGAAATTCTAATACTAGCTGAAATAATTTAATTTTGTATTGTATCGTTTAAATATTGAATAACCACATAGCTGATGCATGTATACTGTGACTATAACAAATTTTCAATATGAATGTATAACTATATATCAACCTATTTTCATTTCAGTAATGCAGTATGGAAAGGGCAAGTCCTGCCACTATAGATTTCTTACGAAAGGGCAACAGTGGATGTGGCTTCAGACTCACTATTATATTACTTATCATCAGTGGAACTCCAGGCCAGAATTCATTGTCTGTACACATACTGTTGTAAGGTAAAATAATTTCTGATACGTGTAGCCTAGTTCAGCACATATTTTCATTCTTATTTGTAATCACATCTGCCAATTAAAATCTGTGCCACACCAATTACTTCAAACATTTAGCCAATTAAGTTTTAAGACCCCATGTAAAATGTTTACCAAAGAGAAAGAAATGTCCGTTGAGAGCCCTTGAGGGAAGCAGCTCCCATTTTTCTTGACAGAAAATGATCCTGTTACTTTCATTTTTTGTAATCTGTTAGAATTTAGGATTTAGATTAGTTCCACAAAAATGTCACCTTCCATTATACAAGTGTTAAGCAACACATCATTATATATTGCTGTATGTGAGTCTCCGGAGATTATCCAGCCTTAAAAATTGGAGGTTTGAAGTTCTTCTGAGTCTCCAAGAATTATATATTCATGTTTTAATGATCTCCGCCAGAAAGACATGCACTTAAGCAGTGCCTTTCATGACCACTGGATGATGGCTTAAACTGCTATTTCTGACAAATGAAGTAATTTGAAGTCTAGACACTGTTGTAACATAGGAAACACAACTGCCAATTTGTTCACAGTAAGCTGCTACAAACTACAAAATGATAATAACTAAAGAATTTGTTTCTAAAAAAGTTTGAGAGAATAAGTATTAGCAAGACACCAAGAGTTACATCCCTGGTCTCTGTCAAATGAGACCTTTTGCATCTACCTGAGAGGACAAATATTTAATGTCTCATCTGAACTATGACACCTCTGACATGCATTGTGCCCTGCACTGCTGTATCAGCCTTGATTTTTATGTTCAAGTGCTAGAACTGAACGTGAATTCACCCTGGCAGATATTCCACCAAAGCATTTGCATTTCTATTGTTTGACATAATTTCTCACAACAGGCAGCTCTTAAACCAATTAAATGCCATGACTCCTGCTTTACACATACTCCATAATGTTTCCTATAAATAATTATACAGTTTAACTTCATGCCAAGGATTCAGTATATATTTGCATAAGGAAACCACAGAAGCAGTATGTTACTAACAAAATGGCAGTTCTGCTAATGGTATTTATAAATATGACTGAGAAAGAAGCAGTAACTCTGTGGTTACGTTCTTTGCGTAGATTCTCACCTGCCATCAGTGTTTAGTGTCTGCCTGTCTTAGATCAGTCAAAAAAAAGCTACAATTATGGCATCTAACTGACAATGGGAAAATTGCCCATTTATGCCCAGTGTACAAAGAGTAGGACAGACCCATCCCAGTCAATTATTGCCCTATAAAGCTCTTCTCAGTTATCACAAAGTAATATATGGTTGACACTACTGGCACTTAGTCACCAGTAACTGGTTTACTGATGCTGAGATAAAATAAAAGTACTGCAGATGCTAGAGATCAGAAATAGAAACATGAAGAGTCACATTAGTCTCAAAATGTTATCTCTGTTTCTCTACACAGATGCTGCCAGACTGGCTGAGTTTCTGCAGCACTTCCAATTTTTAACATTGATACTTGGATTTGGTTCTGCCAGGGCCACTTGTCTGTAGTCTTTGTTAAATCTTGACCCAAACGTGGACCAAAAAGCGGACTTTCTGAGGTGAGGTGGGAGTTACTGCCATTGACATTAAGGCAGCATGCGACCGAGTCGATATCAAGCACCCGTAGTAGAATTGAAGTCAATGAGAATTCAGTATGTAGTGGGCGAAGCTCTCTGGTTAAAATCAAAGCTAGCACAAAAGAAGTCAGTTGTTATGGGCTAATCACCTCAACCCCAGAATGTCACTGTAAGAGTTCCCCAGGCTGTGTCCTAGAACCAACCATGATCACCAACTTCTTTAATGAGGTTGTAGACTTGTTCACCAAGCAGGTGTGTTTGATTGTATACATTTTGTCACCCTGCTAGGTAACATTGTCAGTGTGTCTCCGCTGAAATTTTGGTGTTCTGTCTCGCTCATTATTTATATGCCTCTGAGGAAGGCTCACTGGACTAGACACGTTAAATCTGTTTTCTCCTTCACAGGTGCTGCCAGACCTGAGCTTTTCCAGCAACTTTGTTCTTGTTCCTGATTTACAGCATCCGCAGTTCTTTTGGGTTTTATTTATATGCCTCGATTTGCTGGGGTGGTTGGCATCACTTCCAGTTTTGTTTTTCAGTGGTTTGTATATTGGGTCCAGTTCAATGTGTTTGTTGATGGAGTTCTGGTTGGAATGCCAGGCCTCCAGGAATTCCCTGACATGTCTCTGTTTGGCTTGTGCTATTATGGATGTGTTGTCCCAGTTGAATTCGTGTCTTTCGTTGTCCGTGTATACTGAGAGCAGTGAGAACTGCTCGTGTCTCTTGGTGGCTGGTTGATGTTCGTGTATCCTTATCGTCAGTTTTCCGTCAGAAGCTAATATCAGTCAATGATCATCTTCAATGAGAAAATCGACCCATCTCCTTTCAATGATGTTATCATTGTTATATGCTCCACCATTGACATCGTGGGTGTCACCATAGACCAAAAACTTAACTGGAGCAGGTCAGACACTGGCAGTTCTAAGCAGAGTAACTTACCTCCTGACACACTCCTGTCTTTTAACCATACACCGGATACAAGTCAGAATCGTGATAGACTACTCCACAGTTGCCTCAAGCAGTAACAGGTTCAGCAATATTTCCAAACCCAAATGGGTTCCAGGGCAAAACAACTACTTGATACACACCCAAGCACTACCTTTAAACGTTTACTCCCTCCACCATAGGCCTGTTGTGGCTTAAATTGTACCATCAGAAAGGTGCACTGCAGCTACTCACCAAGGTTCCTTCAGTAGCACCTTCCAAATCCACCATCCCTACCACCCTGAAGAGCAGTACAGCAGCAACAAATTCCACTTTTGTCATGTATCACAATGACGAACTATAGCGCTGTTCCATCACATTTGCTAGGTCAAAATCCTAGATCTCTCCAGAACAGTACTGTGGATGTAGCTACACAGCATGAATTGCAGCAGATCAAGAATAGGTCATCAGCACTTTATTTAGGGCAGTTAGGATAGACAATAATACCCATATCCCATGAATAGAAAATGATCATGATTGAACAAATCTAGGAAAGAAGATTATAACATTGCCAAAGATCAAATTCTGTTTGCAATAGGAGATTTTCTTAAAATTTATAAGAATACAGACATTGAGAAGTCATGGAATAAAAACATACTGATCCATCTAACTTCCCTGACATAGTTGGGATGTATTAGTGCAACATAAACAGATTCTCCTAAACCTCCAGGCCATGGGCACGTTTTAAAAGAACAGGACCACTTGTGGGAAAATAACATGGAAATTCATCTCGCACCCATTTAAGTGATTGAAACTAGTTCATGAATATCACGTTCAGCCTACAATGACCTACTGTGGATAACTTCTAAACTTAAAAGCAATCATTAAGCTAGCTTAGGGAAGTACCACAAAGGCAGTGTGCATTAAATTTGACGTAAAATGTGGATATTATGACATTGTTGCAAATTTTCATATGTTGTGCAGCTACGCAGAAGTACGTGCAGAGAGAAGAAGGGAGCTTGGCATAGAAGAGTCTTCACCAGATATTATTGCTAACAAGGTAAAGTACAGTAATGTATACAGAGTAAATAGTGGACAATCAGTTGTCTAATTTAAAGCAGGAATGCACACCATTGATTTTACAAGCCTAAGACCAGTAATTTGTTTTTCTTCTACCCATATGACAAATGACCATTTGCAGGAGAAAAGACAGTGTGGCAAAAAGTTATCATTCCACTAATTAAAGAACTGGCAAAAGGGTGATCATTCCACCAATTAAAGAACAATAGGCATATGTTACTTGACGTACAATGATAAAATAACTTTTAAAAAGTACGTATTCTAAGAAAATATGCACATTATCATATATCTGTTCTGAGGAAGGGTCACCGGACCCGAAACATTAACTCTGTTTATTCCTTCACAGATGCTGCCAGACATGCCGAGCTTTTCCAGCAATTTTGTTTTTGTTCCTGATATACAGCATCCGCAGTTCTTTTGGTTTTTATCATACAATCAAGTTTGTTTCACACTACTATGAATATGTTTGGAAAATCTGGTGGTCAAATTTAGGGTATGAAGAAGCACAAATGCTAAGGTGCAAAGTGTACAAGTATAAACCTTAGACCTGGGAATTCAGTGGTCTTGCACCAGTTTTGGGGGAAGGGTAAAGGTGGGGTGGTGTCCACTCTCATTCATTAATAGAAGTGTCAAAAGAAAAATCAAATTAGGTTGCTCTCTGGTATCCAGAATTCATATTTTAGTACCTGACTTGCCATGTGCTAAACTCATCCATGAACTCACGATGCTAACAAGAAACAAGGAAGTCAAGATCACTGTTCAAGGGTCTCAGACACTGCATACACCTTAGTTAGGAGGTTAGTTAACTCAGCTGGCTGGATGGCTGGTTTGCAATGCAGAGCGATGCCAACAGCTCACGAAAACAGCTTGGGAGCAAGGGGGTTTATTGAAATGGTAAACAATTGAAAGATCGGGTCATTCTTATGAACAGAGCGGACGTCACCTAGTCTGTGTATGCTCTCGCCACTGTAAAGGAGATCATATCGTGAGTAGCCAATGTAGTAGACCAGATTGACAAAAGTACAAGTAAAACAAAGCTTCACCTGAAAGGTGTTTGGGGCCTAGGACAATGAGGAGGTGAAAGGGGTAGTGTTACACCTGCAATTGCATGGGAAGGTGCCACGGCAAAATGAAGTTTGGAGTGATGGAGCAGAGGCTTAGTGTGTGACAGAAGGAACGGTTCCTGTGTAATACTGACAGTGAAGAGGAGCTGCAAATGAGTTTAGGTGATCCTGTTGGAGGAGGCAGAAGTAGCCAAGGATAGCCCTTTGAATGCAGAGACTAGTGGGTAAAAAGTAAAGACAGAGGGAATATTAACATTGTTCTGGGAAAGAGGGGAAGGAATGAGGGAAGAAGTGTGAGAAATGGCTCAGGTATGCTGACACCCTGTCAGCCACAGTAAACGGAGTCTTCAGTTTAGGGCAATGGGCACATGGAAACACCATCACTTCTGAATTTCCTTCCAAGACACACACAATCTCAACTTCACCATACTTTACCCTTTCTTCTTTATCATTGGATTAAACTCTTGGATCATTTTACCTACCTTACCATGCAAACCCTTTACCACTTGGAACTTTGAAAATAAGGCAACCAAGGATGGTCAATAGATGTCTACTTTGCCAGCAACAACCACATCCCAAAAGCTATAAAACCCATCAAGCAGTTTAAATGGGGTGAAATAACTGGATCAACAAAGGAAGCAAATAAAAGGGACATGACATGTAGTGACCAATTTCAAAATTTGACCAGAGGGGAGGAATTCTAATAGTTCTTACTAAATGTTGATTGGGCACATCAACTTTTGCCAACAGACCTGTAAAGAAATGAGCCTCACTTCATTGATGATCAGGAGAATGCATCGAAAACTACAATATAAGACTGCAGCAAATGTTTTCCTCTGTCTAGTAAATTGCTCTCCTCGTTTTATTTAAGTGATGCTGGAGTAAAATAGGTAAGATATACTGAATCCCCAATAATCGACGTGCTTGGGTTTACAGTTGATCTGAAACATAACTGGATTAGTCATATGAATTCTTTGGATTATAAGAGCAAGTCAAAGACTGGAATTCTGAGGTGGATAACTTACCGTGACTGCCCAGAGCCTCTAAAATCAGAAAGGCATATCAGGAGTGTGATGGAATATTCTCCACCTGCTTGGATGTGTGCAGTTCCAATGATCAAGAAGCTTGAGACCATCTAGGACAAAGTATCCTCACAAACTTCAATATTGATTCTTGCCATCACTGCACAGTGGGAGGTACCACTGCAACATTGAGTTTTTATGCTAAGTGCTTGGAGAGAGAACTTTTTTTTTTAAATCAAATTCAAATTTATGATTATTGACATTAGAGAACAAGTGTTTTTTTTTTCTTGCTATTTCCCTACCTTTTGCCACCAGGATTCAAGATCTGACACTAAGCCAGATGCGGTCAGTGTCAAGGAAGCACTGGAAAGATTTGATCACAGCCATACACCATCTGCTTCCTCGAGGAGTTCAAAGAAGTCGTCTTCACGTACAGCAGTGTCTGATCCCGCATGTAAGTTTCAGGAATAATATGCATACATTTTATGGGATAATTATTATCACTGACAGATTATTGATATCTGATTAATTTAATCAAACTCCAAAGTAGTTTCTGACAGTTCATTTGTATAATAGATCTCTGAGTACATAACATTAGTGATACAATCGCTTGATCAATCTGTATAATGTACATGTAACTTTTTTTGTTTGTTTGTGGAAATAAAAAAAGAACTGTTTTAAAACCGGATATTGTAAGGGTTGTGACATGATTTGAAAACAAGTATACTCATTATGAACACTGTTTGTACAGCTGTGGGTTATAGCAGTGTTCTGATGAACCGAAGCCGAATGTTGTGTACAAATGCAGGTTTGGGTGGCAACAAGTAGCGCACTGTAACAACGGTCTTCTGCCTGCAAGCAATTATATGATTGGTTCTCTTGTAATGGAACAACATGGGACTGTGAACAAGTTACAGAGAAGCCTTTAAACCACTACCAGCTCAGGAGCACACACCGTTCTCGGCAGTGAACGACTTTAAACCTAAAGAAAATCAGCTTATTTTTCATTCAGTATTACTGTAAGCCTTGACTTTTAATCAGTAATGCAAAAACTTTAAGTCAGTGAACCAGCCACCCTATAATCTCTTACAAAGCAGTGGAAGGACCTGAGAAAGAGCAACTGAGAAGCAGTATTGTGACCAGCACAAGAATCATAAATCATCTCAATAACTGTTGTGAACATGAACTACTTATCTGCTTTCTTTTCTTCCACTGTCCATAACCCATGTTTGTTTCCTGATGAAGGGTCTAGGCCCGAAACGTCAAGCTTTCCTGCTCCTATGATGCTGCTTGGCCTGCTGTGTTCATCCAGCCCCACACCTTGTTATCTCTTTGTTTCCTGTAAGTGTATGTGTAAGGGTGAATATAGAGGGTATTTGAGTTTAAATTTGTAGAGTTGTATTCTGACAGCTCATAACTGTTTGCCAGTCTAATTAAAGTCAGGAATGTGATGAAATACTCCCCAGTTACCTGGATGAGTACAACTCCAACAGCACTTGAGAATCTTGTTAAGTATTTGTATAATGTTAATTATTGGCCTATTTTCTGGCTCAACAGCCATAGTTCCCAAATTATTAATGCGACTGCTATCTCTTCCCTTAATTCTTTCAGAATGTACCAACATAATTCAGCGTTTATTCTCTTTAAGTTTGATTTAGTTTATTTAATATTTTTATTTTAATCACATATCACATTTCTAATCTTATTCACGGTCATATATAACTGAAGCAAAGTAATTATTTAATATTGTTGCCATTCCTTTATTGTTGCATATGATAGTAAACTGTCTATAATTAACTCCTTATTCCCATCCTGACTTTATTTGTGTGCCTGTTAAACATTTTACTATTTAAGTTTTGGACCTTGATTTAAATTTGTAAGTTCCTTTTTATCTTCCTTCATTAAAAATATTCTTCTGATTTCTTTATATTCTTTATTCAGATGCACTTTCTGCTTTCTGTGTATCTCACTAATTTTGTTTCTGATTTACAGCATCTGCAATTCTTTCGGTTTTTATTCACTAATATGTCTGTCTCTTCAATCTCAATTTTTCCTCATCACTTTATCCAAAGTGTCTGATTAGTGTTTTGTCATGCCCATTAAAGACACATCATGTTCATAACTGTTAAAATGCAAAACTTATTCAATGAGAAGTCAGATGACCTCATCTGTGTGTTCAAGGAACTAACCAAGGAAGCAACTCTTTGACTCGAAGACAAACAAACGGGCATAAGTTTTCCGGTCCTGACCTGAAATGTCAACTTCCCTGCTCCTCTGATGCTGCCTGGTCTGTTGTGTTCCTCCAGCTCCAGCATCTGCAGTTCTTGCTATCTCCAGGCGTAAAAGTTTAACTACTCATCTCTTGAAAACCAGTAGATTGTTGATAAAATAGTAAAAGATCTATTGCCTACCAACAAGCTAACCAATGATTTAGTCATTGGAAATATAACGGAGGTGGATTGTGGGTTGGACCTTGAGGAACCATATTTAGTAATGACAGAAGAAATCTGTGTTGATCATGAGACAGCAGCCATCTTCCAGAGGCAGTTTAATAAGGCACGCTTTCGAGGAAATAGGAGCAGCAGTAATATTTGTACCAGGAAAGGATCTGAACTCTGGAACATCATTAGGTATCCAACCCAATACAATTTTGGATGCATCAAAATAGATACATGACCCCAAACGGTAATGAGACCACAGAAGTTGACCGTTTTTCTAACAAAAAGTTTGTCACTTCAGGAAAAACCTGCAAACAACTTCTGCATATTACTTTGACCATTGAACCTGCATCTGAACCATACCTCAGTGCTAAAGAAAATATTCCTAAATCCTGTAACGTTAGTTTCCAAAACCAGGCAGCCACATGATTTGTCAACTGTAAAAGTGGACAATTCTCTCCAACTGTACTTTCCCAAAATGTGCTTGTAAAGAGTGAGTGCAGTAGCATTCAGTATTTAAACATTCCTGTTCGTCTTGTAAACCCACAAAAAACCTGCTGGTTATTCAAATGGTCGAAATCTCGTTGGGTTGAAGGATAAACACCATTTTAAATGTTTCACACTACTGTTTTACATGATGGTTTGCCAATAACTTTATCTGTTCTATTTTTTTCAAGTTCTACTCTCAACCCCTCAATCATTTTTCCTTCCAGTGTTTTACCTTACTGTTTTATCAAACTTAGATTCTTCTCAATTATTTTCTTAAGTGTATAATATTAAGATCTTAATGCATTGATATTCCCCTATTTTCATGTCTTTTACCTGATTTTCCTATTTCTTCATTGTTTATTAGATCCAGTGCCAATTGTTTCCTTATCCACATTATCTTATCCTGCTTTACCGACCTCATAGTGAATTAATATCAGACTTGTTGAAATCTTCCATGATAATTCCGAGTTTCTCTACTTATTTCTGCAATTTACAATGGACAATGACTGCATTATCACACAGGCAACTTAACTCTTTTAATTATTGTTCCTCTTTCTTTACTTCTGACCATCTTTTATAATCCTCTTCCATAATTGTATTTGTACCCCTGCTAAGTAAGCCTCACTTTGTTTACTCTTTCCAGTGCACTGCTTTTTTTGTTTATTATTTGAGCTGATTTTTTTTCCTGTATATTCCTTCCCTGTCTTATCAGTTGAAGCCTCTGCTGCCTCCCTATTTACCTCTTCTCTATAAAATAATTGTCAATACATTTAAAAATGACAATTTGTCATATTTAAAATGCTTTGGGACAACTTAAGAATGGTGTCATATATGTAAAAATCATTTATTGTTTTCAGTCAAACTTGGGAACTACTCAGGATTAGTAGAGTTAAACTGTGAGGAAAGCTTCATAGAGTAGGCTTGTATTTTCATAAATAAAGAAGAATTAAGAGGTTATCTAGTTGAGGAATTAAAAGAGCAAAATAGAAGTGAAATTATTTCCTGTGATAGCATGGTCTGAAACAAGGTGCTCAATGTTAGGGAGAGGCTATTCAGTAGTAAAGCCAGGAATTACAGCATCCTCGCACAAATATTAATGGAAATCTAAATCACTTTACCTCAAACTTTTGAGGCTAAGTTGAAAAAAATTTAAAACTGCATTATATAGGTTTTTGTTAATTAGGGCAATTATGGAGCAACAGTTGATAAATAGAATTTCAGGTACAGATGAGCCATGACTTTATTAAATAGGTTATTTTCCCTATGTTCTCACACTTCATGAACACCTTTCCATCTCTGCGTATAGGCTGGGGTCATGACACTATCCTTTATCCCCCATGTATTGTGATAGTCCAGCTGCTAATATTTTTGACAACAAAGAAACTACAAAAAGACAAAATCCATTGATTTATTTTTCTCGATGAAAGTGATAAGAAAATGATTGTAGTCAATATCCTTCATCAGGGTTCAGACCCAAAACGTTAATTCTCCTGCTTCTCTGATGCTGCCTGACCTGCTGTGTTCTTCCAGCTGCACACTGTATTGACTCTGACTCCAGCATCTGCAGTTCTTGTTATCTCCGAAAAAATAATTGTAATTGTGTTTCTTTGATATGCTTTACTCATGAGTACTAATTTTTGAACCATTAAATCATTCTACTTGTTTCTTCTTTTTTGATTCTGAATGTTTTTAATTTTCTCATTTTAACAGCAACACCCATAAAACGACTTATTGACACAAACACTCCTCCACTACCGAAAGTAATGTATGGTCATGAAAGAACCCCCCAGAGAAGGGCATCACTGAGCAGCCAGGTGAGATTGGAAGGTTTTTTTTTCAAACAAAACATTTCTTTCTTGATGGACCAGTAGGAGGATTTTTAAAGAGCCCCGTAAGTCTTTTTTATTAATATTGCTATTATATGGTTGATTTTTCTTCACTTGCTTATGGCCTGTTTCACTAGATTTTTAAATCAGGCACATTTCTAAAAGACAAAACTGGATGTTGTAAGATGAATCCTCACCACAGCTCAACAAATCTGAAAGGAAATGGGGCGCATTTAAAATGTGTGTGTGACTTGTGACTTGAATGCTGTGATTTAAGTTCTAAAATAAGTGGGATGGCCAGTCTAGGAGATTCTCAGTGGTTGATTTGAGGAGAATGCCTGATGTTGCAAAGTTATGTGGCTGTTTCAAGTCCTTTTGAGCTAAGAGGAGCAGAAACCTGAACAGGTAATCCTTAAGATCTTGACAACACAAAACGTCTTGGTAAACAAAATCAGATGTGTGATGTTGCTGGTGAAAGCTTTTCTCTCTCTCTCTCTCTCTCAGGCCAGTGCATGCACTTGCATCAAACTGTGAGCATGACTTACAATCTTAAATTGGTTGTCAGCCTAATGCTTCTCACACTCAGAATTATCCAGCAAATGTTGTTCAATTACAGGATCGCATTTAATGATGAACAGTGTACAGGTGTCTCACAGTATAGAAAATCGCCATGGGAAATCGCTATATAAAATTGCTATACCTGTGTAGTAGAAAGTTTGCGTTATCCCAATGGCGTCCACTATTCATCAACAGCATTACAGCCAATTTGTGTTATTGAAACACTCGTTATAGCAGAAATACCTGTATAGCAAGTATTGAAAGAACAGGATGGATGCACACAGTCTTTGGGACCTGGACCTTCATACCTGACATCACACCAGCAATATAATTCATATACTGTTGGTATATCAAACAGCATATCCCTTCAGGTGTCATTCTAATTAGAGTCAACCAGCTGAATGTAAAATTTAAACAAGTTAATTGTAGATCAGCATTAATGAGTGCAATCTCTATGACCATGCTTCTACTGATCAGAGTCCACTTCAGTCAGCACTGTACAGTCTTGGAGGATAGTTGTTAGTTTTCCCAAGAATTGGTATTCTTGGGACATGTCCTATTGAGTGAAAGAAACATCCACAAAATATGCCCCTTTCATCACTGATAGGTGGAATGGAAATGTAGGACTACTGCTGTTCTGTTTTTTTTTTTTAGTTTCCTACATAGCCTACTCTCAAGCATAAGTTGATTTTTAAATCTGTCGTTTGAAGCTCCTCTAGGGTCTATGATTAAACTGGCCATGAAAAGAGTGAAAACGCTGAAGTGAAATGATTGATATAGTTCAAATCATAATGAATATGATGTTCTTCTGCTTCACTGTTTGCACTGTTTGAGGTTCTGAAATGTAGGTAGCCGTTGATATATCAAGTATGTTTACAGTAAGTACTTACAAACTTATAACCTCAATTACTTGAATTAAAGTGCATATAAATGTTATATTGTGTTGCAGTTCTCAGTACAGTTAGGGGCTATGCAGCACCTAAAGGAGCAGTTAGAACAGAGGACACAGATGTTGGAAGCAAATATTCAGCGTCAGCAAGAAGAACTTCGAAAAATCCAAGAGCAGCTTCACCTTGTCCAAGGACAGGGAGTTCAGGTAGATCAAACAGAACAGCTGATAATTATGCAGAACTTTTTTATGACAATGTTAGGGTCACTAATCCCAATATATCATAACTTGATGCTAAAATAATGGGCATTTAAATAATTCCTGTACCTCGGTGTGAGGCTTTTTTTAAAATATGATGGACAGCATTGGTAAGGCCAACATTTGGTCCATCCCTAGTTGTACTGAATGACTGATTGATTGATTGATTGACTGATAGACATCTCCTGGGGATACTTAAGAGTTGACCACATTAATATGCACTAGGAGTCATGTGTATGCCAAACCAGGTAAGGATAACAGCTTCCTAAAGAACAAATTACAGATGGGTTTTTACTGTGATTAACAACTGTTTGATAGCCACTATTACTGAGATTAGTTTTCAATTTCTTAATTATTTATTGAATTTAAATTTCACCAGTTGCTATGATGTGATTTGAACTTGATTCTCTAGGGCATTAGTGATATTACCTCTACTCCACTATGTCCTCTTCTTGACCTTCCATTGCACCTGCTGTGCTGAAGTTGGGAATTTTGACAACTTGGAGTCCCATGTGTACAAAGTACCTTCTCAGTTCATGACTCAACTATACATTCTTGTTTTAGAATCTGAATAGTGAGGGTTAGGTGTGTTGTTGGTCCACAGAGAGTGCAACACCAAGCCTGATCTTTTTCATCATGGTTCAACCTTAACATAGCTAGCAGTGTCACTGAGGTGTAGAAAGGGGTAGGAAAGAACCTTGGTTAAGTTTTACAACTTGAAGAAAGCTTGTCTGATAACACTCCTGAAAAATGGATTAGTACATCTCCACTTTGTGTTCTTGCTTCAAAAATGAACTTCACATTTTGCCACACTATACTCCATTTGTCAATGGTTTACCCATTTACTTAATCTATCAATATCTTTTTGGAAACTGTTCATATCCCTCCTCATAACTTGCCTTTCTACCTATTTTTGTGTCATCTGCAAATTTGGCTACACTGCATTTGCTTCCTTCCTCCAAGTCATGAATGTATTTTGTAAACCATTACAGTCCCAGCACTCATCCCTGTGGAACCGCACTGGTTACAGGTTACTGACTTGTAAAAGTTTTGTGAAACAGTTGTTGCAAAACTTGTAAACCATAACCTACAAAATGAAGTGGAAGAACTCCTGAACTGAGGCAGTCTCAAATGTTTTAACTTTGAACTAAGTAAGCATTTGCAGAGCAGAGGCTTCCTTTACCCGAGGTAGTTGTCGTTGTAGTTGTGAGAAGTTGGATGAATAACTTAGATCACATTCAGCAAGGAAGTTGATTGTGTAGAATACTAATGAACATTTTAATTCTGTAACACAGACTGAAGCGTATGGAGCTGAATTGTACATATTTTTGAATCAATTTTTTGGAAGGGTTCTTGCCACAAGGCCTTGCAGGTTTTCTTGTCCTTTTTTTTTTTACCAAACCTACCTCATTATTTACCTCTGGTACTCTGCCATATGCTATCTTTCACATCAATTTCCACCCTATTTATCACAGAATCCCTCCAGTAGCCCAACAGGTCCACACTGACCCTCCGAAGAGCATCCCACCCAGACCCATCCTCCTACCCTATCTCTGCATTTTGTATGGCTAACCCATCTAACCTGCACATCCCTAAACACTATGGGCAATTTAGCATGGCCAATCCACCTAACTTTCACATCTTTGGACTGTGGGAGCAAACCGGAGCACCAAGCCGAAACCCGTGCAGACACTGGGAGAATGTGCAAACTCCACACAGACACCTGAGGGTGGACTTGAACCTGGTCCCTGGTACTGTGAGGCTGCAGTGCTAACCACTGAGCCACTGTGCAGCCATGCAAATACGAGAGTTCCCTTCTCCATCACATCTACAGGTCTGACTTAACAGTTTCTATCAATTCCTGGCCTTGATAGCCTTTTCATAAGATTGTGCCACTCTCTTGACAACTCACCAGTCAGCAGGTAGTCACTTAAAGACTGAAGTCTCTTGCACGTGCACCATCTTTAAATCCACAGGCATTGGCATTCCAAAGCTGCTTAATTAAGGATGTGGGCACAAGATTCCAGAGGAAGAGGTATGTTATTAATGTTATTGCATTTCTCTGATAGGGTCTTTGAGGTCCTGGTGAATGGGAACCAGCTGTTGTAGACATCAACTACATTTTCACACCATTCAGTATGACACCTGGTGGACAATGATCTGCAAGCTTACTGCACTACCTGCATTCAGGAGGAGTAATGTGTGCACATTACATTGGGTCCTGGTGAAACCTTTCACTGTCCTTGTTTAACATCCCTAATGTTTGGCGCTTTCTGAGCAAAATTGTAAATGCCAAAGAGTCCAGTGAATATGCTGGGGAGGTGCGACATAACGAGAGGTTCAATGTTGTAGGATGGTTAGGGAGTAGGCACACTGCTTGCCTCTTTACTCGGTCTTTCATGGGCTCGAGATAAATGTTATTTCCCTTTAAAAGCCCTTTGACAGATGTGTGCTGTGACCCTCTCCCTTACCGATCAAGTCAGTAATCCTTCTCACTACGTCATTTTCTTTCTATTGCACACTTACAAGTTCCAACACAATATAAGGTGACAATGCTCCTTTTTTTCCCAGTGGCTTCCAACCTCATCCTGTCCATGTCAGTGAGACCTCAAGTATCTACATCCCCTTCCTAGTAACCCATATTGTTAATCCCACTTCCCCATGTTTCTACACAACCTGTCTATATGCATCTTTACTTGTCTACCCTTCCCACCCAGACTCTGGTGGATGAAATGACCCAGACTGGTGTGATCATTCACTAGTGCCCTCCTTGAAACCAACATGATAACTCCAAACCCTACATTACACCCTTCCCAACAATGCTTTTTAGTATGTCGCCCCAATCCTTGCTCCCCACCCCACCAGAAAATCTTCTGCCCCCTATTCACAATAGTGCTATGCTTTGCACAAAGCTTGGAGCCTCTAGTCCCAGTGACTAATTTGCTGAGGGTCATTGTCTCATTTGCTGTGGCTGGACCATCCCACCCTACCATTCTCCCTTAGTTTCTGTGGATGGATCTGACATGCTGAGCACCACCTTGACTGACTTGAGCGGATGTGCAAGATGTGCCCAGGCCTCTCTTGGGTGTCTATAAATCTCCTCGACTCCATTAAACTTCTCCCCCAGACTTGCTGCTGCAAGCAATGGACTGACCATGGCCCATTTGGAACTGTGGATGCACAGGTCTCCTGATTGAGAGACCCCCCGCCCCGGTTTAGGTGGAAATCAGAGGGAATATCCTCCATGTTTGTTAATGATTGTACAATGTTCAGCACCATTCATGACTTCTCGGATACTGATGCAGTGTGTACAAATGTAACAAAACCTAGACAACACTCAGGCTTGGTCTGAAAAGTGACAGGTAACATTTGTGCTACACAAGTACCCAGTAGTTTGTCATCGGCAATTACATATTGATGGGTATGATTTTCCACCTAGGAAGTTCTGTGTTGCTGGTCAAAATACCATCTTCAACAAAAAATAATCCAGTAAGCTCCCATGACTTTCAGTGGCATTACCAGTGCAGAACCCTGGCTATCAACATCCTGGGAGGCACTGTTCACCAGAAACTGAACTGGAGCAGTCAATAAAAGAGCATGGCAACAAGAACAGTTCAAAACATGGGAAATCTGCAGCAAGTAACTTAGCATCTCTCTCCCTAAAACCAGTCCACCATCTACAAGGCACAGTCAGTGATGGAACACTGGAATAGTCTGGGTGGATTCAATGGGAACAGAGCTGCGTAGCATCCTGCAGCCAAAATAAAAACAATTTATCACAATTTGTTTTCTGCTTGCAAGAATATTTTTACCTAATTTTACACTGACCCTCCTATTCCGTAAGCCTCAATTTTACTCATCAACATTTATGTGCTCCTAGTTAAACATTTCCTTAAAATTCATAAACAAGATCTACTTCATTCCCTTCATCAGCTTTTTCTGTTCATCAAAATTTTAATCATATTAAGTATTAGCTGTTTTTAATTGAACCTGCTGGCAATCCTTAACTAACAGAAGTTGTTCGAGTGCCTGTTAATATTCTTCCATGATTATGGTTTCATATCCCTAGCCGTCACTGATTTTGAGCTCATAAGTAGTTGCTAGGGCACTTCTTGCATCCTTTCTAGTGAAGGGATGTTGCATTTATCACCCTGAAATCCTCTGGCACACCCTACATATCTAGGAAAAATTAGAAGATTGTGGCAATCCCTTACTTTCCTCTTTTTCCCTCTCAGTAGTTTTTAGTTTTGACATGGTTATTGCTTGAAGAATTTCCCTGATATTCACCTCTTCTTTTGTTTCATTGAATTTTCTGCGTCCCTCTTCATCCGAGGGGTTCTGGTTTTGTTTGCCATGCCATTTACTGTGCCTTCAGTCTGTACCTGAAGCATCTCTTCCTAACCAAGATCAGCAATTGTTTCAGAGATAGTAGGAACTGCAGATGCTGGAGAATCTGAGATAACAAGGTGTAGAGCTGGATGAACACAGCAGGCCAAGCAGCATCAGAGGAGCAGGAAGGCTGATGTTTCGGGCCTAGACCCTTCTTCAGAAATGGGGGAGGGGAAGGGGATTCTGAAATAAATAGGGAGAGGGGGAACTGTATAGAAGATGGATAGAGGAGAAGATAGGTGGAGAGGAAACAGACATGTCAAAGAGGCGGGGATGGAACCAGTAAAGGTAGTGTAGGTGGGGAGTTAGGGAGGAGATAGGTCAGTCCAGGGAGGACGGACAGGTCAAGGGGGCAGGATGAGGTTAGTAGATAGGAGATGGGGGTGGGGCTTGAGGTGGGAGGAGGGGATAGGTGGGAGGAAGGACAGGTTAGGGAGGTGGGGACGAGCTGGGCTGGTTTTGGGATGGGGTAGGGGGAGGGGAGATTTTGAAGCTTGTGAAGTCCACATTGATACCATTTGGGCTGCAGGGTTCCCAAGTGGAATATGAGTTGCTGTTTCTGCAACCTACGGTTAGCATCGTTGTGGCACTGCAGGAGGCCCAGGATGGACATGTCATCTGAGGAATGCGAGAGGGAGTTGAAATGGTTCGCGACTGGGAGGTGTAGTTGTTTATTGCGAACCGAGCGTAGGTGTTCTGCAAAGCGGTCCCCAAGCCTCCACTTGGTTTCCCCAATGTAGAGGAGGTCACAGTGGGAACAGTGGATGCTGTATATCACATTAGCAGATATGCAAGTGAACATCTGCTTGATGTGGAAAGTCTTCTTGGGGCCTGGGATGGGGGTGAGGGGCGAGGTGTTGGGTCAAGTGTAGCACTTCCTGCGGTTGCAGGGAAAAGTGCCGGGTGTGTTGGGGCTGGAGGGGAGTGTGGAGCAGACAAGGGAGTCATGGAGAGAGTGGTCCCTCCGGAAAGCAGATAAGGGTGGGGAGGGAAAAATGTCTTTGGTGGTGGGGTCGGATTGCAGATGGCGGAAGTGTCAGAGGATGATGCGTTGGATCCGGAGGTTGGTGGGGTGGTACATGAGGACGAGCAGGATTCTGTTTTCGTTGTTATTGCGGGGACAGGGTGTGAGGGATGAGTTGCGGGAGACACGGTTGAGAGCATTCTCGACCACCGAGGCGGGGTGGGGTCGGGTGGAGGTTGAGGTCCTTGAAAAACGAGGACATCTGAGATGTACGGGAGTGGAATGCCTGCCTCATCTTGGGAGCAGATGTGGCTGAGGCAAAGGAATTGGGAATAGGGGATGGCATTTTTGCAGGAAGGTGGGTGGGAGGAGGTATATTCTAGGTAGCTGTGGGAGTTGGTGGGCTTGAAATAGATATCAGTTTCTAGGTGATTGCCGGAGATGGAGACAGAGTTCCAGGAAGGAGAGAGAGGTATTAGAAATGGTCCAGGTGAACTTAAGGTTGGGGTGAAAGGTGTTGATGAAGTGGATGAACTGTTCGAGCTACTCGTGGGAGCACGAGGTGGCGCCAATACAGTCATCAACGTAATGGAGGAAAAGGTGGGGTTTAGGGCCAGTGTAGATACGGAAGAGGGATTGTTCCATGTAACCTACAAAGAGCCAGGCATAGCCTGGGCCCATGCGGGTACCCATGGCCTCCCACCCACCCACCTGCAAAAATGCCATCGCCTATTCCCAATTCCTTCGCCTCTGCCGCGTCTGCTCCCAGGATGAGGCATTCCACTCCCATACATCTCAGATGTCCTCGTTTTTCAAGGACCGCAACCTCCCCCCACCCCCACCCCGCCTCGGTGGTCGAGAACGCCCTCGACTGTGTCTCCCGCATTTCCCGCAACTCATCCCTCACACCCCGTCCCCGCAATAACGACCAAAAAAGAATCCCCCTCATCCTCACGAACCACCCCACCAACCTCCGGATCCAACGCATCATCCTCCGACACTTCTGCCATCTGTAATCCGACCCCACCACCAAAGACATTTTTCCCTCCCCACCCTTATCTGCTTTCCGGAGGGACCACTCTCTCCGTGACTCCCTTGTCTGCTCCACACTTTCCTCCAGCCCCAACACACCCGGCACTTTTCCCTGCAACCGCAGGAAGTGCTACACCTGCCCCTACACCTCGCCCCTCACCCCCATCCCAGGCCCCAAGAAGACTTTCCACATCAAGCAGATGTTCACTTGCATATCTGCTAATGTGATATACTGCATCCACTGTTCCTGTTGTGGCCTCCTATACATCGGGGAAACAAAGCGGAGGCTTGGGGACCACCTTGCAGAACACCTATGCTCAGTTCGCACTAAACGACTACACCTCCCAGTCGCGGACCATTTCAACTCCCCCTCCCATTCCTCAGATGACATGTCCATCCTGGGCTTCCTGCAGTGCCACAATGATGCTACCCGAAGGTTGCAGGAACAGCACCTCATATTTCACTTGGGAACGCTGCAGCCCAATGGTATCAATGTGGACTTCACAAGCTTCAAAATCTCCCCTCCCCCTACCCCATCCCAAAACCAGCCCAGCTCATCCCCACCTCCCTAACCTGTCCTTCCTCCCACCTCTCCCCTCCTCCCACCTCAAGCCCCACTCCCATCTCCTATCTACTAACCTCATCCTGCCCCCTTGACCTGTCCGTCCTCCCTGGACTGACCTATCTCCTCCCTAACTCCCCACCTACACTCACCTTTACTGGCTCCATCCCCGCCTCTTTGACATGTCTGTCTCCTCTCCACCTATCTTCTCCTCTATCCATCTTCTATCCGCCTCCCCCTCTCTCCCTGTTTATTTCAGAATCCCCTTCCCCTCCCCCATTTCTGAAGAAGGGTCTAGGCCTGAAACGTCAGCCTTCCTGCTCCTCTGCTGCTTGGCCTGCTGTGTTCATCCAGCTCTACACCTTGTTATCTCAGGATCATCAATTGTTCTGTTTAGATTCTTTTCCTGTCAGTCGTTTGTTCTATCTTGCCTGCTAGATCCCTTTTTACGCAGTTGAAATTAGCCCTCATCCAATTTAGACATTCTACTTTAAATTGTATCATAAATAAACAGCTAGTAATATAGGAGAACAATGATTACTCCGACAATAATGTCCTTACAGATACTTGGTCCACTTGCCCCAACTCATTTCCCTGCACCGCATCTGGTAGAGTCATAGAGTAATACAGCATGGAAACAGGCCCATCGGCCCAAACTGGTCCATGCTGACCTTGGTGCCCACTCAGCTAATTTCAATTGCCCGCATTTGGTCCATATTCCTCTCAACCCTTCCCATACATGTACGTATTCAAATGTCTTTTAATTGTTGCTATTTTACCTGCCTCAACCACTTACTCTGGCAACCCATTTTATATACACACCACTCTGCGTGAAGAAGTTGCCCCTCAGGTCCTTCTTAAATCTCTCCCCTCTCACCTTAAGGCTATGCCCTCTACTTTTCAATTCTCCGTCCCTGGGAAAAAGACTATATGCCTTCATCTGTCTATATCCGTCATGATTTTATACACCTCAATAATATACACCTCATCCCTCATTCTCCTACGTTCCAAGGAATAAAGTCCCATCTTGGCCAACGTCTCCCTACTAGTACTGGCAATGTCCTCATAAATCTTCTTTGCACATTTTCCAGTTTAACTATGTCTTTCCTATAACAGGGTGACCAAAACTGTACACCGTATTCCACATACAGCCTCACCAGTGACTTATATAACTTTAACATAACGTCCCAACTGCTATACTCAGTGCCTTGAACAATGAAGGCCACCATACTAAATGCCTTCTTCACCACCCTGTCTATCTGTGATGCTACTTTCAATGAACTATGTACTTGTGCTCCTAGGTCCCTCTGTTCTATTACACTCCTCCAGGTCCTTACCATTTACTATATAAGTCCTACCTTGGTTTGACTTTCCAAAGTGCAACACCTCACACTTATCTGTATTGAATTGCCTTTGCTAATCCTCAGCCCACATTTGAGAAATTCCTCCCCTTCCTTACCCTTTACTCCAACAGTATCCCTTCAGTGTGTGCATAATTAAAGTGTCCCAATATTAACAATATTATTTCATACATCTCTGCAGATTTCCCTGCAGATTTGCTTTTTTATCTTGCAAGCCTATTTGGATCAAATGCTCTGAATGGCTTGCTCATGCTATTTTTGCTCCTTAATTCTAATTGAATGCATTCTGTCCTTAACATCCTCAATACTAGCCCCTCTTCCCAACATTACAATGACTTTTCTAACCAGTCATGCCATCTCACCTGGAGATGGTAAGAATTGCCGATGCTGGAGTCAGAGATAACACTGTGGAGATGAAAATTTTCATTTTCTGAAGAAGGGTCCTGACCCAAAACGTCAGCTTTCCTGCTCTCTTGATACTGCCTGGCCTGCTGTGTTCCTCCAGCTCCACATTGTGTTATCTCTTATTTATGCCATCTCACCTCCCTGTCATTTCAGTCTAATTTATATCCTTGACTATTAATCATCTAGCCCCCATTTTCAAAACACATTTGTCTTATTTCCACATTATTATAGTAAACAAGGCTAATTTGATTTTACTCTAGCAGAGTTAAAGAATAAGTGCTAATGCAGTCGGTGTGAGCTGAAGGAGGAAGACAAAACGGAAGATCAGTTAGGACGAGCGGCAAAAAGAAAATATAGTTAGTGAGATGAGGAATGAAAATGGATTGCTATGGAAAATGAATTCATAACAGCAACAATAGAGGGAATAATCAAGGGAGGAAAATCTCAGCCAGTGATGGGAAATTATGAAAAGAAAGTGCAGTTGTTAAGGAGGTTAAGGTGGGAATATTTACAAATTAAAGAGGCTAAGGATGGTTTGAAACTTAAAATGTTGCTAGCAAGAGATGAAGTTGGAAGGAAGGTTTGAGAGAAGGGTGCCTTCTTTTGCAGTAGAACGAAATTTCACTCAATGGTGGATGGAGTTTCAGGACTGAAATTTATCTTGGAGCAGGTAGAGCCGAATCTACTTCTGTGATGAGGTTGCTATTCTAATATTGTGAGAATGTGGAACTTACTACCACGGGGTGTGTTTGAAGCAAACAGTATAGATGCATTTAACAGAAAACTAGAGAAAGTACTAGAGCAAAGTTTGCAGATGACACTAAAATAGGCAGGAAAGTAAGTTGCGATGAAGAAATAAGAAATTTACAAAGTTTAAAATGAGCCAAAACTTGGCAGGTGAAGTTTAAAGAGGATAGTGTGCCACTATCTTTTTTGGTCAGAGGAGTAGAAAGGCAACCTAAATGGAGAGAAACTTCAGTGTTTTGGTGCAAAGGGGTCTTGGTGTTCTCATACAAAAATCTCAACAATCTAATATGCAGGTTCATCAAGTGATAAGGAAGGTAAATGGAATTTTGGCATTTATTGCTAAAGGAAGAGTATGAAAGTGTTGCTACAACTGTACAACGTATTATTGAGACTGCGTACAACTTTGGTCTGCTTAATTGATGGGGGATATAGTTATATTAAAGGCAGTTCAGAGGTAGTTCACTAGATTGATTCCAGGGATGAGAGGTTTGTCTTATGATGAGATTTTGACCAGTTTAGGTCTATACTCTCTGAAGTTTAGGATAGTGAGAAGAGATCTAGTTGAGGTATATAATATGTTAAGGGGATTGACAAATAGACGTAGAAAGGATGTTTCCTTATGTGGAGTAACCTAGAATGAAAGATCCTAGTTTTAGGATAAGAGGCAGCAAATTTAAAATAGAGATGAGAAATTCGAGTGTGGTGGATGCTGAGACATTGCGGAAATGTAAAGAGGGCATAGACAGATTTTTAATCATTAATGGGTTGCGGGGCTATGTAGAGCAGACTGGAAAGTAGAGTTGAGGCTGAGATGAGATCAGCCATTGTATCAAATGGCAGAGCAAGCTCAAGTGGCTGAATTGCCTATTTTCCTCCTAATTGTTATGTTCTTATGAAAGAGAAAGAAATAATGGGTTACAATGATTAATTTAGATGAGGAAAGAGGGGAAAGGCTCAAACCAGTGTGAATATCAGCGATGGACTGGTTAGACAGAATGGCCTTTCTCTGTGCTTCATATCAAATATACTCATATATAATTTCCTTAGTGTTAACTGAAAGGTTTAGGATCAACTCGTGTTCAGTGTGGTTAGGAAGAATAATGCTTTAAGTTGTATTCTTGCTCAGTGGAGTGGATCATTTATTTCAGGGACAAAACTTTCTTCAATAGAAGGAGGTGAAAGTCGAAATGGTGTGAGAGTGCAGTTTGAGACTTTAAATCATGTTCAATGTGATTTCCCCTGAAACTGATAGATCTTGTATCTGCTTTGAGACTGTGAGATATGTTGAATTTATATTCAATTGATCATACTTTCTTATAGTAGATGACCAAATCTAGAGGAAAGTATTAAGAGATGATCAACAGCCGGTGGGACCTTGCTTGCAGCTGAGCCTGTGAGGGCAGGAGTGAAGTTGTGATTTGCCACATCTGTCAGAGCTGGTAATGGTGGAGTGAGGGGATTACAAGAAATTAAATGCAAGTGAGTTGTTGAATGATGGTATAAGTATGAACATAGTACGCACAAGATTCAGTGATCTTCCAACAGTGCCTAGATGCGAATCACAGATAGTGCCCAGGTTTCAGATAAATGGGATTAAGGACACAGGATAACCATCCCAAATATGGAACAGTTGCATTAAATCTGGGAAAATTACTGATACTAGTTTACAGATCAGCAGAGGAGTACTTACATCAGATTCTTGGGAAATCACTTCTTTTAATAGCTCATAAATATTACAACAGACTGTTTAGGCAGCGTTTTGCCAAGTGCTGTAAACTGATAAAAGAAAGAATATAGGGTGGTTGTCTTTGACCATTGCGGACTTGGTGGGCCAAGGGGTTTTTTGTGCTTATAGATCTTGATTATTTTATGACTTCATTATGATGTGAAACTTTCAGAGTCCACAGGAGCTTAGAGTTGGAAACCTACTTACCTTGACTAACTGTCCATTACACACCTTTTTGGAGCATATTAACAAGACAAGGAGGGCAAGGGTAGATTTTCAATGGTCAAATTATAGAACCTAAAAACTCTGGCAAACATTATTGCCCAGTTTTTAGAGGAGGAAGCCTAAAACTTAATATCCATTTGTGGGGGAGAGTGCTTTATGGGCTTACTTGTGCAGGATAGAGCATTGTCCATTTACTTTGCATGCATGGTCACATTCCCTCCATATTCCAACTCCTTGTTTTCCAAGGAGATGCTTTTTCTATTTGGCAAGGCAATGACTGACCCCATTTTGTTTACTATTTGCTTTTGACACTCACACCAGCACTTAGCTGCTGCCTCCTGGACACTAACTAGGTGCCAAGCTTGCCTCTTGGTCAGAGTATTTGCATTTAAAATTTGTCACGAGAGTGACTCAGTTGAGCTGCAGGGTCAAAACCCAAAATTCATCTGAGTGTTGGGTTTCCAACTCCAATTTCAAAATCTGATCCAAACTGTCTATTCACCTTTCCAGTTGGGTATCAGAAGGTGGTAAGCCTAAAGGTTGGTAAATGGGTGTGAGGCAGTTAAGTGAGAGGTTGTATGATGAAATAGTGAGCAACAATCAACCAGAGTTGGCAAATGCATTTATGCTGTTCTGATTCTAACTTTACAGAATAACTTCCCCTTCGCCTTCTCAATGCTCGTCACTCAGTATCAGAACGGTCAGTTCTCCTTTGGAACAGTCTCATTCCCTATTTTTATCTTGTTATTTGCCACTCGCCCCATTTCAAATGCCTTATCAAAATTGATATTTTTATTTGTGAATTTAAGTAATTCTTCAGCTATCTCCAAGTCAACTATGATATGAGGCACCACAATATTGTTTTTATTAAAGAAACTATAGAAAAGCATTATGATTGTATAATCTCAGTACAATTTTTTAGCTTAGACCATAAGACCATTAAGACATTGGAGCAGAAAATAGGCCATTCGGCCCATTGAGTCTGCTCCGGCATTCAGTCATGACTGATAAGTTCCTCAACCCCATTCTCCCGCTTTCTCCCTGTAACCCCTGATCCCCTTAATAATCAAGAACCTATCTATCTCAGCCTTAAATATACTCAATGACCTGGCCTCCACAGCCTTCTGTGGCAGTGAATTCCATAGATTCACCACTCTCTGGATGAAGAAGTTTCTCCTTATCTCCCTTCTAATTGGTCTTCCCTTTACTCTAAGGCTGTGTCCTCTGGTCCTAGTCTCTCCTACAAATGAAAACATCTTCCCAACATCCACTTTGTCCAGGCCATTCAGTATTCTGTAAGTTTCAATTAGATCCCCCCTCATCCTCCTAAACTCCAATGAGTATAGTCCCAGAGTCCTCAAACGTTCCTCATATGTTAAGCTTTTCATTCCTGGGACCATTCTCGTGAACCTCCTCTGAATCCGCTCCAGGACCATCACATCTTTCCTCAGATACGGGGCCCAAAACTGCACTCCAAATGTGGCCTGACCAGGACCTTATAAAGCCTCAGTAGTACATCCCCGCTTTTATATTTAAGCCCTCTCAAAATACATGCCAACATTGCATTTGCCTTAGTGACTACTGACTCAACCTGCAAGTTTACCTTGAGAGAATCCTGGACTAGAATTCCCAAGTCGCTTTGCACTTCAGACTTCCGAATTTTCTCCCCATTTATTCTTCTTACCAAAGTGCATGACCTCTTACTTTCCCACGTTGTATTCCATCTGCCACTTCTTTGCCCACTCTCCTAACCTGCCCAAATCCTTCTCCAGCCTCCCCACCTCCTCAATACTACCAGTCCCTCCACCTATCTTTGTATCATCTGCAAACTTAGCCAGAATGCCCACAGTTCCCTCATCTATATCATTAATGTATAAAGTTAGAAGTTGTGGTCCCAACACTGACCCTTACGGAACACACACCGCCTGCCACCCTGAGAAAAGACCCTTTTATCCCCATTCCCTGCTTTCTGCCAGACAGCCAATCTTCTATCTATGCTAGCACCTTGCCTCTAACACCATGGGCCCTTATCTTACTCAGCAGCCTCCTGTGCGGTACCTTGTCAAAGGCCTTCTTGAAGTCCAGGTAGATAACATCCATTGGCTGTCCTTGGTCTACCCTGTTTGTTACTTCCTCAAAGAATTCTAGCAGATTTGTCAGGCATGACCTCTCCACATGCTATGAACATGTGAATTAGGACCAGAACTAGGCTACTTGGCCTTGAGTCACTTCACATTCCTGCCTCCCCCAGTGTCCCTTTATCCACCTTGCTTATCTAGAATCTGTCGACATGTGCCTTAAAAAAAAATTCAAAGACTTTGCTTCTAATGACTTTTGAGGGTGAGTTCCAAAGACTTGTGACACTTTGAGAAAAGATTTCTCTTTGTTTCTGTCTTAACCAGGCAAACCCTTATTTTTAAACAGTGATTTCTAGGTCCAGGAGAAAACATTCTTTCCATATGCACCTTGTCAAGACCCTTAAGCATTTTATGCATTACGACCAAGTCAGTCCTTTTCCTTTTAAACTCAAGCGTATTTAAACCTAGCCTGTCAAATCTTTCCTCAGAGGATAATCATTTCCAGAATTACTGTAGGAAACTTTATGAACTACTTCCAATGCAATGGGGAGGCAATCGCTTAATGGTATTATTGCTAGATTATTAATCTGGAAACTCCAGCTAATGTTCGGGGGATCTGGGTTTGAATCCTGCCACAGAAGATGATGGAATTTGAATTCAATTACAAATAGCTGGAATTAAGAATAAAAAATAAATTTACATCCTTCCTAAATAAGAAAAATTTCTGAAGAAGGGTCTAGGCCCGAAACATCAGCCTCCCTGCTCCTCTGATGCTGCTTGGCCTGCTGTGTTCATCCAGCTCTACGCCTTGTTATCTAGGATTCTCCAGCATCTGCAGTTCCTACTATCTCTGAAACAATTTTCTTATGTGCCAGTTTTCTTATGTTCTTATAGCTAATATGTTACCCCCCACGCCATAAACTTTTATTTTCCAGAATAACTGTTTGTCCTCTTTCTCATAGCACTTTCCTCCTTCAAATTTGTTAAATTGATTAAAATTTCACAAAACCGTACTGACTCTGTCTGCTTTCTTTGAATTTTGCAAGTACCTTTCAATAACATCTTTAATAATACGTTCTAACATCTTTCCTAAAACAGATTTTAAGTTAACTGGCCTGTAGTTTCCTGCTTCCTATCTCCCTTTTTAAAGAGAAGGTTACATTGTTATTTTACAGTCTAATGGAATTTTGCCTGAATCTAGAACAACTATCTCACTAGCCTGCTTTGAAGTGTAACAGTCCCTGGGAACCCATCAACTTGCACCTCCAACAATTTGTTCAGTACCACTTCCTTGTTTGTAATTTGTTTGTATGTAATTTTGTTGAGATTCACCTTTGCTTCTGATTCCTGATTACTAGGATTTTGGTGCAAAATACCTGTTCAATTCATCTGCCGTCTCTCTATTTTCCATTATTAACTCCTTGACTCATTTTCTATAGGATTAATATTTCTTGTACTCCAGCCTTCTCTCTTTATCAATCTTTTAGACATTCTTGCTGAGTTTTATATTCTGCCTAATCTTTTGATCTGCCACCCATTTTTGCCTAATCATCTGCTTTATTTTTAAATTTGACACTATCTTCAATTGTTCTCAGTTAACTATGGATAGTAGTTTCTATCCTTGGAAATTTCCTTGCCCATTGGAATGTAAACTGAAATATCCCTGAAATCTCTGCCACTGCGTTGCTAATGACCTATCGCTTATTCTAATTTAACAAGCATGGGGCTGGGTGAACACAGCAGGTCAAGCAGCATCATAGGAGCTGCTTGACCTGCTGTGTTCATCCAGCCCCATGCTTGTTATCTCGGATTCTCCAGCATCTGCAGTACCTTTTATCGCATATCCTAATTTGCCAGTTCATTTTAACAAGCGCGGCTTTCATGCCCTCATAATTGCCCTAAGTCTAAAATGCAAATCTTGGACCCACTTTTTCCCTCCTTAGAATCATAGAATCCCTACAGTGTGTGAACAGGCCCTTCGGCCCAACAAGTCCACACTGGACCTCGGAGGATCCCACCCAGACCCATCTACATATCCCTGAACACTACTGGCAATTTAACATGGCCAATCCACCTAACCTGCACATCTTTGTGACTGTGGGAGGAAACCGGAGCACCCACAGGAAACCCATGCAGACATGGGGAGAATGTGCAAACTCTACACAGGTAGTCACCGGAGGGTGGAACCGAACCCAGGTCTCTGGCGCTCTGAGGCAGCAGTGCTAACCACTGTGCCACCGTGTCTCCTCCTCCGATTAAATGTAAAATCCAATCATATTGTGATCCTTGCTACCTCGGAATACTGTCATTCTGAGGTTATTATTTAATCCTGTTTTGTCACACAGTAGCAAGTCTAGTATAGCCTGTTCTCTGGTTGACTCCAGAGCGTGCTATTCTAAGAAACTATCCTGAAAACTTTCCATGAATGCCTCATCTAGGCTACGTTTACCTATGTTTTTTTTTTCTATTCGATATAGAAGGTTAAAATGCCTTATGACTATCACCATAATCTTCCTAACCACTACTTTTTTCCTTTAAACTGTCCTACCATGTGTTGACTATTAGGTATCCTGGACACCATTCTCACTTGTGACTTCTTAGCTTTATCATTTCTCATCTCTATCCAAATCACTTGTATATTGTAATCCCTTGAACTTAGGTCATTGCTGTCTATTGGACTAATACCACCTTTTATGGTTAAAGCAACTGCTCCATCATATCCTATATTCCTGACCTTCCTAAATGTCACGTACCCTTCAATGTTCAGGTCCCAATCTGTATCATCCTACAGCTATGTCTCTGTAATAGCTGTCAGATCACCTGTATATTTCTATTCACAGTATCAGTTCATTTGTGTTGTTTTGAATGTTTCGTGCATTACAATAGAGGTTATAGTTTTGTGCTTTTTTTAATCGTTAGTCTTATCTGTTGATTTAATCTTAGATATGCATTCTCTCTTCCTGTCATGTTCAGTTTATTATTTCCCATTTTACTTTCTTTCTTGCCTTGTCACTACTCTGATTTATTACATTTTCTTAAATTTGATTCCTTCTCCCCAGTATTACTTACTTAACCATTTTTATTTCAAATGTTTCAAAACAAAATTAAGAATCTTTTCCTTTTACAGGTTCAGCAGACTTTGCAAAGTAATCACAGGCAACAGAGCTCAATTTCCAGACAGGATGCCTTCACAACTTCCCACTGTAACACTATGATAAATTCCCAGCCCACAACAGCCAATGTTGGACAGCTTACTCCTCCTTTATTCCACAATTCTAACCAAAGCTGCACAGTTACCACTCTTCCTCATGACAGGTTTCTCCGGTGAGTGTCTGGTTGTATATCAAGTGTATGTGAATAAGATCTGATTCACAGACCCCTGCCCTTCCGAAAGTACAGACTGTCTGGAAACTAGCTGACTAGATGAAAAATGAATTAGAAATTTTACAAAGAATCTTTTAAAAGCGTTTATTGTTTAAAACAGAACAGGCTAGTACAATTTATTATCATTGTAACATAATTTTGGAGGTATTAAATGCCATCTTATTTATATTTGTCCTCAATATTCCTGTTGTTACACGGGCACACTTTTAACAGTATCTTTCTGCTTATGACTTTTGGTAATAAAGATGTTACTTTCACTCAAAAATACATGAATAAATGGAATTTCTCTCAAAAATTTTCATTATTTATAAATAACGTATACAGAATAATGTTTTATGTCTGTTAAGGTATGAGAAAATAATTTTAAAGCCTGATGACCACTTTAAAGAATAAAATGTTTGTAAAGGTATAAATTAGCTTTGATCTGATAACTCAGCAGGTCTATCTGGGAATATCCAGGATTAATTCTCTTATACACATTCACATTCAATTAACACAATTAGAATGAATGCAAGAATTGTTAACGCACTTCATTTTGAGTTATTGATCGGAAAATAAAAAAAATCATCTATGTTCCCAGCCTTGTTCACTATCGAAACACTTCATAATGCTTTGTGTGAATGAGTTTAGCTGTGAAGCCCACTACGGTTACACAGACAACTGGCATTCGTGGGGTGGCACGGTAGTTCAGTGGTTAGCACTGCTGCCTCTCCGTGCCAGGAACCAGAGTTTGATTCCACCCTTGGGCAACTGTCTGTGTGGAGTTTGCACATTCTCTCCATGTCTGCGTGGGTTTCCTGTGGGTGGTCTGGTTTCCTCCCACAGTCCAAAGATGTACAAGTTAGGTGGATTGGCAATGCTAAATTGCCCGTAGTGTTCAGGGATGTGTAGATTAGGGGGATGGGTCTGGGTGAGATGCTCTGAGGGTTGGTGTGGACTTGTTGGGCTGAAGGGCCTGTTCTCACACTCCAAGGATTCAATGAACTCACTATCACGTATGACTTGGAAAAATAATTCAAAAATGTGGACATCGCTGCTAGGTCAGCATTTATTGCCAATCCCTAATTGCATTTGAACTGAATAGTTTACCAGCAGTTAAGTGTCAGTCATGTTGCCGTGGGTCAGGTGGAATATGTAGGTCAATACAAGGTAATAATAGCAGATTTTTTCCCTAAAAGGACATTAGTAAACCAAATGGGTATTTACGATGATCGACAAAGGTTATATGGTTGCCATTAGACAAGCTTTAATTCTAGACTTTTTTAAAACAGAATTTGAATTTCATCATCTGCCATGTTGGAATTTGAACCCTTAATCCGGAACATTCAACTGGAGACTGAATTACTCGTCCAGTGACAGTACCCTACTCTATCACCTCCACCAGATCATATCCATTGTTCAAATCATACCCAAGGATGCAGCAAAGGAGGCGATAAAATAATATATTAAGAAAAAGTCATTTTATCATGTTGGTCTTTAAGTTTTGAAAACAGACAGGGAAAGTTGAAAGAGAGATAAAAGGTACTGCAGATGCTGGAGAATCCGAGATAGCAAGCATGGGGCTGGATGAACACAGCAGGTCAAGCAGCATCATAGGAGCAGGAAAACTTGACGTTTCGGGCCTAAACCCTTCATCAGAAAGTTGAAATACTTTTTTTTTCTTCCTGTCACTAGATTCCAACAAGGCCAGCAACTTGTGACAAAACTGGTAACTGCTCCTATGAGATGCAGTGCAGTTATGGTTCCAACAACTATGTTCATGGGTCAAGTGGTGACCACTCGTTCCACTCTCATCACTCAGCAGCAAGAAGTTCAGACTTTGCCATTAACACAAAGTCAGCATGAAGAAACTACCACAACAGCTCCACCACAGTCTGAAACACCTACCCAGCAGCTACAGCAGTGTCCACAGGTATGATGACTTGAAGTTTAGAATTTTAGTCAAATAGCAGTCTGTCCATTAATTTATCATGTTTGAAACAAGGATATAAAATGTTGCCAGAAAATCTTCATCAGAAATCATGATTGTACAATACTTTTGTTACAAACTTAATGTTATAGAGTCTTAGAGTCATACAGCATGGAAACAGACGGTTTGGTCCAACCAGTCCACATCGACCATGTTTCCAAACTAAACTAGTCCCACCTGCCTGAGCTTGGCCCCTATTCCTACAAACTTTTTCTATTCATGAACTTATCCCAAGGTCTTTTAAACACTGTAAATGTACCTGCATCCTCCACTTTCTCTAACAGTTTGTTCCACACACACACCACACTGTGTTTTAAAAAAAAAAATTGCCCCTTGTGGCCTTTTTCAAATTCTGTTCTTCTAACCTTAAAAATACACCCCCTATTTTTGAAGTCCCCAAACCTAGTGAAAACACTCTTTTAATTCATCTTATCTATATCCCTCATGACCTTATAAACCTAAATAAGGTCACCTGTCAACCTTTTATGCTCCAGTGGGAAAGGTCCCAGCCTTCCTGTCTCTTTTTATATCTTAAGCCCTCCATTCCTGGTAACATATAGGTAAATCCTTTCTGAACCCTCTCTAGTTTAATAATGTTCTTCTCACAACAGGGCAACCAGAACTGCACACAGTACTCCAGAAGAAACTTCACCAATGTCCTGTACAACCACAAATGACTTCCCAACCCCCTGTACTCAAATTGTCTGAACAATGAAGGCAAGTGTGCTAGATGTCGGCTTAACTGTCCTGTCTATACCTTTTATAGATCGTAGAATCCCTACAGTGCGGAAACAGGCCCTTTGGCCCACCAAGTCCATTCTTGTGATGCAAATTTCAAAGAATTATGTACCTAAACCAATACCACTCAGGGCCTTATCATTAAATGCATATGGCCCATTCTTGTTTGTATTACCAAAATGCAATATTTCAAGTTTATCCACATTAACCTCAGCCTGCCATTCTCAGCCCATTCACTGAATTGATCATGATTCCTTTATTATCTTTGATAACCTTCTTCAGTGTCCACTTAACGACCAGTTTTGGTGTCATCTGCAAACTTACTAACTATGTCTCCTAAATTCTCATCTAAATCATTTTTATAAATGACAAACAAAAGTGGACCCATTACTAATCCCTATGGAACACCGCGGGTCACAACCCTGCAACACCACTCCATCTCCTACCATAAATCTATTTTTGTATCCAGTTAGCAAGCTCACCCTGAATCCCATGTGATCTAACTTTACTAATTAGTCTACCATGCGGAACCTTGTCAAAGGCTCTACTAAAATCCAAGCAAGCAACGCCTAATGCTCTGCCCTCAATCTTTTTGGTTACTTGCTCAAAAAACTCCAAGTCTGAGACATGATTTTCCTTGCACAAAACCAAACCGACTATCCCTAATCAATGACAACAAGGTGTAGGGCTGGATGAACACAGCAGACCAAGCAGCATCAGAGGAGCAGGAAAGTTGATGTTTTGGGCCTAGACCCTCCTTCAGAAATGCATTCAGCTTTCCTGCTCCTCTGATGCTGCTTGGCCTGCTGTGTTCATCCAGCTCTACACCTCATTGTCTCAGATCCTCCAGCATCTGCAGTTCCTAATCCTTGCTTATCCAAATGCACGTAAATCCTATCTTTCAGAATCACCTCCAGTGTCAGACACACAGATCTATAGTTTCCAGCCTCCTCCTTACAGCTTCTTTTTAAAAAAGACATAACATTAGCTACCTTCCACCCTCAGGTACTTCACTCACTTTAAAACATGTATACAAGGAATATCACCAATTTTTGTCAAATATAAGAATTGACATATTGACTCAAATTTAATACGTTCTGCATTTTTACTGATACTCCACTTTAGAAGGTACGTTGCTTTTTGAGATAAAAGTTTAAAGGAGAAGATAATTTAGGGCATCATGAATATTTTTAATGAAGAAAGAATTATTTTGTTTTTTACAGAAATTCCTATCTTTGTAAGATTATTTCAAATGTAGTTCCTCCAATTCAGTTGAGTTTCTGCTGAGTGCTTCAGTTAACACCAATCATAGGACTTGTCAGTAACCATCTCCACAGGAATAACACTCTGCTACAGCTGTTGTGAAAACCCGAAGAGTAACTTTGGTACTGGCAAGGTTCATTCACTAGATGTGGGTGCCACTAGCTCGGTCAAAATTTATTGCCCAGTCCTAACTGCCTAAAGAGTGGCTAACAGACAATCGCACTAACGTAGGTCTGAAGTTGCACGTTGACAAGACCAGGCAAAGAAGGCAGATTTCCTTCCTAAAAAGTCATGAGTGTACCAGATGGGCTTTTGCAACATTTAACACTGGTTACATGGTCACCATTATGCTGCTTTTGTTTTTAAAACTAAATTCTAATTTTCACCCATGGTGGGATTCAAACTTGTGTTCCGGGAACATTAGCTTGGGTTTCTGGATTACTAGTCCAGTGATTACACCGCTGCACCACCCCCACCTGAAATGATCTAAAAGGTATAAGATTTTCAAAACTCACGTAAATATAATTACAGGAATTTCTGAATTTATATATTTGTGAATACTATATATTATAGTATTTCCTGACTTCCTCTCCAGCAGATACATCTCCACTATTCTGTCAAAAATTATGAAGAACAACAAGTTATCTCAGTAGATGAGTCAACTTGTTGGCAGTTATAATCTGTTGAGTTCATTGTCAACTAGCCCTCATTTTCTGCTTCAACAGATTGTCATTGAAATTTTGCATGTTTTCTAGTACAGAAAAATGCTTTGTTTTAACTGTAAAGTGATAGTGATAGTTTTCTTTTTAAAAAAAACCTTAGGCATCTAGATTTATTACTGTGGAGCAATCTACCCAGTTTATTCTATCAGCCACTTTCCCTCTACAACAGAACGCAATCACTCATCAGCAGCTCTCTCAGCACAGGATTTGTAGCTTATCATATCCTTCTAAAGCACAGTCACCATAACCTGTAGTCATTAAAAAAAAACAGCAGGAGACATTGGCTGTATCAGGATTTATATAAAATCAGTCTTGCAACTTTATTATCAAAAGAATATATAGTGTTTTGAAGTCAGATGCTAACTTTGAAAGAAAGCTGGTGTATTCAAAGTTGAAAGTGCACATGCTCATCATAAGGTGCTTACAGAGCTTCACTACTTCACATATTGATGCAGCAGAAAAAAAAAGTACAGATTTTTGATTTGAAGGATTATGAGCTCCTTAACACTTGATTTGTGGTCAGTAGTTTCATCTGCTACAATCTGTAAAACTGCAATGCCCACTATTAACAATACAAACATTTGTCAACTTCAGTAAAATAAAATATTATTGTATTGACAATTTTATTTGTAAACATAAGCTGCTTCTTTAAATTGTATAGAATATGGTATTTATTGGGCTGCTTTCTCTGTAGTGTTTAGATTTTTCAACCATTCTGGTGAGAATTGAAGGGATAACTTAATGTGTCAGCTAATATTTTGAGAGCATTCTTTGTACAAATTCTGTTAAATATTGTGTAAATAACCAGGAAATGTCAAGAGAAATTTTTTGTATGTTGCATGAAAGTGTTACCTATTTGTAAGATTTTAAACACTTTAACTTTTATTGTGTAAAGGAGCAAAAAAATAGTTTGTCTTTATTGTTCACTCAAGTACAGTATATCTACAGGTTGACTTCTTTCAGGTGCTAATGTGTCCGTTTGTTTACTCTATTGCCTTATAGGATAAAATGGGCACAAATTGCGCTTAAAAGCTTAATGAAATTTATCAAAAGGCTGCTTTACTGTTTTATAAACCCAGCATTCCTGAAGTCTGACCTTATCTTCTCATTCATCTTAATTTACAACTGAATTGGTCAAGACTACTGCAATACAGTAGTTTTATTTTAAATTAAACTGTACAACATAATGATTCATTTACAGAAAGTGACTGTGTATATTTCATGTGCAGTATTCTAAAACAGATCTTGCACAGGTTAGTATTACTTAGGACATGAGCTACATTTGTTTTAATGTTGATATTGATTCCATACATTAATATAATTTTGCATTATTTCCTCAACTATATTTTAACCAAAATATATAAAACAGTAACAAGAAAACCTTTGCCCACTTCCATATTTCTAAAATATTATGTAATTTAAGCAGGAGGAAATCTTCAGTATGATACTGTCAAAGAATTTCGTAAAATTTCTAAAAATTAGACCACCTTAAGTCCAGTTCTATACCATAACGTGCCATCAAACAGACTGTGACATTCTCGGATAACTTTGTTAAACTATATGTACATGAGACTTAGAAATACAGCACCCTAATAAAAGTTCCAAAGTACTCTGGTTAAGAAAAATAATATTTCTGAAGATTCATTCTTAGCATTTCTGATGTGGAATTGGGTGGCTCAGTGGTTAGCACTGCTGCCTGACAACACCATGGACCCAGATTCGATTAAAGCCTGGGTTGAATATCTGGATTTCTTCCGAGTGTTCCAGTTTCCTCCGACAGACCAACGATGGGCAAGTTAGGTGGATAGGCCATGGTTGTGCCATGCTTTTCAGAGGATCGGTGAGAGACTCAATGGGCCAAATGGCCTCTCTCTGCACTGTAGGGATTCTATAATTCGGAAAGTTAAATTACAATTTTGTAAGATAATACTGGCACTTTGATTTGAAAGAAATAATCAGTGATTTAATGACTTTTTAAAATGTACTAACATCAGTATGTGTATATGCCAAAAATAGTGAATGGCATTTGTTGTCTGTGGTGTACATTTTTACATATAGTTCATGGGACAAAACCAACAGTAGTCCTGAGATTAATTCAAAATAAGTTTATACTGTTTTTTGGTACAGTTTTTCAAATGGTCAAGATTAGATTAAATACAACTTGGAGGAAGAGTACTAATAGATACAACCTAGACGTGTGTAGGTGTGGAGGTCGGGCGCGGGGGAATGCTATACCATAAGATATAAACTCAAATATTAACATTAAGCACTTGAATCAATTTGATTGGCAGGGAGTATGAGCCAAAAATACATTTAGGTCAAATAAATGAGTGAAGTATCAAAATCTAGACATATAATTATAAATAAATGCATTTCTCGTGATACACTGCTGTGAAAACTAAATATGACTGCAATTTTTAAAATCTTCTACATTAAATAAACTCAGCCTGAATGATATCCATAATTATGCTCCCAAACCAAGCAACTAGGACATCAAGGAGGAAGTTTGTTTGGTCTAGAGTAAAGTGTCAGTTTTCCCTTTTTGGTAACACCTGGGAGCTTAGGAATATGCTTAGCTATAGAAATACTGTGTATATGCTGGACTGTTGCCTGGTGAAATTTCAAATTATTTGTTCAGCTGAAACAACCCCAAAGGCAAAGTATTGACTGGGGGTAAAGTAACTAGAGCAGATTAGAGTGTATTTACTTTGGATCTGATAATTTGCCAGACAGTTGAACTTAACAATATTTTAGCACTGGAATAATTAGTTAAGTTGCCTTGCTCATCTGTCAGATGATCTGAGTTTGCCACAGGATCAATATTCTGTTTCCTGCTGTGTCATCTTGTGTCAAGATTACAGAGTCCTTAACAGCACAAGAGGTTATTCAGCTGATCATGCCTGTACCAGCCATCCTACAAAGCGATTCACCCTTTCCCATTCTCCTGCCTTGTTCCTGCAACTGTGCACATTCTCTCTTTTCAGGTAATAGTCTAATTTTCTTCTGCTGCCTCAATTGAACCTTCTTTTGCCACACAGTCATTTCAGACCTTAATCACTGTGTGAAAAGGTCTTTATCACTCATTCTACCCACAACTGACAACAATTTCTCCATTATTAGTATTTAGATCTGTCATGATTTTGAATACCTTTATCAAATTTTCTCGGTTTTCTGTTCTCCAAAGAAAACTGTCCTTCAGTGAGACAGAGCCAGAAGAGGTGGTGTTTGGAAGGGGTGGGGGGAAGAGGCAGTTGCCCAGGGATCCTTCAACATTGCTTCCGGACCATATTAAATCTAATGGCAACAAATAAAATATGCGCAAAGCACTGAGGGTGGCAAAGGTGCACAATATACTTCAATGTCTACCACCACGAGTGACTCAGCAACACCACAACCAAGCAAGCTCAACAAGTCCTAAAGGATACAGCTGGCTCTGCAGTAGGTGGTTAGAGAGTAACATTCTTGGCTTTATCCTCGATCTGTCCACTGTAGATACAGCTGAATATGGCATCAGCTGGGGTGCCTACAGCACAGTCCTTGTGAAGATGCAGTCCCACTTTCACATTGAGTCCACCCTCATCATATCATGTGTCACTCATACCATTGCTAAATGTCTTCACTGATCTAGCAACACGATGCTGGATATTTGTGGAGACATCAGCACCACAACCAACAGATCAGATCCAAGGTCTACCATATCCAGTTGTGAATTGTGGTGGGCACCTAAATATCTGCAATGCAAAAGACTGAAGCAGAAACAAACAGCACTCCCTCTACCCCCAATGCTCAGTAGCAGCACTGTATACTATCTGCAGAGATTTACCATCGCTACTTAGACAGCATCTTCCAAACACATCAACACTTTATTTAGAAGGACAAGGGTAGCAGATACACAATCACCTGCAAGTTCCCTTCCAAGCCACTCACCATCCTGCCTTGGAAACATGTTGCCATTCCTTCAGTGTCACTGGGTCAAAATCCTGGATCTTTCTCCCTGCCAGCATCCCGGGTCTACCTACCCAAATAGACTACAGTAGTTCATGGAGACAGCTCACCACCAACTTCTCAAGGCCAATTATGGGTGGTCAATAAATGCCTTCCTAACCCGTAAAGCCCATATCCCTGAATAAATTTGAGAAAGGTTAGGCAGTGTAGGGATGCAAAGGGGACCCGAGTGTCCTTGTCCACGAATCATTAAAAGCTAGCATGCAGGTGCAGAAAAAGCATTTACAATGTCAACATACTGTTTGCCTTTCATTTTAAGGGGATTTGAGCACACAAGTGTTGATGTCTTGGTACAGTTCAGTGGAGCCTTTTGGGAAAACTCACTTGGGTTACTGTATCATGCTTTGGTCTCCTTATCCAAATGATATACTTGCTGTAGAGGTAGTTAACAAGCAATTTACCAAATTAATCCCTGGATGATGTACTTATTTTATGACCAGAAATTAAGGAAGCTGCAGCTGTATTCTCCAGAATATTGAAGAATGAGCAGTGATCTTATTGAAATTTACAAAACTTGCATGGTACAACTAGCTGGATATTGACTCTATGTATCCTTTTTCTAATCACAGGGCTTGAGGCAGACTATTTATGACAACTAAAAGCAGGAATTTTAGAGCCCTTTGGGTAGAAAATTCCAATCACTGAGCAGGTTCAAGATAAACTAGAAGATTTCTGGAGACAAATAATATTAAAGGATACAGAGCCATTGAGATAAAATAGGCAGAGTCTCTCCATATGTTGGCTCTATGTCAATTTCCTGGAAGATTTCTCTCAAATGAGGCCAGGAGACTTTCTTAAGCAATCTTTTGCTACTCACCTTATTAACTATGCATCTGGCTTCCATGTTACCACTCCCCACACAATCTAGTAGTCAGCAGAGGCAGAAGTGCTGTCTAGTTCTAGGACATGCTGGTATTCATGCCGTAGGTATTATATTCAAACCCAAGCTGCATATCGGTTCAAATGCAGCAAATCAGGAACTGCCCTTAGCGTGATGTGCAATTAAAAAGGACATGGTTGAGAGGGGGATTATGGCACAATGTTTCATCATAAGGATCTGGAGGTCCTGGTGGACAGAACAGTGGTAACAATGGCCATCCTCTTTTTCTTCCCCCACCAAGGACCAACAAAGGAGCTAACAGCACCAGACACTGCTGACCCTGTTCCAAGTAGCCACCAGGGTCAGTACAGTCCCACTGCATAGCAGTGCCACAAAAATATTATGCTCCACAAGGCTACGTTTTATCTCTGCTACCTCGCAATCACACTAAATCTCAACTGTACACATCTTTTACCAAGCTCACTATTGAATGCAGCATCTTCACTTAGTAATTTTGGAAGATTAGATGGGCGAGAATCACTAAGTCTTGCTGTACTCTGCACTTTGTGCCCACTCACTCAGGATGCCTCAATTTTGCTACACTCTCACCACTAACAGTCCTGCCAGATGGCAGATAGGTATGGAGGGGTAAGTAGTAAATTACCTTAGAAATCCTAGCCTCTGACCTGCTGTTATAACCACAGTACTTGCATGCTAGTTGAATTTAGTTTCTGGTCAACAGAAACATTCAGGATATTGATACCTGGAATTCAGCAATGTTAATGTCATTGAACATCAAGGAGCTAGAGTTGATTGTCAGATCATAACTGTCACTTGTGTGGCATGAATGTTATTTGTGACTTGTTAGCCCAAGCCAGTTTGTTGCCCAGGTCTTGCCATGTATGATACAATGTGTTTCGGTACCTGAGGAGAAGCAAGTGGTGTTGAACATTGCGCAATCAGCGTCCCCCCATATGATGGGCAGATGGTTGTTGAAACAGTAGCTGGAGATGGTGAGCCCTAAAGGTACCACTAAAGGAGTCCTTAAGAGTAATGTCCTTGAGCCGACTACAACTAGCAGATCATTTCTCCCCCACCTCAATTCCCATCACCTCCAATCCCACTCAGGCTCCTTGATGCCAAACTCTGTCAAATGCAACCTTGATGTCAACAACAGTTACTCATCTCACTTCTAGTCCAACTGCAAGTCTGGAATGGTGTTGAGAGCCATTGTCAAATCTCACAAAATAAAAATTACTGTGTTGATATTTAATTCTTCAAGATGGCAGTGCCAACATGATAGGTAGTGTTTAGGCTTATTGAAGCCTGTCTGCTCCAAGCCAGCAGTTCACTTTTCTTTGTAGTCTTTTTCTTTCCTCATCTTGGAGGCAGCAGCAGTGGCTTCAGTGTTGGCAGGCCTGAAGCCTGGATTCTTGGTGGTGGCAGTGCCCAGAGGGGACACCTGGGCCTGGCAGTGGTAGGCCCAGAACCCCATACTCTTGGCTGTGTCAGACAGCAGCAGAGTTGGAGTCTCCTGGGTTATTAGTGACATGGTTGCTGTACCCAGAGTGGAACTCCTTAAGGATTAGGACAACTACAACAGACTTTGAGAAGCCAAGGAGTCATGCTTGAGACCTAATTTGAACAGATGATGATTTCTTTTTATTCTTTTTTGTAACTCAAAATGGTGCCAGATTGTGGCAACAAAGCACTTTTCACTATCTTCAAGATATGTGTGACAATAAAATCATTCATTCATAATTGTGCTTTTTACTACCAAGCTGCTGTTGAAGGTGAACATTTACATCCAAGACCAAAAACATTAAATGCAGAGTATCTTTCTCCATAGTTACATCTCATCATTTACACCAGTGTGGTTTACATCAGATATAGCTCTTGAAGTACTAGGAGATTTAAAACAAAAACAGATTTTGCTGCATTGTGTCAAATGCAGCATAGTTTTCCGATTTACTACTAGTGATGTCTAAGAAAACTTTATGGAGCTTCTAGTGTAAAACTTCATTTTTACAATGAATTGTACAAGATATGAATTGTACCTCCCAGATTTAATTCATGATGCTAAAAGTTGAGATAAATCTGCACCCAGGTTGCAAATATATTATTTCAAAACACTTAATGACCATCGAGAGGGGAAGAGTAAGGGTGAGAGATTTTTTTGGGTGGGGGGTGTGCAGGAGGAAAGAAATAACAAAGCTGAAACAATATGCAAATACTTTTAGAAATAAAAAGATATTTCCTTTTATACTTTAAATAAAAGTACAGCCACTGATAATAGCAATATGTACAAATCTAATCTGTACAATCAAGTTGGTTTCTTACAATTTTGTATTTTAACAAGAAAACGTTGACAATTTTGCCAACTGGCATTCACAAAAACATTGCAGCGTACAGATTGTATAGACTAATCCAACAGTGCAAAGTGAAGTATTTACTTTTACTCCTGTGTACCAACTAACTTGTATAACTTCGAAGAATGTTGGGAGTTCAAACATTAAAGACTTTCAGGACCATAGTTGAACCTAAAGACAGCACTGCACCTGCAGTTACAAGTATGCTGCACCACCAGAACTTAAATCAATAGGAAACATGATGATATCATTTTTCATCAGATGCATAATTTTTAATGAGATTTTAATTTCAAGTAATTTTAGGAAGACTCTGCTAGGACCTGGACAGAGTCAGTTAAGCGACAGAACACAAAGGCCTGTGGAGGATCCCCAAATGACTGGAAGACCACAAAACTAAACACTCAAATTTCTTAATACAAAAGCTTCAATTTTCATTTATTGCAAAAGCAGAGAATTACTCCATAGATAAGAATAAATTAGATGAGATCCTGTCTGTGCCAAGAACTGAAATGCAACACCGCTTGCCAAAAACACTGACATTCACTGCATTAACTCCACAAAATAGAACTGGAGATTCAAGTTTCAGTATTTATCAATTATTATTCACTTGCTGCAGAGTTAAGTACCATAGTGGATTTTAAAAAGTAAAGCTGTTCAGTGACTGTGCAAAGAGTAAAATTATTGATCTTATGTGCTCAGCACAATTTAATTCTAAAAATGGGTAGGGCCACCACTAGAACATAAATCAATAGGATACATGATTAAATCATTAGAGTTGATTAGTGTTGTAACACTAACACCAATCCTCTGACACATGTTCCTCGAAACTGCAATGCTGGTGTTAAAATTTCCCATTCCAATTTTCATAGTATCAATTCCCTCATGGGCCACAGCATGAGCTGCCAAGTAATAATTCCTTCTCTGTGGCTTTGCATTTTTCTGTGGGCCAGTGGTACAAAAAAATACCATTTTTACAAATACTCTTTTACTTACTATATATCCAATGAATTTTACATCAGTCCAAGCTAAACGCTGCTCCGAATTACCAATCCCTGTGCATTAAGGCATTTTTCATATGCAAACTTGAAAAAGTTCACATTATAGAAATAATTATTTCTAGTATAAAACTCTCAAATTCTTGTTGAAATATTTCCACAGGCAAGTGCATATCCAGGAGGCTAGATCCAAGTGAAAAGTCATCTTAGCTTCCAGTTCCAATCTTGGTTATTTCAAAATGTCTTGGCAGAAAACAGCATATTGCATTGTGACTGTTTACACTATTTATATTTGTGAAACAGTTCAAAGGGGAGTATAAAGTGGAGACTGACCCAGGATATTCAAGTTTAAAAGTATGTTGTCTATTTTGACAGTTGATAAGCTACATGTCTGACTCTAGCCTTCATGTAATTTAGTAGTTACGTCTTGCAAACTAAAAGATAATTTAAGTTACCTACTTTTACACAACTGCAGTGCTATCAAGTTTTTACTAAAAAAAAAGAGTCAGGTAGTAACTATGGGATAATTATGTGACTTATATTCATTTATTGCACATTCTCATTTTCAAGCCCTTCTCTGCTTTCAGATAGATTGGAAGATAATGGACTTTTGCTGTATAGCAAAATTTGACAAATTAAAATCGCTGAGAACGAGGCTGTGCAGTAACAAAAAGAGTGGAGAAATTCAGAAGGTCTGGCAGCATCTGTTGAAGGAAAAGCAGGGTTAATTTTTTGAACCTAGTGACTCTTCATTACACAAAACGTCATTGGACTTGAAATATTTATTGTTTTTCTCTCAATAAATGGTGCCAGACCTGCTGTATTTCTCCAGCATGTTTTGTTCTTGTTTTAGATTTCCAATAACCACTGTTCTTTGCGTTTTCTTTTTAAAAAGAGGCTATGCAGCAGGTATGCACAAAAGAATCCATTAAGCCTACTTCATCTCAGGAATCCACATTGTTTTACAAACATAACTGAAACCAAACAAGACTTCATTGCATGTCCTGTAAGTCTGAATTTAATAACCAAAATAAAAACTAAAATTGCAACAACTATCTGGGAAAATCATAGCATTCACTGTAATCTCTACAGTGAACTTTGAAAGTCAGGTGCAATATCAGCTTTTCACAAGAATCTGTAATTCCAACACTACCAAAAATGGACAGTGTGTTCCTGATCAATACCTGTGTTATTTTTAAAAAGTTAATAACAAGCAGTTTCAATCTAATCAACAAACACAGGGAAAGTGGAAAGTAGCCACCACAATACTGCAGTTCTGTCGACAACAGAAGAGCACTAATTTGCACAAACACTACAATTACAAGTTAAATGATTACAAATAACAGTCACCTCACAAACCTAGTTATTGGAATTCTAAAACAATTCTAATAATTAGGATGCCACTAAGGACTCAAGAGCCCGTTTAAACCTGATCCAATAGTATTTGCTTTTTGGCATGACCAGTTATATAAAAGATTCCTTAAAAAGACATTGACACTTGCAATCTAGATTACAATGATCCTACAATTAATGTAATGAAAGCCCAGTTTTTGAGAAATCGGTGTCACACAATGTTTTAACTACATGTTAACAAGAAGAAAAATGGACAGAAATTGACACAAAGGGAGTGCTCCAAACAGTAGTTGAGAATTTTTTTTTAAAAAAGACAGTACTGTAGGAAAATTTACTTCACTGCTGAAAACCACTGTATAAAAAGGGTTTCTTTAGTGTTAAGAGTTCCTTCCAAGGGACCTCCAAAGCTCCCACATCTTAAAAAATCAATTATATTTATAGCATTTTATGTGGTGAGGCACCTACATATTGAAATAATTGTACAGAAACTGAAACATACAGTGAGGTCATTTGGGTTGAAAAAGTCAAGACTTGCCTTCAGAATCTAAAAGACATGTAAACGAGACAAGAGGCACAAGTCTTTTGCAGTTACACTGTACATCGATAAATATCAGAATTAATATCTGGAAATGGATGATACACGCCAGCATTCCTGAAAAACTTGTTAGAACCCGCTGTCTGGGCTGATGAACAAGGCGGAGAGTGCAAATGCCAGGAAAACTATTCCACCAATGATGGTCACTAAAAAGAAAATTAAACCAAATGTTAAATTTATATTATGAATAAATCTAGATTTCCTCCGCATTCATAGAGACCCTACACAGTGTGGGAGCAGACCCTTCGGCCCAACAAGTCCACACTGACCTTCACAGCATCCCACCCAAACCCATCCCCCTATAACCCACCTAATCTACACACCCCTGAACACTACAGGCCATTTATCATAGCCAATCTGCCTAGCCTGCACATGTTTGGACTGTGGGAGGAAACCAGAGCACCTAAAGGAAACCCTGACAGACATGGTGAGAATATTTGTGTGGTGTTTGCACAGTCACCTAAGGCTGGAATCGAACCCACGTCCCTGGTGCTATGAGTCAGCAGTGCTAACCACTGAGCCACCGTGCCACCCGTGGTGCATTATATAATCTCCAACACTTCCAAATTAATTTTCATTTACCCCATGAAATTTGGACAAACCCCTCAAGATATTTTCATCTACTGCCCTATCACATAAACTTCACTTTCTCAAAGTCTATAAATTTCTAAATTTTAGTAGCTATGATGCAAGAACACATGTAATGAACCTTCATAACAAATACAATTACTGAATAAATTGTAAGAAACCAGTTTCGATTCTCACCCGTTCTAACAGAGATTTTCTGGGCAACCATCCTTCCTCCAATAACTGCCAGTCCAGTACACAGGCAGTGCCCTAATGTTCCACCCACAGCAACACCGAAAGGATCCTGTAGGAAAAAACGCATCAAGATCAAAGAATGACAGAACCATTACAATGCAGGAATTTGCGGTTAGGCTGTTTGAGGGTGATGAACAGGCACCAACCCCGACCCCATCAATAACCTTGCAGGTTATAGTTCATCAAGCATCATCTATTAGAATGTCAATATACAAATTCTCTGAATTCTCATGTTAGCCTGCTAAATCAACATACCAAATGTTTCTAGTTTAACTTGCTCACTTATCTGTAGAAGAGTTATTAAAAAAATTCAAGCGCAAAGGTAGATAATATCTACAATGCCTACTCAAGTCCATGTTAAAATAGATTTTTCTTTTACTTTGGACCAGGAAAAGGTGTGGAAAATATATTTTTGTTAAAATGATCAATCGTTGTAACTATTTTGTTGGTTTTATCAGATTTCAGCAAATTTGGAGCCAAAGGAATGACTTTTTAAAAACTTGCTTGTACCATAAACAACATACAATCAATACTGGCAAGAAAGACAAGATCAATAGAAAATGGGAACATCACTGCCACCAACTCTCACACCTCATGGCCCATGACAATATATTTACTTGCTACATCCTGTAACTCCTGACCTAACACTGATGAAGTGCCTATATAGAAAGGAGCAGTACAAGACAGTGGCTCACCAACATTTTCTCAAAAATCAATTAGAAACGAACATTAAATGTTGGTCATGTCAGCAACACCCAGAATCCATGAACAAATAAAAGGCAGCATTACAATTACATCCACAAGTTTGTTAAAATTAAAATCTACAAGTTATAGTCTTTAAGACAGCCTCAAACTTGTGCTCAGAAGGTTGAGAAATGACATTATAGTCTAGTCATCCTTCACATTCTAAAAGGTAAAAATACCACCAATCTATTCCCCATGTCTCAAAAAAATACATGCAATCTAGAAAAATTAACCTGCCAGGCTCACAAAAATGAAAGGCTGAATAACTCACCTCCCTGGCAGCTAATACAATGGTTGTTAGTTGTGATCGATCTCCCCATTCTGCCAAAAACGTGAGAGTAAATGCCTGAACGAAAATTGGAGAAATACAAGGCATTCGCCTCTTTTGTGATAGATGTGCTGATGACCCCGACTCAATATCCTGTGGACCGTTTGCAGTTTTTGATCGCTGAAGCTAAAATACAGAAACGTGTTTTAAAAACAATTTAACATAGGAATATTATCAGAGTCTCACACTGCATCAGAAAATAAGTGGACCAAATAGATCTCAAACTAAGACGTATCATCAGGTTCAGAAACGTCACGACTTCTTGGACTGCTTCTAATGAATTAAGGCAGATGTTCTGAAGAGTTACTGGACCCAAAGCATTAATGCTGCTTTCTCTCCACAGAGGTTGCCAGACCTGCTGAGTTCTTCCAGGAATTTCTGCTTTTGTCAGTTAATCTTTGCTATTTTAATTATTGTGCACATTATTAAACAAAAAGGAAAAAACAAACCACTGGTGTCATATGCAGTTTCTTCTAACACCATGTTTAGGTTGTGTGTATTTTTGGGCACCACGGACAAAGTACAGTTCAGCAGAAACAGCAAAGGGAATATTACCAGCCAGATTTCTCTCTCACTACATGTCTGCTTTCTTCTAGCAACATAAAGCCATGTAAATGGGATGTGAAGATGGTAGACATTAACACAGACTACTGGGAAACACAGTCACTGATGGCCATAACCTCTGGAGGCTGGCTATTTCTTTTTGGAGGGGGGTGGTGGAGGCATGGGAAGATGCAAGCAGAGTCAAGAGGCTCTGTTAGCCAAGAAGAGGCTCTAGAGAAAGAGACCAAATGCTGATTATAATTAATAACTTTAGCATTTCACTTAAAAGAAAGCTTCCTGGTGCACGACTGAATGCTGTTACTGCTGACAAGGCTGTGAAGTTCTAAAATTCCTCCCTGACCCTTTCTTTCTTCCTTTAATTCACTCCTGAAAACTTACTTCTTTAGCCAAGTATTCTAGTTGGCCATCTTTGCCAGTGGTTAATCTGGCTTTATGTCAAATATTGCCCTATAGAGAGCCTGTAATAGTTTGCTTTGAAAAACGTGAGCAGTGTACCAGAACTTCAAGAGTCAGGGGGCAGAAGGGAGTGTAGTGTCCATCAATAAGCAACAGGTGACAGGGAAACTGAAATGTCTGAATAAATCACCTGGTCTCGATGGAATACACCCCAGAGCTCTGAAGTCAATAGCTGAAGGAAATTGTAGAGGCATTGGCATCTCTCATACATCACGGGAGGCAGAAGACAGGAAACTATAGGCCAATTCACCTGAACTCAGCTGCTGTTAAGATTTTAAAATCCATTATTAGTGCATGAGATTGCAGTGTGTTTGGAAGTGCATGGTTAAATAGGTGAGAGTCAGCACCATTTTGTCAAGGGAAGGTCACACCTAACAAATCTGTTAGAATTCTTTGAGGAGGTAACAAGCACGTTTGACAAAGGAGAGACAGCGGACATGATCTATTTGGATTTCCAAAAGGCTTTTGACAAGGTGCTGCACAGGAGGCTACTAAATAAGATAGAGCCCATGATGTTAGGGACAAGGTACTGGCATGGATAGAGGACTAACTGACGGACAGAAGGCAGAGTAGGATTAAGGGGTCGTTGTCAAGATGGCAGCCAGTGAGGAGTGGAGTTCTGCAGGGGGTCAGTGTTGGAACCACAACTATTCAGATTATACATTAATGAACTGCATGAAGGAAGTGAGGGCATTGTTGCCAAATTTGCAGATGACACCAAGATAGGTGGAGGGACAGGCAGTGTTGAGGAAGCAAGTAGGCTTTCAGAAGGACTTGGACGGGATAGGTGAGTGGGCAAAGAAATGCAGATGGAATACAATGTGGGAAAGAGTGAGGTTATGCCTTTTGGTAGGAAGAATAGGGGCATAGACTACTTTCTCAACAGGGAAAAGCTTCAGAATCTGAAGCACAAAAGGGAGTTGGGAGTCCTCGTTCAATATTCTCTGAAGGTTAATATACAGATTCAAGGAGGCAAGTGCAATGTTAGCATTCTAGTCAAGAGAGATAGAATACTAGAGCAGAGATGTACTGCTGAGGCTGTATAAGAATCTGGTCAAACCACATTTGAAATGTTGTGAGCAGTTTTGTGCCCCACGTCTAAGCAAAGATGTGCTAGCTTTGGAGTGGGTCCAGAGGAGGCTTACAAGAACGATCCTGGGAGTGAATAGCTTTTCTTATGAGGACCAGTTGAGGACTCAATGGAATTTAGCAGGATAAAGGGGGAAATCGGATTGAAATTTACAGAATATTAAGAAGCCATAATAAAATGGACATGGAGAAGATGTTTCCACTGGAAGAGACAAGGATCCAGGGTCACAGCCTCCGAGTGAAGAGACGACCCTTTAGAACCAAGATGAGAAGGAATTTCTTTAGCCAGAGGGTGGTGAATGTGTGGAACTCATTGCCACTGAGGGCTGTGGAGACCAAGGTGATTGAGAGCATTTAAAGCAGATAGGTTCTGTATTTGTAAGGTGATCAATGATTACAGGGAGAGGCTGGAGAATGGGGTTGAAAAACATGTCATCCATGATCAAATGGCAGAGCAGATTCAATGGGCTGAATAGCCTAATTTGGTTCCTATATTTTATGAATTATGGAAAGGTGGGATATAAACAAATTCTTACTTTTACAATTTAATAATAACCCCAATCCTCATCACCAGGTCCTCTAATATTTGTAAATATCTTTTCGGATTTGCTCATGTATCACACTCATATTTGTCACTCTTGCCTTTTCACATGTTCAAACAAAACAATCCTCATCTGATTCAGCTATTGCTGATTCAGGAACATTGGTACAATTGCAAGTCATGAGTAAGAATCTCAATCTATTCTCAGTTTGTGCACAGACAACCTGCTAAAAGTGCTCCCATAAAAATATCTACATTTTAAAATGGGGAGTCCTTTCTGCAGTTCAGCAGAGGAACCCATTATATAGTCATATGTGCTAATTCAGTCCAAACAGTCAAATTTATTAATGCTTAAAGTGAGAAAATTTCTGGATATGGAAAACTATCAAATGCTGATATCTTACAACAGCATAAGAAATTTGTTCCTCATGCCTGCTGTGTCAACTCAATAAGATTGACCTTGTACCTCAAGTTCACTTTGCTATCCAATCACCATATCCCTAGAGTCACTGAGAAATCAAAAATCTATCAAATTCAGCCTTTAATATATTCAATAGTATAGTATCCCCAACCCTCTGGTATAGAGACTTCCAAAGATTCACAACTCCGAGTGAACAAATTTCTTCTCATCACAGTCCTAAACAATCAATCTTTTATCCTAAGATTGCATCTATATTCAAGTCAGGGGAAACAACTGGTTTCAGTATCTGTCCTGTCAAGACCATTCAGAAGTTTATATGTTTCAAATAGATCACCCCATACCCTTCTAAATTCTAGACGGTAAGGCCCAATTTTCTCAAAATACAGGACTTCTTCATGACAGGAACCAAACGAGTGACCTCTCACTGTACCACTTCTTAGTTAAGTACATCCTTTCTTGTTTATGGGGACCAAAACAGAACATACTACTGCTGACATGGTCCTACAAAAAGCCCTTAACAATTGAAGAAAGACTTCCTTATTCTTATGCTCCAATTTTCTTTGATGCTAGCAGCATATTTAGTCTATCAAAACTGGCAAAGCCTTTGAATGAAATTATGAGGATCTGTTTAATAGATTAGTAAAGAATTTGGACTAAATATAAGTACAATTGTTGCCTTTGAACCTTAAGAATTCATTTAAGCTCAATTTACCAACCAGGTTAAAAAAGGTGCTTCTTTCTCTTCCACTGCACAACCCATTCCAAATAAAATCTTTTCAACACAATCTCCTTGCGGCCAAGAAACAACCCAAAACCTTTTACGCACAACTAAAAGGTCCGAGCACTTGAAACAAATCATCTGCAGATAATTATAAAAACCTTTTCACAGCAGGTCAGGCAGCATCTGTGGAGGAGAAAACAGAGTTAACATTTTGGGTCCGGTGACCCTTCCTCAGAACACTTGGGCAGTGAAATTGAGGCGACTGATGTCACGTCAACAGTTCTCAATGAAAAGACTGAGTGCAGGTAAAAGGCTGGAGGGAGGGGTCCAAGTGAAGGGAGAGTGTTGGAGTTGGGCAAAGGGGGTCTGTGGGACGGGGAGAGGACTCTTGTCCAAAGAAACGAGCACGGAGGCAAAGACGGTGGAAGAACAGTTCAGTGTCATGTCGTGCCCGAAATTCGTTAAGGTGGGGACGCAGAGGGATAAAGCCGAGGCCTTTGCTGAGTAGTGCGTTCAGCATCGGAGAGCGGAAGGTTAGGAGGGATGGTGAATACCCGACAGGAGGTGCGGGGGAAAGAGGGGAGGGGATAGAGTCAGAGGGAAGGGGAGGAGAGGTAGGTTCCAGAGGGCCATGGGTATTTTTGAGTTGGTGCATCTTGTGGGCCTTGATGCCTGAAAGGAAAAGAAAAGGTTTCTTGTTAGCACGACGATTGAGCCGGAGGATGAAGTGGAACTGCGGAGTGGTGCAGCCCTGAGCCAGGTGTGTTACGATGCTGTTGGAGAGAAAGGTTGAGAGTGCGCACGTGACACCGCATGGCACCGAGTATGGATCTCAGGATGCGGCGAGAGCAGCTGTCCGTGGAACACTGAACATCATGGAGGTATCTGTGATCCTCGGAGGATTCAAAACATGAGGGATGAAACTTCAGTTGGAATCCACGTGGGGTGAGTCTGAGCCGGCGGCAGTCACTGAGGAATGTGATATTTGCTGAAACTCGTTTCCACAGCCATACCTAGTCAAACACCAGGAGTGACAGTGAAATTCATGTCGGTGGGCAAGAAGAGAGATTGGAACGGAAATCCTGTCGGAGAGAGGAGCAGAACGTCTTCAAGGTGGTCATGCCTGGAAGAGATGTGGCAGTGAGTTAAATACTAGATAAAAACCAAAAGAACTGCGGATGCTGTAAATCGGGAACAAAAACAAAGTTGCTGGAAAAGCTCAGCAGGTCTGGCAGCATCTGTGGAGGAGAAAACAGAGTTAACGTTTCGGGTCCGGTGACCCTTCCTCAGA